>JAQIUQ010006348.1:270000-344906 GCA_030378365.1 Hybognathus amarus
ATATTGATTTCTGATTTATTTCCCCCAAAAATAAAATACAAATCCTTACTGACCCCAAACTTTTTAAAGGGTAGTGTTTAATGTAACAAAAGCTTTCCATTTCAGATAAAAGCTGTTCTTTTGAACTTTCTATTCATCAAAGAATCCTGAAATGAAAATGTAAAAAACTGTTTTCAACATGGATAATAATCATACATGTTTTTGGAGCATAAAATCATCATATTAGAGTGATTTGTGAAGGATCATGTGACACTGAAGTAATGATGCTGAAAATTCAGCTTTTTTCAGAGGAATAAATTACATTTTAATATATATTAACATAAAAAAGTAATTTTAAATTGTCATAATATTTCACAATATTACTGTGTTTTTTTGTGTATTTTTTATTAAAAAATTGCAGCCTTGGTGAGCAGAAGAGACTTCTTTTAAAAACATAAATAATCTTACCGATCTTAAACTTTTGACCGTTAGTGTGTGTGTGTGTGTATATATATATATATATATATATATATATATATATATATATATATATATATATATATATATATATATATATATATATTATTATTATTATTATTATTATTGATTTTTTTATTTTTTTATTTTTTGGAAAATAATGAAATTTAAAATTTAAACTATCCCCTTCACCACATTATCTTCAGTTTGGGTGACTTTGACTCTCTTGATGTGTTTTGTTGCTCCATTAAATCCATGTTTCTTGATTCTTGATTCATTCTCTCTACAGGCCAGTTAACTATGATAGTGGGCCAGGTGGGTTGTGGGAAATCATCCCTGCTGTTGGCTGCACTCGGCGAGATGCAGAAGATCTCTGGCACAGTTATATGGAACAGGTGAGAAGCGTTTGACAGTGTTGGACACTTTAGGCCCATTCACACCAAGGACTGATACCCATAACGATAACTATAAAGTTGTAATAATCATTCTAATTATATGATAATAGAGAAGTCCACACCGCTAGTACAATGACACAGAGAAACTATATTGTTGGAATCATGTTCAGAAAAAAAATAAATAAAAAATTCAGATGATGAGTGCAAGACGAGAGAGGACCAGGCCTGGGCAATTTTGCTTTTAAGCCCAGGCCTGTAGTTTATGCAGCAGTTGTCCCCTCACTCCTAGAGGGGCTGTATTTGTCCTAGAGGGGCCTGTATTTTTTATCTGTATTGGCGTTTCCGTCCACACGGATCTGGTTTTGGGAGGGTGAAACCGCTATTTTTTAAACCGGGTCCCAGGGTGGATAAATCTGAAAACGACACCCTTGCGTTTCGTGTGTATGGCCAATCCATATATTTTGTGAAACGATGATGTCATCACCCCACGTGTTAACTAGTCAGACAGTCACGTAAAAGCAACAACAACTGCCAAACTGCTTGTATAATAAGTAAGGGTTAATGCCCTCCGAGGTGTCCATTGTCAGGTTTTAATGGACGACGGCGAGGCGTGAACCGGCCGACGCTGCAGCGGAGGTCCATTAAAACCTGACAATGGACACCTCGGAGGGCATTAACCCGCTTATACCATGGTCACTTGCCAAATAAAACATTTTTAAAACATTAGTTTATATTTTAATTAGGCTAAATCTAGTTTTTTTTTAAAATAATAACTTGCCTGAGGATTTATTGCAACTTGAGATATTTATAGTCTGCTCAGCTTGTAGAACCCTTCAGGTTCAAAAATTTTTTTTTCATGAAACACAAAGGTAATGTTAGGCATAGTTATTTTTTTATTACACATAAAACACTATGTGTTACACTAGTCTACACTAACCACCGCTGTAGTATGAAGGTAAACCAGTAGCAATACTCGAGAGCACGTAAATGTGAATTTGAGAACTTGTACAATAAATATTCGTACTTGTATGTGAACATTTACACTCACAGCTCCAATTTGAAAACCTGTAAAATAAAAATCTGAACTTGAACGCTGAGATTTGCACTCACAGACAACAGTCACAAACCTGTATTCTGAATCTGAAGCTGCAGACAAGCAGTCACAAATGTGTAAAATATATTTGCACTTCTTTTAACATTCAAATTCGCAGTACAACCTCAAATTGGCACTTGCAACTTCTCAAATCTGTCACTGCAAGTTTAAATTTCGCGCCTTGACTTTTGCTACTCTTTCGCGATATATGAGGTGCAAAACTGATTTGTGCACTTGTAACTCAGTCGCGGCGAGAGAGAGAGAGGGGCGGGAGCGGGGTATTCAAACGAGCCGTGTTATTGGTTGGCGCCTAGCCAATGAAATGGATTTCGGCATGATGATGTCACGAAACCCGCCTCCTCGTGGATGTTCTGAAACGCTAACATTAATGCATTAGACTGATATTAAAAGAAATAAATGATATTATCAAACTTAGTAAACCACCATACTAATAATGCATACTGAAAGAAAAGCAGATGAACACAGAATATGATGAAAGAAAGCAAATTTTTGTTCAGTGCAAATAAACCAGCTGCCTGTGCTTTATTAATGATGTATAACGAATTGTGTTAATTGCTTTTTATTTTTATTTTATAACTGTTGGTCCATTAAACCTCATTAAGCGTTTTTTGGGGTTTCTATGAGAGGAAAATGCTTAATGTACAATTAAATGAGTTGCGTTCATATTCTGCTCAATTGCTCCTCGTATGCTTTATTTATGGTGTTTCCTGAGTTTGGTCTTGTAACTATGTAACTTGTAACTTGACCACTGTCTTAATCTAACATGTTGCGTTCATATTCTGTGTTCATCTGCTTTTCTTTTAGTATGCATTATTAGTATGGTGGTTTACTAAGTTTGATAATATCATTTATTTCTTTTAACCCATTTACTCCTAAAACGCCAGCTAAAAACGCCTATAAAAACCTATGTTATTCTAGGATAAATGTCCTTATCTCCTGAGGGTTTTCTGAAAAAAAAATACTAAGAATTGTCAACGTCTACTAAAACCTTAATATCTAAGCCTCTGTAGCACTTAGAAAAATGAAATAAAATGCATTTTAAAGGTAAGAATCACAGCTTTTATTTAAACATGCTTCCTTAGAACTCACATAACAAAACATTTTTCTAAAAATTCTCAAAAAATAAATTTAATAAAAAAATATAAATCAATTATATAAAATATCACAAATAATATTTTAAAACATCCCAACACTGGGTGGTTTGGGTGGTCACATGGTCTTTAAAAAAATCAACAAGACCCACCTCATGTGTATTTGAACCAATGACAGTGGGTTTTATGCTGCACGTGTCATGAAAAGGTTGACGAATACAAAATGCTGCGTCACGCAGCAGCCGGCGGGAGTTTCAGAGTTGCGCAACGCAGTAACCGGCGGTAGATGTAATGTTGCGCGCGCAGCTTCCGTCACAAATGGGTTAATATCAGTCTAATGCATTAATGTTAGCGTTTCAGAACATCCACGAGGAGGCGGGTTTCGTGACATCATCGTGCAGAAGTCCCATTTCATTGGCTAGGCGCCAACCAATAACACGGCTCGTTTGAATACCCCGCTCCCGCCCCCTCTCTCTCTCTCGCCGCGACTGAGTTACAAGTGCACAAATCAGTTTTGCACCTCATATATCGCGAAAAGAGTAGCAAAAGTCAAGGCGCGAAATTTAAACTTGCAGTGACAGATTTGAGAAGTTGCAAGTGCCAATTTGAGGTTGTACTGCGAATTTGAATGTTAAAAGAAGTGCAAATATATTTTACACATTTGTGACTGCTTGTCTGCAGCTTCAGATTCAGAATACAGGTTTGTGACTGTTGTCTGTGAGTGCAAATCTCAGCGTTCAAGTTCAGATTTTTATTTTACAGGTTTTCAAATCGGAGCTGTGAGTGTAAATGTTCACATACAAGTACGAATATTTATTGTACAAGTTCTCAAATTCACATTTACGTGCTCTCGAGTATTGCTACTGTTTTACCTTCATACTGTAGGTCCCGATGCTGGACTGGAGATCCGTCAAATAATGTCGGTGACAGGCCATCGATGCGAGAGCAGTCTGCAGGCTTATTGGGCTCCGTCAGTCCGTGAGAGACTGGAGATGAAATAACGAAGTCGCTCATTGTTGTATTAGTAGGCTATGTAATATCTAACTTGTAAAGCTTTTGTTCATATTACGATGGAGTACTCAAGGAGACTCTGGGTGCACGCTGAATTCGTTTTATCATGAGGATTTATTAACTCAAAATCACACAGGCAAAGTGCTCACTCTTATCTCGCTGGATGCATACTGAACTCTGAACTCTCCAGAGCTATATCATATTACTGACATGTGACATGGCCAATAAGAACACAGGATATTATGTCTATGGCATATGATTGGTTCTTAGCAGAAAGTAAGAAGAATACTACATAACTAACGTTAGATGTTTGTTTTGATAGAGCAGATTGTTAACGGATACTTTGACTGCCTGTTGCTATGGTTACAGCTGTTGTAGGCAGCGCATTTATTTATTAATTTCGAATGGTAAACAGTCAGTTTCACCAGAACTACTTTACTAGGTGTCCTCTATCACTTTTTAACGGACACCCTGCAGCCAATCAGAATCGAATATTCACCCAGACCATGGTATAATGTACTATAATATCATTTGGTGGAAACTTCTGAGCCTCTTGTATTCCTTTATTTATTATTTACTTGAATGTGTTTTTATTTTTTAGGCCTATACTTTCTTTCGTATGCTGCTTGTCTGTTGTCTGATAAAGACATTTCATATTTTATATATTTTATTTTGCTTTAAAGTATTTTATATTTTAAAGCAAAAATAATATTCGACGTATTCGATGGGAATTATTTGATTATTTTGGCTATTCAAAAAACGCACCTCTAAAGTTTCACTCTGACATTACATTTCTCTGTAGGTTAAGTGTTTGACTTGTGCGCTCTCTCAAGTGCACTCTTTACGTTCGTCATAATGCCTGTTAGTTTTCCGTGGATTTGCCTATATTTGTCCTTAGACATTTACAATCAATTCAATGAACACTTATGTCTCAAAAATTTTTCACAAAAGTGACAGCCCTAATGAGTATTGGATGTGTTTTGGCCGTAACGTGCAATAAACCAATCAGGTCTCATCTTCCATTCTCTTTAAAAGCCAGTTGCGCCTCCACCATGGCGAATTCGCTATTTACATGGCGGAATTAGCAAGCGGAAAGACTGAACGCTTCTCCAGAGAGGAAACGGATCTGCTAACATGCAAACATAACATCTATCAACCAGGTTTCAGTTGGTCAATGGTGCAGTCTTGCCTTAAAATAACAATGCGCCTGAACACACCTCATTTCCAGACCCATCTTTTACGCCCATGGGTGCACAAATACATTTGCTATTTAAACAACATGACTCAGGATGTGAAAATAATATCTGCGTCGGGCTGAAATGAGCAATAAACACTTGTCGCACCTAGCGCTTCATTGTGTATGATAGGGCCCCAAGTGTCATCATATAATTATCACTAAGGTTTACTTTCCTTCCCCAGTGTCTTTCTTGGTTTAACACTGGGTTGGGATGTGGCAGAAATAAGAAAAGATGGTAATTGAAAAGCTCTAATCGATGACCAAACTGGTGACCCTAATTTCCATCTCAGGCCTGGTTGAAGTGATTGGTGTGTTCACTGGATGGGATCCCATTTGTGGATGAGAGCTCTTTGAATCAGAGCACACACTGTGTGCAGAGAATACAATGTAATGAGTAATTCCTTTTACATACAGCTTGAAATTGCTTTAATGGTGCTGTGGACGTTTTGGAGATTGGTAATTCCCGCAGTCACTATTATATAAAGATTTTGTTTAGTGCAGTTCTGTTTTGTACGCTTATGTAACTCTATTATCCTCAATTTCTAGGTATTATAAAAGTTTCTTATTGTGCTACCAGCTCTTGTTATCTTTTCAAAGAAGATCTGAGGCTTGTGTGAAACACAGCAAGAAATTGGGCTGCCGCTGGTATTGGATTTCCCATTTTGAGAGCCAAAATTTTATCGGGATAAGTGGACCCACAAAGAATCAATTTTGGGTGTGATGATTTATGTGAGTCATCATGAAAAATCACATTTTCTTGATATTTTATAAGTTTAATGTACTATGAAAACAAGCTCTTTCAGAATTCAAAACTTTCTAGCCAGAAGTTTTATTAATTTAGGCCTTAATTTAGCCTAAATTAATAATAATAATACTAATAATAATAAACTCTCTTAAGAAAAAAATCTTAAAAAAGGGTTCTTTAGGGATCTCTTATGATAATTATTATTATTTGTTCATTCTTTTTTTACATTTTAGTTTTATTAATTTTTTTTTAAGTTTTATGTTTTTCTATTTAGCTTTATTTCAAACAACAAAACAATTTGAAACTATATATTTTATATATAGTTTCACACATACACAAACATGTATACAACTGTATATATATATATATATATATATATACACAGCTATGGAAAAATTAGAGACCACTGCCAAATCAGCAGTTGCTCTGGGATTTATTATTTATAATATAAATAATAAATCCAGAGCAACTGCTGATTTGGCAGTGGTCTCTTAAT
Organism: Hybognathus amarus; assembly: GCA_030378365.1. NCBI lineage: Eukaryota > Metazoa > Chordata > Actinopteri > Cypriniformes > Leuciscidae > Hybognathus > Hybognathus amarus. The sequence continues at coordinate 276,546 of JAQIUQ010006348.1, forward strand.
TTTTTCCATAGCTGTATATATATATATATATATATATATATATATATATATATATATATATTTTTTTTTTGTGCTGTCAAACGATTAAAATATTTAATCGCGATTAATCGCATTAATGTCATAGTTAACTCGCGATTAATCGCACATATTTATCTGTTCTAAATGTCTCTTGATTTCTTCTTATTACATTATTATTTTTCTCATTTTAATGCTCTTATCAACATGGAAAAGTGGATTGGCTTGTTTAGTGCAAATGTTTTTATTATTATTATTATTATTATTGAAAATAACATTGGAATAGTGTTCAATTTCACACTAACATAAATAATCTCTCACACAATGTAACACTGTCTATCAATAAAAGAGTGAAAGAAATACTGACGAGGTCCTTATATTGACGAGGGGTGGAGAATTCGCATCATCTGTGTGTGTGTTTGCTTGGCCATCATCAAGTGGTGTTTCAGGCTGGACGTGCTGCGGTGATGATAGCTCAGTTCACAACGACAAAACACACAGATCACTTGGTCTTGTCAATGGGACAATTTAGCGACTTTTTAAAAGTAAACTTTCCATTCAGAATCTTAGGGCATCCATTTCGGCGTCTCGCGCTCGTCATCCACTCAAAACGTAACGTTACTCATTTGGCCGGCTCGCAAGCCGAAACGAGTGTGTGCGGCACAAACCGTCCTCGCGCTGCGATCTGAAACACATTCATTTCAATGGCTTGCACTGCGCGAGGACGTTTTGTTGCTTCTTCAACCAAAGCGCAAGCGGATCTAGCTGAGACCGGAAACAAAACAACAGGCACGACGCACACACTTGTTTGGGCTTGCAGAGCCTGCTTTGAGTGGATGACGAGCACGAGACGCCGAAATGGATCAGGACGCATGCCGCGTCCTGTTGCAAAAGCATGTGAATAAACTACAAAGTTTGCTAAGACAAAAAGACCGTTAATCACGCGATAAAAAATTAACGCCGTTAAAATGGGTTTGCGTTAACGCCGTTAATAACGTGTTAAAACTGACTGCCCTAATATATTTATATATATATGTGTGTGTATATGTGTTAGTGTTGTCACGATACTGAGAATTTCTAACTTCGAATACGATACCTTGAAAAATATCGATATTCGATACCATTTTCGATACCACAGAGAAAAAAACTGCCACAATATTAAGGGGGAAGTTTTTTTTATTTAAAGCTAAATATAACAAGTCTAGAAAATGACAATGAGGGATATTTTACATGAACAAAAATGTCCTGATTTCTATTTGTTAATATTTTTTTATTGGACCAGAGCTAACATTATCCGTTGTATTTTTATTACCTACGGTTATCAAAGATTAAAATATACTGTAACATAAAAGCACTTAACAGTATCAAATTGGAGGATAGAGTGTCAGTAATGTATAATAATAAGATTAAACATTCAATTTTCAGTTAAAGGCATGTTCATTATTGAATTAAGAGATGCCATTGTCTGTTAAGTTTAATTAGTATCTGTGTAATCAAATTGATGATAATCGCTAATGAAGGCAAATTGCAGAATTAAATAATAAAGTTAAATAGGCACAAGCTAATTTATATTTGACCACAGTTACAATATTTACTTGTCTAAGATTCCTCAGTCAGATTATGTTAACTTTAAGAAAACGGTGAAAAAACTAGACAACACAGACTCATATCAACAACAATACTAGGCCATCTTGGTTAATGTTTCAGAGAAGTTAAAATGAAAAGAGTTAGTGTTTCCTTTAGGATTTTAATTAGCAGTGGGGGCAGGTCTGTCCAAACAACAAACACCCCTGATGCTGAGCATATATGATGCTAAATGGTAGCCTACCCTGGAGCCTGTTCCTTAAGTCTGTTTTCATTCTCCGACATGCCTGCTTGCGGTGTGTTTTAAATGCGTGTCCACGCTATTCTCCGACTTGCTGCTCCGCGGTGTGTAGCGCGTGTCCGCGCTTTCTCCGAGATGCCTGCTTGCGGTGTGTTTTTAATGCGTGTGACATGTCCGCACTATTCTCCTGACTTGCTCACTCGCGTTGTGTAGCGCAGGTCCGCGATTTCAGAGATGCCTGCTCGCGTGTGTTTTTAATGCGTGCCCGCGCTATTCTCCAACATTAACTTCCCTTTTGCCATTTAATCAGAGCAAATGAGACGAGTGCGTCACGTGTGGTGATTGTCAATGCGCCTTTGGAGAGAAGTGAAAGTGACCGCTCGGCTAGTATTCGATACTTCGGGAAATTAGTATTGGTATCGTTCAGATATTTCAGTATTCGATATTTATCCGAAATATCGATATTTTTGACAACACTAATGTGTATATATATATATAGACATATATATATATATGTTCTGTATATATATATATATATATGTCTATATATATATATACACATTAGTGTTGTCAAAAGTATTGAAATATTTCGATAAATATCGATACTGAAATATCTGAACGAATACCAGTACTAATTTCCAAAGTATCGAATACTAGCCGAGCAGTATATATGTGTATACGATTTTCGAACCCGAACCGAAAAACCACGATACTGAACTCACGATTCGAATCGCGATACTGTCATTGCGTACCGAACACGCCCCTCCCCCTGCTACCCCGGTCCCGCCCAGCCCGGCTCAATGGACCTCATGTCTTATGTAAACAGTACACAACGAATTCAGTTTTTGTAGCCTAACCACCATTAACAACAAGTAACAAGCTCCGTGTTTTGTTACTTTCAATAATAAGCAAGGTGTAATCTTTCAGATTCTGTCTATTTGATCACGAAATTCAAACAATAAATGGCGTTTTGGCGCTCTTTGATGTGACGTGACAGATCGCTTACTAGGCTCCTCATTTCAAGCGGCAGCGCGGCGCCGAGTAAACGCGACCATCTCTTCCTCAGTTACAGAAAAGACACCTGAAGGTATGTTGAAAGATACAGTATACTTACTGAAAGGCATCATAACATGTAATCGCTCAATCAGTGTTTAAGCAGCGGAAAGACGTCAATAAAAGGGTTTAGGGGTGTAATGATACACGTATTCGTATTGAACCGTTCGGTACGAGGCTTCGGTTCGAATTTTCGGTACGCATTTTTGAACCGAACGGTTCAGTTTGTTGCGTTTTCCTGCCCGACCAACATTTTGTTTTTCAAATGTAGGCGCGTCACAGCTGTGGCAAGCGCGTTCGTACAATATAAGAGACGTTGGCGTGCGTGACCACAACATCAAATGTCAAATGTAATGTAGGCGGAACGAAACTGAGCTACTCGTTATTGTGTGGTTGTTTGTTTGGATGACGGACCGTTTATCAGTTTGGACCAATGCAGCGCGAGCCGATCTTCATCATCAGCACTGTTACTACACAGCCAAATCCAGTAAAGAAAACATTTGAATTCGCCACTGAAGTAATAACATCGCTGTGAGATCTGGTGAGAAACATTCACATTTCTCTGTTATTAACGGATCAAACAGCGCTGACGTGGAAACCAGGAAGAAACATTGTGCCATGAATGAACTATCCAGTGTCCACAGATCAGCAACATTCACCAGGATTTACTGTACAACACTACTATCTGTAAGTTTGACAGGAATAGTAGGCTATAATGCTTTCAAGTAACATCACGTCGGTTGTATTTTGACATTATGAATACAATTGCTGCCCTCAAATGTTAATCTAAACTAAAATAAACCTTTGTTTATAACTACTACAATATTACACTTCATTTTGTCCAAGGAGCTGTTTTGTTTTAAATGCTCCTAAGAAAAGTCAAGTATAGTTCCATCATTGCTCAAAGTTAAAAAATATCATACATTATGATGTTAGTTTGAATAAAAATATAATAAAAAAAATTAAATCAAGGAAATTTCTCTGCCATTTCTTTCTTTTTGCTGTATTTGAAACGTATCGAACCGTATCGAACCGATCCGTGACACAAGTGTATCGTACTCGAACCGTGAATTTTGTGAACCGTTACACCCCTAATATATATATATATGTGTGTGTGTGTGTGTGTGTGTGTGTGTGTGTGTGTGTTTTGTATTGCTTAATTGTATAAACCGTCTTACCTTTGGGGTTTTAAGTATGAGGCTATCCTTGCCAAGTGATTATTTACAGGATTTAAATAATTCTTACATTTTAATAACATACTTAGGAACTCTTTTGGGGAATGCAAAGTATAAAAGTTAGTTAAAATATAAAAGATTAGTGTTAAAGACTTACATGCTTATAATTGTTTTTGTTACATTAAGCAGTTCAAGACCTTGGTATGTCCGAACCTCTGAACTTTAAGTTTATACAGACATCACATGACCATTAATATGAAACATTGATGCAACTGGCCAATCACACACAAGCTGCACTTTTCACCAATGTGATCCCACTGAAACACTCCCTGATCACCTCAAAAAGGTCTCGAATCAAAGATCACTAAAGGAAAAAGGCCAAAATACAGTATGTTACTGCATCCCACAATGCTTCAAATGTCAGCAGATCAAGGGTAACAAGGCCATTTCAGAAATACATCAACACTAGAGTGCCAGAAATACGTCACACACCTGACCTCGAGTCAAATCAGAGGCTGCAATGTACCCATCCACCACCATATCAAGCCCTCTTCACAAATGAGTCACCTGTTTTTCAGTCTGTGCTGTCCCATTGAGCAGTGATTACAATGCTGATTTGGGGCTTGTGTTTTGATGTTCAGCACACCCTTTTATGAAACACATCCTGGGTCAAGCACAACACAGATGGGGCTTGTTCAAGTGCCAGTCCTCCCTGGCAACAACCAACCAAGTCAATTAAGTCCAAATCAAAGGGCCTTCTTAAGATAACAATGGGATTAGACAGACAATGTGGAACCACTTAAAATGTTTTAGATTAAAATATGAAATATAAATAAAGCTGTAGGATAGGTGCATCAGTCAGTGAAATGAAAGGGGTCGGTTAGTGAAAGGTTGCCCATTTCAGCTGCCTGAATCAAATTCCCCCTTTGACCCCAAACAAGTACTTAGAGTTAAACCTGAATAATGACGTCTATTGTAATGGCACAGACATTTGAAAGTAACTCTAGCACCCCTTGAGTACCGAGGCTTGTAAATTGCATTGTCCCAGCATTTTTCTACATGCACAACGAACAAAAAAACAACAAAAAAATAATTATCCATGTGCGTTATTTGAGAACACTGAGTATATTCAGATGGTTTACATGGTATGTTTGCCCAGTATGGCTTTGCTAGTTGAGGGTTAAGCTTATGTTTTCTAAAAATAGACTACAATGCCGTATGGCACAAAAGATCTCGTTGAACAGACGTCAACTCTTCGAGTCTTCAAAAGCCAATGTTTATACAAACAGTAAAATGACTGCGTTGACTGGGTGTTGTCTAATTGTTGTCTAAAGGAAATGGTTTTTACGTGTAAATGTTCATGCTGGGTTTGACATCTTTTGGCTGAGGATCAGAGAGTATTGGGCGCTGTGACAAAGAAAAGCTCTCTTTTATCTGAATCGTTTATCACACAAATGTCAACATGTCATGTCCTAAAGATCTTAAATAAGATGTTGCAGTAAGTAATAGATAAGCTAAATAGTCTTTGATCCCTGACAGTTGTTGCCTGTAAACATTTACTGTTTTTATTTATATTTTTAGTTGGGCTGTCAAATGATTAATCGCGATTAATCCCATCCAAAATAAAAGTATGTGTTTACATAATATATGTGGGTGCACTGTGTATAATTATTTTATATAAATAAATACACACACATGCTTGTATATATTTAAGAAATATTTTCATGTATATACTGTATATAGATTTATATATAATTTATATTATATATAAATATAAATATTTTATATATAAATAATATTGTTTTTCTTAAATATAAATGCATGTGTGTATATTTATTTTTATACAAAATAATTATACACAGTGCACCCACATATATTATGTAAACACCAAACTTTTATTTTGGATGTGATTGATCGCGATTAATCATTTGACAGCCCTTACTATTTTGCTTTGTATTAAAAAGATCACAGACAGATTACTCTACACGCTAATAATGATATTTTTTAACAGCTAAAGAACACACGATTGTTTTGTTTAAGTTTGTTTCTTACAAACAAGGCCACGAGAGTATCAACTTCTCTTTTATCTTGATCATTTATCAAACAACTGTTCTCTGCACAAATAATGACTTAAACAGTTTTAATGTTAACATGTCCTATACACAAGTCTGCGACACAATTTAGTGAAGTTAGCTGTCATTATTTTAGAAGTAGCAAATCAACAAGCAAATTCCTTTTGAATTACATTTTTTCTAGATTTATTTTCGTAAACATGATTATATTATAATGTAGTGTTTCATGTTTAATACGATATTCAAATTTTATAAAAAATATTATTTTCATAAATAATTCAAGGTTCCATAATTTTCTGTATTATTAAAGTTTGTAAAATTATGATAATACAAATGTTTTATAAATTACTTGCCTTTGATTTATTTAATTTTTTTGCCTGACATGGTGCTTTGCATGGGTCCTCCCTATATGCAAAGTATGCAAGTTGTGTAAGGCTCCTGAATCATCAGACTTTTTAAATGTTTTTGTTTTGTTGTCTGAGGTCAACTTATGACGTTCGCTTGGTTTTTACATTCAAAAATATAAAAATGAATAAGTTATGCGCTATTTTCTTTCCCTAGTTTTCAGCCTACTGAAAAATGCTCGGATTTTATGGGCGTTTCTCATTGAAGACTAGGAAGTAAACGCCCACTGCTGTGAGTGGATAACAGTTTTGCATATTATAATGAGCTTCAACTCTGTTCGTCGAGTTTCGGTTAGTGCACGTGGGGGAGTTTGTTTTGAAAACCACTGTTGTAAAATGGCAACCGAATGATTCGCCCATACACGTTTGACCCAGAGTCCGATCCCGAATCGCAGGACAATGAACCAACAGCACCTCCAATACAAACGGATACTTGTAGACACATACACATAATTATTAGATATCAAACGATCTGTAACAATGCAATGCTAGCCAGAGTAGATTATTATTTCTCAAAATGAAAATATTACTCACATTCCACTTCTAGCTCCATCTGGAGCATGTTATTTGTTTTACAAAAATCCAGCGCTCCCTGTTAACTGCGTCCAATCAGCCCAGGGGGTGTGAGATCTGACTGTCAATCACAGATCGGCACACGCCACCCTCGCGCACGTACAATCACATGCACACGCCTGAAGTTCGCGCAGTAAGGAAGAGTGATGGCGGAACACTAACAAACCAAGTACGCTCATTTAGAGTATAAATGACGTTAGCAATTGCAATATATTGGTAGATTAGCCAGAGCAGCATACCTCCAAATAATCCATGGTGTTGATGAATGCTGATGACGGTGCAAGTCTTACAGAAAATCTAGTGCGCACGCACTAAAGCACGAACTCTGTGGGAGGGTTTTCGTTGATAGTGGGGGAGGGCAATATGAGTCGTAAACATTCAAAATATTGCCAAAGTCCACTTAATCAGCCATAGTTGCCGACCGCAGCTTTAATGAAAAGGGCTCTGTGATTAATTAAAATCAAAATAAAAAACAAAACTAAAATTCAAACACCATTCTGCATTCAATGTGGTGCATTGTCATCATTCTTAATTAACATTAAGACATTCAGTATTGTCTTACGTGAACATAAGCAGTTGGGAAAGTAATTAAAAGCTTGTCAGTATATTAGATCTGTGCATTCAGTCTTAAAGTGACAGCAGCGTTATAAACCTGCTGCTATCTGTCATTTAATGTTAATCAAACAACTAAAGAAAACGGAAGAGAATCATTCACTGCTCTTCACTGAATAACTTTAATAAGAATCAATGTATATTTCATTAATTGGGTGAAGACGGTAATTTATTTTTATTGTATTACTGTTTCAGCTCGGTGTTTGTTGACAGTGAAACTGAAAAAACAAACAAACAAACAGATAAAGGGGTTAGGGATCTTTTTTTTTATGAATCCACTGACAGGGGGCCCTTTAAAGTTTTGCTCAGGGCCCCCAGAAGTCTAGGACTGGCACCGTTTAGCACCTCTACAAAATGTACAGTAATTATATATTGGCACACAGTGCGATTACATCTCAGTATGGTGTGTAAAAAAATCACTTTTCGTCTGCTTTCAATAGTTTGTACAGGATTGACAGTTTACAATACAACATTAAAACAATGATTTAGAAGGGATAATGAAGGTACAAATATTCAAAACTTTTTGAAATATTCAAAAGTTGAGCCCTAGATTAACTACAAAGCCAACATGGTGAAACATTAAAGAGTACTCTATATTATGACCTTAAATGTGCCTTAGTGTTTTCTTTCTTTCTTTTTCCAGTTCTGAAAGGACAGAGCATAAGAGCTACAACTGCAGCTAATGCCTTCAGGAAGCAGAAAAGCTCTTATTTATATTCCTGTTGACTTTTCAAAGACATTTTCTTTTTCAAAGACAGTGGCACATTACAGATTTTATTTTGCACGCCATTGTACGTAATCTCTAAGAAATGTTAAATAGCAATCAAATAATAAGATCAATTATTGAATTTTTGATTAGTGATAGCTCATGTTCACAGTCCTTGACTGTTTTTTAAGTGATTTTTTTTTCAGCAGTTTATCCAAATCTATTCAAATCATCATCATTGTCATGTTAATTTCTCCTCCTTGAGTTATTAATTTTCTGTATTATTTTGCAGACTGCCCACTCTGGATGGAGATGGAAGTGAAAGGTAGGTTCTGTTTAATTACAAAGCTGCAAAACACAAGCATGATGATTTATCCCACCCGCCGAGAGCCTGTTAATTATTGTGTGCACACGAGGGGTGTGTTGATGCGTCCCATCATGCTGTGCAGCGCTTATCCTTTTTACTCTGTGCTTTGTTGGCTTGGCATAATCCCTCGGCTTTGTTCTTCTGGTCTCTGTATTTCCTCAGTAACCCTCAGCTACTTTATGAGGTCTTTGTAATTTTACGATTCATAATTTATTATAATACACTCACCTAAAGGATTATTAGGGAACACCATACTAATATTGTGTTTGACCTCCTTTCGCCTTCAGAACTGCCTTAATTCTATGTGGCATTGATTCAACAAGATCCTGAAAGCATTACTTTAGAAATGTTGGCCCATATTGATAGGATAGCATCTTGTAGTTGATGGAGATTTGTGGGATGCACATCCAGGACACGAAGCTCCCGTTCACTACATCCCAAAGATGCTCTATTGGGTTTAGATTGGAGACTTTGGGCCATTTTAGTACAGTGAACTCATTGTCATGTTCAAGAAACCAATTTAAAATGATTCGAGCTTTGTGACATGGTGCATTATCCTGCTGGAAGTAGTCATCAGAGGATGGGTACATGGTGGTCATAAAGGGATGGACATGGTCAGAAACAATGCTCAGGTAGGCCGTGGCATTTAAACGATGCCCAATTGGCACTAAGGGGCCTAAAGTGTGCCAAGAAAACATCCCTCACACCATTACACCACCACCACCAGCCTGCACAGTGGTAACAAGGCATGATGATCCATGTTCTCATTCTGTTTACGCCAAATTCTGACTCTACCATCTGAATGTCTCAACAGAAATCGAAGACTCATCAGACCAGGCAACATTTTTCCAGTCTTCAACTGTTCAATTTTGGTGAAGCTCTTGCAAATTGTAGCCTCTTTTTCCTATTTGTAGTGGAGATGAGTGGTACCCGGTGGGGTCTTCTGCTGTTGTAGCCCATCCGCCTCAAGGTTGTGTGTGTTGTAGCTTCACAAATGCTTTGCTGCATACCTCGGTTGTAACGAGTGGTTATTTCAGTCAAAGTTGCTCTTCTATCAGCTTGAATCAGTCGGCCCATTCTCCTCTGACCTCTAGCATCAACAAGGCATTTTCACCCACAGGACTGCTGCATACTTGATGTTTTTCCCTTTTCACACCATTCTTTGTGTAGAAATGGTTGTGCATAAAAATCCCAGTAACTGAGCAGATTGTGAAATACAACAACCATGCCACGCTCAAAATTGCTTAAATCACCTTTCTTCCCATTCTGACATTCAGTTTGGAGTTCAGGAGATTGTCTTGACCAGCCACACCCCTAAATGCATTGAAGCAACTGCCATGTGATTGGTTGATTAGATTAATGAGAAATTGAACAGGTGTTCCTAATGATCCTTTAGGTGAGTGTAATTAGGCACAGTTTATGCCCCCCTCCAATCTCTTATATGTGACAGTCCCACTTTCTCCTTGACCATCCCATGAACGCATACAGTATGCATGACACTGTAAAGTTCCCTTTTAGTCAGTCACGTTGGAATTACGTCTCCGTTCCATCATTCAGGGATTCAGGGTTCCCGCATACAGACGTCTCGGTTACGTATGTAACCCTTATTCGAGAAAAATGCACAAATCTTGGGGTGCACAAAACTTTTGTGAGATAACATCTTTGCAAGCAAAAGCAATGTTTCTTGGGGAACGTCATACTTTTACAAAACAAACCAAAAGTTTTGTAAATGAATGCAAAACTTCTGCGAGAACACATTTTTTGCTCGCAGAAAGTTTCTTGGGAACGTGAAATCTTGTATTTGTTCCATATTTATGTCTCATTCTATTAATGCTCAGTTCATTCTAATGTTAGCATATTATCTAATCTAACAAATCATGCATCAAAACCTCAAGCTGCCTAAACAGCATTTTTGGACATGCAGGCATGCTGAAGAGATGAAGCTTGACTCAAATTGTAGGAAATGAATGTACACCAGTCTTGTCAGGCTGCTCACTATGTTTTGAGACAATTGTTGTTTTGGCCAGTTTTTATATGGTAAGCGGAACAAGGACAGAACGTGATGAGAAAACCAGATGGATATGTGTGGCTTGTATGTGCACTACATGTTAGCATTTACACTTAACACTAAGCCATGGCTCCAACAGGGACAGCTGCAATGTTAATGGTTCTCTTATCTACTGTAGGCTAATCGGTGGACTCATTTGGTTTGTCTGTTAAATACATAAACTCTGTTGGGAATGGCTATTAAAAAGCATTTTAAAGTCGACAGTTGGTGCTGGTGATAAAATGTGCTAGCGTCCCCTGGTCATCAATAAAACAACACGTGCTGTCACAAGTGTGTGAGAGTGTGTGACTAGGTGTCTGTCCTTTTCTTGGCAATTGAGCTGGAATGGCAGCCAAGAATAGTCGTCTGTTATTACTGTTGGCAGCAATCACTAGGTCATACATTACAAAGCCAAGGTGTATTATTACCGGACATGAGACATCTGTTATTTCATTTAACAGGGTTTCCGCGGGGCATTAAAAAGCATTAAAAGTCCTTAAATGGATTTTGTGAAAATTAAGGCCTTAAAAGGCATTAAAAATCATTAAATCTGATTCTTACTGGCATTATTTTTTTTATCGTTTTGAAGATAATTTTATATAAATGTATTTGCATATAGCCTCCATGATTAATAATTGTAAAATAAATTGTCACATTACAAACATCTATCTTTCCAAATATTTTATATTTTATACTCTCTCCTAATTTTATAAGCACTAATACAATTAAAGTGTATTGCATAGTCAGATGTTATAGGTCACTTTTAAAATCATATTTTATAATTATATCCGGCCCATGGATGCATTAATCATTGCATCTGTATGTATACGTGGCTAGTCGTGGGTTATATATGGCATTAAAACATTTTAAAATGTCATTAAACTGCATTAAAAAGGCATTAAATTTTATTTGAAGATACCTGCAGAAACCCTGTTTAATTCACTGAAATGAAAAAGAGTTTTGGATACTTCAAAAAACGCCACATGGTTTATATAAAAAGGGGAGTTATTGCTATACAAGACTTCTTAATTTTTCTAATAACACTTGTCATCCACTTACAATCCATTCTTGTCACAGCTCAAATAGAAAATGGTTATGTTTGGAATGGTACACTGGCATTATGCATACTGTGCAGTGTCTGTATATGTTTATTATTTAAAAATGTATGTGAAACAGTATGCATTATGCATTAGGAAGCCAACTCTGTTATTACTTATTATTATTCCTCTCATCTCATCTCATTTTTTTTCTCACCATGTACCTTTATTATATTCATGATGTTGGTCCACCAGTAAATAAACGTTTAAATGCTGCTGGGTTGGTTTCCATGTCAATAGTACTGGCCAATTGTATTATTTTTTTTTTAAAGGAGTTGATTTTGCTGATCAATTAATTTTATTTGTAATAGAAAGTTAAGCACTATGGGTGTAACGATATATCGTGTCATAACATATCGCAATACAAAATTTCAACATGTATCATTAAAAAATTCAAGTTTTCAGAGTTTTAGTGCTGCAGTCTAGGAATATTTGTGGGCCTGATAATGCCAAAGGTCTAAAGTTACCAGTAAAAAGTGTCCGACATTATTTTAAATGTATCTAGTCAGTAGCCATGTTTCCATCCACTTTTCAATCGAATTATCTGAAGTTTGGTTAAAAAACGGATGTTAAAAGTGTGTTTCCATCCAACGGCTTTAAAGCGAATAAAAACCTGAACGTAATGACGTCACATGCTGTTTTGTGATCAAATTGGTATATCGAATTGATTTGAGACATTTTAAGGTGTTTCCATTCATTTTCGCACTGAATCGAACAACATTCAAGCAAACTTTTGCGAACAAAGTTTTGTTAGACAAAATGGATCGCCATCTATCAACAAATGATCAATATTTCACAAGTTGTAGCCTAATAATGCTTATGTGCCAGCTGATAGCGACATATGAATGGGATAATGTATATGTGAGGCGGTTGTTAGCCTGAAGGGGTTGTAACAACCGCCTCGCTATACATTATCCTGCTTATTACATAAAAAGCAAACAAATAAATAAATAAATCAATAATTTGACACAAAATATTGACTTAAAAACGAGTTTATTGATTTAAAAACGAGAATTGCATTGCTTCTGCTAAAGAAAATCTGTTCCGTCTCTGAACTGCGTCCATGGCAACGGTGTGTTATACTTAATGTTATACTTCAGTTAACCAGAAATAACAGACCACATTATACATTAGAACTCAACCAAGCCACGTAAAAACAAGCAAAACTAACCTAAGAAAACAACGACGCTATAAACATTGCTATGATGATGCCGATGCAAGTAAATGCCCGACAACAGCGGAGGTGAATGTGGTGTGGGAACGACAGCGCTCTATCAGTTCTGAGAGATCCTGTTCTGAGACACTTCACTGAAAACCCTGTGGTTAACCCTCTGGGCTTCTTCGTAAATGGGTTACACTTAGCTTCCTCCCGGTCAAAAACGGACTGAAGCCTTAAAATTTAACTTTACTTTTTCTCAGGATAACCGTTCAAATATATTTTTGTTCTATAATATTTTCTGATTATTATTTAGAATTTTCAGAGTTTTTTATGATACTTTGCATTAATTATATAATTTTTCATGAGCTATTTTTTCCATTAGAATTAATATACATATTTTTATTTTATATTTATTTTGATTTTTTTTCAATAAATACAACATTTCACATCAAAATAGAGTGTCAGCTTAATAAAAAAAATAATTCAAGTAGAAGAGCGCCACCTAGTGGCTTTAAAAATAGTTACATGTGTGCAATGTCCTGTACAGCCTGTAGGCTGCCTATAGCTTCCTATATAAATACATAGAAAGGCTTTTTGATTCTTTTTGTTGGTTTAGACATGATTTCTCAATCTTATTCGTTTTTTTTATTTAAATATACATTTAGATATTCTAAAAGACTAATTATTTATTTTTTTAACAATTTTTTTTAAGATAAGTATTAGGTTTTGCTTTATGATTACAATCAAACTATAGCATTTGGTTAGAAAGGGAACACAATGCAAACATTTTTGTTACTCAGTATTTGATCATTCAAATAATTTACAAAAAAAGGGATGGTTAGTGATAATTCAAAACACTTCATACAGACATTTTGCAATAAATTGGTATTTTTTTATTAATTTTAATTCAATAAGTAGTAATAACTTCAGAAGGGAACAGCAATTGTGATGAACGTAAATAAACAAAATAAATAACAGCAAAGGTTAACTAGGTTAAACAATTTTTTACTTTTTATTTTTTACTAGGTTAAAAAATAAAATGTTAATAATAATAAAATAATAATATTAACAATAATAAACATTATTTTAACTATATACATACAAAGCAAGATTTTTTTTTCATTTATTGATTTTATTTTGCATTTCTATAAATTTGCTGTTGCAGACTTGCCTTCTCTATCACTATCTCTCTCTCTCTCGCTCTCTCTCTCTCTCGTGTGTGTGTGTGTGTGTGTGTGTGTGCATTTGAGTGAGATGTTTTTTTTTCATTTATTGATTTTATTTTGCATTTTCAAAAAATTTGCTGTTGTAGTCTTGCCAGTTTGTTTGTGTGTGTGTGTGCCATTTGAGTGACAGTCTTTTGTATTTTTTATTTATAAATTTTTGCATATTCTCAAATATATGCAAAAATTGCTGTTGCAGTCTTACCAGTTCATCTCTCTCTCTCTCTCTCTCTCTCTCTCTCTCTCTCTCTCTCTCTCTCTCTCTCTCTCTCTCTCTCTCTCTCTCTCTCTCTCTCTCTTTCTCTCTCTCTCTCTCTCTCTCTCTCTCTCTCTCTCTCTCTCTCTCTCTCTCTCTCTCTCTCTCTCTCTCTGTGTGTGTGTGTGTGTGTGTGTGTGTGCGCGTGCATGCGTGTGTGTGGGAGTGTGCATTTGAGCAAGATTTTTTTCATTTATTGATTTTATTTTCATATTCTACAAATTTGCTGTTGCAGTCTTGCCAGTTTATCTGTGTATGTTTGTTTGTGTTTGTGTGCGTGTGTGTGTGTGTGTGTGTGTGTGTGTGTGTGTGGGGGTGATCTTATTTGCACTCTTGATGTTCTAAGAGTCACCCCTTCATTGCTGTACACTTTTTTTGGCACAGTTGCTGATCTGTAGCTTGTACCCTGTAACATGAATGGTTTCCCATTCATTTCCTATGTTCGGTCATTTTCTGACCGGAGGAAGCTAAGTGTGACTTTTTTTTCATGACCCTTTAACAAATCAGAATCATCTCCTTGATTTTTTTGTGTGTTCATATAGGTAATACATGAAAAGTCACCAAGTTTCAGCCCTATCCGATCAAGCAAAAAAATTAAACATTTCAAAACGTAACAGTTTTCGTGTCATTTTAACCGAAGAAGCCCAGAGGGTTAAAGCATTTTTTTACGTTGTCCACTTACGTCTGTCTTTGTTGACATCCGCCATGTGTGCGCAAAAATAGTGGGACTGGCCGGAAATGAACTCGTCTTCTGGCGTGTTGCATAAAACCTAATCGCAATTCATTACTTATTCGGTAAATAACGATTCTCTTTCTGCTTTCTACGTGTTCAAGCCCAAATGCTCAATAGACAAATCCATTAAGAGTCTTTCTCTTGTACTCATCCTTCATTGGGTCAGCTGCACTGCATTGCGATTTACCCATGATTACACAGCACTTCTTCAGCCTCCTATTACATGGCATCAGCAGCAGTGCTTCATGTCTAATGCGACGCCCGGTGGTGCTGAGAGAGATGTGCGGCAGAGGTCACTGTGATACGCTCCGCAATGCTTGTGTGTGTGTGTGTGTGTGAGTGAATGTCTTTTTATGATGCTTTAGGGGAGTCTCTTAAAGTGATATTTATGTATTTGTGTTTTTTTAGTCCCACAGATGCAGCTTCGGAGGAGGATATCAGGTGTGTAAACACACACACACACGAGACCTGATAAACTTTAGAATGTAATTGTTTTAAAGCTGTGTCTGTATGCTAAAGTGAAAATGTTCATTAACTTAATTTATAATTTTTCTGACATATCAAAAATCAGAAAAGTTAATGATTTACCATAGAACATGGATACTGTTATTTAATGGTGTGTTAAGGGAACAGTTCACTAAAAATGATCATTTTAACTCATGTTGTTCCAAACTTATATACTTATGTACTGACATGTGAGGGAAAAAAAATTATATCATGGCCACGAATTCCTGAATACGTCAGCACGTTTTACTAATTATATCCCTCGTTTTAAAGGTAAGGTGCGCAGTTTTGAGAGGCTAATAAGCGAGCATTGAAAGCATAAGATCCCACCCTCCCTTCAGGGGGCATCCTTGCGTCAAATGCGGAACTTATGCATGCATATAGCCCATAATTATGAACATAAACAACTTACAGAGCTCTTGTACCACCTGAAAACTGAAGATTAATTTCAGACATTGATTGTGTTGACACTTTCATTGCAAAATTCAGAGTAAATTCGTTCACTCATTTTACAATTTCTGGCCACATTATTATAATTTGTTCCCATGTTTAGTTTAACCCTATGAGGAGGATTGGCGGTACCACCAAAAATTACGTACTTTTATAAATGTGTACTTATCTTAAAAACTTTTTTTGTTTGTAAATAAAGTTAGATTTTTCATTGTTCTTTACACATTTTATTTATAATTACACATGTCTGTCAAGCGAAGGCTTTGACAAATATATTTTTTTGTTCAAAAACTGTTCACTATTGTTGTGTGATTTTCAGAAATAAATGACAAAAATTGAATTCCCGTTTTTGAAATTCTCTAGTATATTGTACATTTTTCACTCATACTTCCTTTATAAACATATATACATGCATGCTTATGTTAGCTTAGAGTCTTCTGAATCCATAGATACCAAACACATAGTGTCCCATCTCTATTACATATATTTGACATTTATAAGCCCAAATGTAAAAATAGAGAAAACGACCAAAAAAGGGCTACATTAAAGTGAATTTAACGGTTCCACAAGTTGTGAAAAATAATACTTAATTAGTGGCCAGAATTCAGCTAAAACAAGAGAATGAATTATTCATTTGTGGTGATGTCAGCGTGAAATTTTCTAAACAAATTTTGCACTAACAATTCAAATTTTACAGTATTTTATTGTTATTAACTAAAACTGAAATAAAAATAAATTAAAGCTAGAAATTTATATAAAAATCACAAAAACTACATGACAAAATGACTAAAACTTAAATTTAAAATTTAAAAATAAAACTTTAAAAGTAAAAGCTAATTAAAAAAATTACATAAATACTGACACTAAAAATAACATACTTTAATGGTATATAAATAACAATAAAACAACCTAACAATACTAATAATCACCATTCATAGTGACTGCCAATAAGGGGAAAACATAAAGTTACTACTTTTGGGCCATATTTAAGCTTTGTTTAAGTAGAAGAGTGAAATTTTAAGATAAAAAAAGATAAAAAGGCCTCCATTCTAGCTCCCAAATGAAATATGGTGCAGGTTGAGCTTGACTTGAGATCTAGAGTTCATGCCATGGGTTTATAAAAAACAACGTCCAGGTTTGGAACAACATGAGGTAAATTATGACAGAATAATCATTTCTTTAATTACTATAATTCTTAGTGTAGATAAAAAAAAAAGCTTGAACAAGCCTTTCTTTTATATTTAAGAGCAACATTGGTGTTGTGAAGGAGATCACTGATGTTATGGCAACCCCTCTGACAGGAAAAGAGGTGCAGTGGCATACGCTTCCCAGAAGCCCTGGCTCCTAAACACCACACTAGCGGAGAACATCACTTTTGAGATGCCTTTAATAAAGCAAAGGTAAATGACCTTCATGTACTTTCTGCCCACACAATAATACACAACAAATACGCCACCATATGCCGAATGGGTACAACATTTGTGCCAAATGTGCCTTCCGTACTCATTAACCCGTCTCTAGCACCCTGTCGCCCTGGTGATGTACAAAAGTCAAGTGTTTACTGTCCTTTTTTTGCCTCGTTTATATTCCCCAGTGTCCATTTGTCAATAGAAATGCGTACTCTTTATCCATCTGACATGCAATCATTCTCGCCTCTTTAAATTTTAGTATAAATATTAACAGTCATGAAATATAGCCCCGAGTAAGTGTTTCTCTGTAAGTTCAAATCTTCTCATGATCTCTGTTGTATATTCACCTTCCCGGGCCTGGAGCCTCAACAGCTGCCGGAGGTGTCTGTACTTAAAGTCCACGAGGACACAATCTACGTTTACAGTCCGTCATTATATTGTTGAGGTGCACATTTGCACAAATTCACTGGCGTAGTAAATTCAATGCACACATTTGGTCAATGCACACATTTTGCATGACAAATTAAAACACAATGTGAAAACTTTGTGGGAAATGGTTTCCTGATCATGCAGCTTCCTATTAAAAATATTGTATTTTGGCAGGAAAATTTTGCGAGTAATGTTTAATGTAACCGCAACCTTTGGTTAAGGTTTCTTGCACTCGATTTTCCATGACCCTTTTCCAATTAAAGTGTCTGTTTCTGTCATACCTTTAATACGTTTATATGGAAATGATCTCTGTTATGATTGGCTAATCTCTGGTGTGTCAAGAGTATTTTACACTATTATCATTTTATTGTAAGTTTTATCCTAACTAACTGCGATCACGATGTGCTAAAGGATATGTTGCCAGTCTCATTGGATAGGCTCCGCCCACAAAGAAATCTGATTAGTCAACAGTTCACGGTATAATATTGCTGTAAATTAGGGTATGTTTACATCGACAGTGATATGCTCAAAACTGAGATGTTTTTCCTTTGAATTTCTCACACAGATTGTCAAAACAGATCCCCATTTAAACACATCAGCGAAAATGACTAAAAGCGCTGTAACTGCTCAGGCCATTAGACTGGCGATGAAACACTATAGATTGAATACGTAATACACCAGTGCATGATGTCATCGACATTAGAAAATCACGTTTTATTGTTTACACAGAGACTGTTTTAAAAAAATTGCACTTTGAAAACCGTTTTCAAAAGTTTGCGTTTTCAGGTACGTTTTCTTGTGTAAACCGAATGGCCAAAACGCATAAAGTTTTACTTTTTAAATTTTTCGTTGGAAATTGACTTGTGTAAATAGCCCCGCAAACATCACAAATTGACTGTTTTGTTCTCAGTGGTTCAGTACAGTTTGACATTATTGTGGACAGGCATTCGTGAAGACTTGCAGAAATGGAGGTAGCGACTCTTCTTTCGATATTGTGACGATACATACGTGAGAAACGGCATTATCGACAAAAGGAAAAAAAATGCAGGTTGGAGACTTTTTCAATCCATTGGTTATTGATTGGATTTTGAGATGTGAGTTGTGAGATGTGAGTTGCATTGAAAATAGTAGCAGATTCTCAATGTGACCTTACAGTCTATTGTAAGAAGGAGGTGGGTTGAAGAAGGCTAAATGATTGAAGAAATCTGGCAAATCTCACCGAGAGAATTTGATTTTGAAGAATTTGAAGAATTTGAGAATTTGATGAATTTGATGAATTCTCATTTTGAGAATTTGACCGGAAGATCCATTTATGATGTTTTAATAAAAAATATGGCAAGGCTCAATAAATAATAGTAATAAAAAGTTTAATCTTTTACACAAAATCAATTACATGCTTTTAGAAAATAGTGATCTTTTTTAATTTCATGCTGACATTTATATGTAAAGGATCTCTGTTATGATTGGCTAATCTCTATGTACTATCGAATTTGACACTATTATCATCTTATTCTAAGTTTTCTCTCAGCTAACTGAGATCACAATGAGAAACTGGATTTTTTGCTGCTCACTTGTTTTCAGTGTTGGGAAGCTACTCTGAAACTGTAGTTTGACAAGCTACAAGCTACTCGTAAGTTAAAGTAGTTTAACTACAGTCAAGCTACCCGTTTAGAAAAGTAGTTAGCTACACTACAAGTAACAATCAAAAAGTAGCTAGCTACATTGAAACTACTTTTGCTTTTTGAACAACGTATATTATAAATAACTGAATAAGTGTCTGAGGAATGTTTTAAGTAAAATATTTAGTGTTTAAAACAAGGCAATGCAATTACGATTTCAAAGAGTATTGTTTTATTACACACAACACTAAAATATCTCTGACTGTTTGTCAAAAGTGCAACAAATAGCCTACAACATTGCAAAGAACAAAATATACATCCAACGTAAATTGCATGTAGAACATTTTCTCAAAAATACTGATTGAACTTGGACAAATAAGGCCATGGGTAATTAACGATCAGTTGTTTCTCCATCCTCCAAATCTGTCGTCACGTCTTGCTATATAATCATAATATGGATGTGTCAACCCACTTCTGTACGTCAGTGAACCGTTAGCCACAAGACGCGTGATTAAACAGACGGATGGCGGTAATGGCAAAAAATGAGTTTGCAATCTAACAAGAAGAAGAATATCCTTGCATCGCGCTGATTCGCGCAGGCTTGACAAACGCAATGTAGCTTTTGCTCGCGCTACACCGCTACTTGCTGCAAAAAGTAGTTAGCTACTGGAAAAGCTACACTGTTTAAAAAGCAACTGAGCTACTGCCAAGCTACTGAAAAATGTAGTTAAGTCAGCTGTGCTTCTGTCTCATCTTTTGTTGTGTCCAGGTACAAGGCAGTAATTGAAGCATGTTCTCTCCAGCCTGACATTGACATCCTGGCTCAGGGGGACCAGACGGAGATCGGAGAGCGGGTCAGTATGACTTTTGTGGCGCATTTCGTTACCAGCCATCTGGAATGGTTTAGAACTGCATATGGTTGAGTTCAGTTATGATGCGTCATATTGTATTCCACTAATGAACGTACATATTTAGTGTGAGACATTCTAGTGATTTAGTATCTAGGTAGCCGTTAAAAGACCGCCGTCTCTTTGTTTACTCTCGCTCATTCAGGTTTTTAGCTCTAAGGCAGCTTGATGTTGTAAATGGCTTTCAGGTTGTAACTAAAAGCCTCATTTAAAGAGTGTCACCCAAGTCAACATGATCGATCCACATGCCATTTATTTGTGTAACGGTTACCTTAACTTCTACTACCTTCCTCCTACTTTTTGAGGTTTTTAATCAGTACAGCCTTGCTGTTAACTATCCTTTTTCGTTCTTCTTTCCAGGGCGTTATTCTCTGGAGGCCAGAGGCAGCGAATCAGTGTGGCTCGAGCTCTTTATCAAACCACCAATGTGGTGTTTTTGGTAAGTTCAGAATCATCTATACACAAAAAGTAATGAAGTGAGACTTCAATTTATTTATTTATTTTTTTAATCGCAGGACGATCCTTTCTCAGCATTGGATATTCACCTGAGTGATCACCTGATGCAGGAGGGTATTCTTAAACTACTGAGAGGAGGAGAAAAGGACGGTGGTGCTCGTGACACACAAACTGCAGTATCTCCCTCATGCAGACTGGGTACTTAATATGCAAACACACTTATTCAAACTTCTTCCCCTATTAGATAGTTGGTCATACTTTTGATGGGAATATTTGGTTTAAAAATGCTCATAGGCCGAACAGCAAACCTGGACCTCTGAATCATCTCTGTTCTTTTGGGGAAAAAAAAGAGTGAAAATGAATTATTGATTGGGTGAGCTCTGAGATGTCGAAGCCTGATTTAAAATTCAAATCTCACAAAACTTGAGTTATACTTAAATTATTCACCTTCATTCATCATCTGTGGGGTGGTGATGACGCAGTGGATAAGACGCATGTCTTTGGTGTGAGAGACCGGGTTCGAATCCACTGTGAGACACCAATGTGTCCTTGAGCAAGACACTTAACCCTGAGTTGCTCCAGAAGCGTGCAACATTTGACATATATAGCAATTGTAAGTCGCTTTGAATATAAGCATCAGCTAAATCAATAAATGTAAATGATCTGTCGTCTACCCGCTGAACCTATAGAAATGATTTCAGAGGAACCTTGTAATGTCTTTTATTTATCGTCCAATACAAGAGTTTGTTGTAAAGGACTCATTCATTTTGTTTGTCACGTTTTCAACTGCAAATCCTACTAACAATTCATTACACATCAAATTGAGCAAAACAGACCATCTGGTCTGCAGGAAAAAAAATATATTAAATCCCCATTTGGCCACTGTTTGCAATGACAGGAATCAAACTGCAGACCAAAACAAAGCCATTCAATCAAAATAAGGTCACTGCAGGTTTAGAATACCGTAAGCAAATAATTCTCTTTTACCTAACATGATTTGTTTTTCAGACAAGAATATTCCACATTCAGACACTGGTTTAAGGGGTAACGATACCTTATATATAAGATTCAGCACAGGCGCTTCACTTGCATTTCACTTTTCAGTCTCTTCAGGAAATACTTACTACTTATGCAACAAACACCTACATTGTAAACTCAGTAGCAGTGGGCGAAAACTTTACTTTTAAAAAAGTAACTCGTAGTCGTTACATTTTAGCGTTACTTTTAATAAAAGTAACAAGAAATGTAAAAAATGTATTACATCTTTTTATTTAAAGGCACATGATTCAATGAATCCATTCTTTTGTAGCATTTTTTTTTACAATGAAAGCACTGTGCTTGACTTCTGCAGTTATTTTATTTTACTGAAAACATTTTTTTATTTTTTTCTTTAAGCAAATTACTGGTTTGGTACAAGTTTAGGTAAATGGACATTTGTTGCATAATGTTGATTACCACAAACAAATTGGTAAAGTTTTGGATGATTTAAAAGAGTTAATATAAAAAACAATCCTGTGGTCATACTTTTGAAACAATGGGTGTTTTACAAATACAAGCCGAACATTAGGGGAGCACGGGCACAACCTATCGCAGGGTTAAATGTAACACGAACTGTTTAACGTAGTTCATTCAGGAAAAGTATTTTTACATGAAAGTATTTATTTTCATCATAGGTTTTTTCGGTTTCTGAGTTGGGTGTATACGTTTCCAAATGTAACTTTATATTGTCTTAATCACTGTCTTGTTGGCTCAAACATAGCACCGTTTTTGAAACATGTCAGCAATTCTCAGCGACTGTTAGCTAGGCTTAAAATATGTAATACACAGCGGGGTTGGTTGTAACAGAGTGTTACAACTAAGCCGCCAAGTGTACAATGATAATCAAATGAAAACGGAGCCTCACAACTTTTAATGTTTGAGTATACATTTAACTTTGTTAGACTTTCACAAACAATGTTGAAATTTAAATTGTTTAAAATTGAGTGTCCTATGAATGATAACTGTTTATTTATTAAAAATATGGCCTGTTATTAATTCAATAAACCCTTTAAATTTTTTAAGCTCATTTTTATTATTATTACTGTTGTTATTATTAATAATAATAATTGTACCTGCAGCTGCCACACACAAATCTAATTTAATTGCAATTACAATATTTATAATTTTATTTATTATTATTTATTGCAAAACTATGCAGCCCTTTTTTATGTCTCTATCCATGATATTGATCCACAATACTGTGGAAGGATGATTGGATGAGGGATGGATGTATGGATATCTGTCTATACAGATGCACAAACAATATCAAACTATACAAATAAAATAGTACTGAATTATGTGTGTTACACACAAGTGTTACAATTAACCCTGCATATGGGGTTAGTTGTAACATTTGCACTTCTGTCACTTTCAATGCAACTGTACGAAAATGGTAGGTCCTAGAAAAAAAACTATGTTGCTTGTGTAAAAAAAGTATTAATCTAACCTAATTATTTTTTAATTAATTGAGCCAAAACCCAAAAGTGTTCTTCCCTACACGTGGGCCCTATTCATTTCCATTTTTTTGCTTTTTTTTTTGTTTCCAGTAAAACATCTTTAATACAAGATCATTTTACTGTAGAAGGTAAATTTGGATATTGAGACTTACGAGAATATACATAGTTCCAAATGCTTTGACCCAATATACCTAACCAGAGAGAGCTTACAGGCACTGTGCATTTTCATGAAACTGTTTTTTACTGTTCTCAAGCCAATTTATTGTCATCATCAACCCTGTTTTTATCAGGAAAGAATGAGGTCCCTTGTCTCTCTCACCCTGGCTCTGGGTGATGAATTGCCTTGTGAAAGTGTTCCTCCTCCTAGCACTCAATAAACCACCAGTGGTCAGAAGAGTTCTCACGGGGCATTAAAAACGTCCACATTCTTCTTATGTGGCGTCAGGGGCTTGTCAGGAGAATAAAGTAATAATTGTATGTTTGTTGTTTATTTGTAGATCATTGCGATGAAAGATGGCAGCATACAAGCAGAAGGAACGTTGAAGGACATCCAAAACTCTCAGCCTGAGCTCTTCAAGCAGTGGAAGAGTCTAATGCACAGACAAGACAAAGAATTTGAGAAGGTAGTCTGCAAAAAAATAATGAGATACTAGAGGAAGTGATTTAAAGGTCAAGTTCATTTGTTTAGCTTTGCAACACCAAATACTCTACCTTTTTGTTCACATTTGTTTGAACTGTTTGAAAGATTGGAAAACCTATACAAAAAATGGCGTGGCTCTCAAGAAGATAGGACAGAGTGGATACACTAAGTGGGACTTTGACTTAGACAAAAAAGTGACTACTAAACTCAAGTCTCTGAACAAGTGTTTAAATGCCATCTAGTGGCCAACACAGCTGTCAATAAACTTTCTAAATCTCTCTCTCTGTTTACAAAAAATACATTTAATCTCCACAACTGTATGTTGAAGATCAAACAACACTGAAGTACCTCAAGGAACTGTGTTGGGCCCATTCCGGTTCTTCTTCCACTTCATATATCTTACAGTATTTGGTCCAAACTATCGAGATATTCTCTGACTATCTCTTCATGATAAACTCTTTTAACATTTGCAGGAGTATGTTCTTGCAGAACATGTCACTATTATCCAGTGTACTTTTTAAGAGACCCAAAACTCGGTGAATTAATTGCAAAATAATGAAATTGACTTTTGATTTTATGTTTTTTGTTTTGCGTTAACTAGCCAAATATGCTAAACAGAATACCCTGCTCTCCATATTTGTTAAGGCATGATGTTTTTGTTGTGTTCCAGGAGACAGTAGATGAGAATATGACGGTGCTGGAAAGAAAAAACTTGAGGCGAGCCATGTATTCCAGAGAGGCTTTAAAAACTGAAGAGGAAGTAGAAGGTAAGATTAGATAAACATGTAGCAAAACACTAATATATGTTTTAGCAGTGTTTATTTCTCATGCTCATCATGTACTATATACATTTTTTACTGCAACCTATCTGCAGAAAAGGACAATGGGTTGTTGCATTGTTAACTATGTAAGCCGCTGGCAGATCCTCATAAATCTTCATTGAAGATTTGGGTGATAAGAGGGTAGTACCCGCCTGTTCCTCTTTGTAGTTTTTTGTTGACTGCAGCATTGAAAAAGAGTTAAATTATCTGGTTGTAGCCCTTTCTGCTAGATTTTGCAGTTTTGTGTGATTGCTTTCTCAAGTCTACCTGGAGAGGATCTCCTGGGTGGCATCTTGAACTTACTCAGGCTCCTGATATAATATAGTCATTACTGTGCATTCCTGACCAAGCTGTTGATGTGAATGGTCTTTGCCAAGATGTTTGAATGCCCACCCTTACCATCTGTCAGGAAGTCCAGGATCCACTGACAGATGGCTGAGGTCCAAGGACTTTGCGATTGTGTATCCGATTCCAGTACCTACTCTGTATTTTTTAAACTGTTCTTGAAACGGTACAGTTTCAAGAACAAGAAACCGCACACACTTTTTCAAAAAAGAATACAAGAAACCGCACACACTTTTTCAAAAAAGAATACCCTTTTGATATTAGTTGATTGCGATTTCACTTTTTTCATTTTAAATAGTGTGTAATGTTGCTGTTAGTGCATGAACAGTACCTTCAAAGTAGCAGCACTGAAAGTTCAATGCAAGCAGAGATATTGTCTTTTGAAAATCAGAAAGTTTAATGCCTACAGAAACGACTCGAATGGGACTACAACGGGTTTTATACGTAACTAACCCATACATTTACATCAACCCTCCCTCCGGAATATGCGAAAAAGGGCATGGCCTTATTTCTGTTGCTCGTAGAGTGTGTTATGTTCACCCAGCTGTCAGGTCTTCTGTGTTCGGGCTTCCCACGGACGTTGTAGTTCGTCAACAATGGATTCACTTTATTTTTGATTATGTTCCTGAAAATTACAATCGTAATTTAGCTCTCTGTGCTGCACATGTTACGAAAGACAGCTTCCAGAATCTCCACGAATTTAATGCCAGATTCAACAAGAAACTGTTACTAAAACATGAAGCAGTTCCAACTTTAAAACCAGAGGCAGCAGTTGTTGGGCCACAACCTGTAAGTAGGCTAAGACTTAATCATATGAAATGTATTTGCATGTATAATTTCAGACGTAATGTTTTAGTTTTGTCAAATGCCAGCGCTGGCTTTATATCCGCTTAGTTATGCTATTTTGTGTCTACGACAAATGTGTACAAACATTTTGGACCTGAATTTGTATATGTACTAATCTGGTAAATGTATTTCTCATGTAGATATACTTTATGACATAATTTTTCCATTTGATCAAGAACGTAAACCAATGCCAACGCTGTTTTGTGTATATAGTAGCCAGTCAGTTCCGAAGCTATTTTGTGTAAGACAAACGTGTATAAAGTTAAAAACAATTATAGGCTATGTAATCGCAGCAAACTTCAGCTGCTGTTATCAGTGTACAGTATGGTTTTAACACAGTTGCCACATGTAGGCTACACCTAAATAAAACGATACACTGAGTAAACTACGTTTTGTGAATAGATACACGGTTGTTCATTATATCGATAAAACAATAACTTAAAAAAAAACATTTATTCAGTTATATTAAATGTTTAATCAGGAGAAAAATGGATCTCAAAAGCTAAGAAGCAGCAGTAGCATTTTCACGCTGCCAAGTGGTGTCAGTAAGGGAACCAGCTTCGAAAACTGGTCTCTGGTGTATTTCAAGTAGTCAGCTCGGCGCCCTGATTAGGATTACTGGCAGGAAACAGCCAAACTGGTTGGAAGGGGCGAGTCTCAGAGTGCCGCAATGTCTCTGGGCAGACACTGAAACCTGAATTAGCTGAAATAGCTGTGCCCGAGCATCAAGTGTGGCAGGGTTGGCAGAACGGCCCCCTGAGGGAACAGAGGAGAAGCGGGCACTTGTTAAGGCCACTTGAATGCTTCGGCTAAAAGTGCCAACTCAACACCCATTCTCTTTGCGGGATGGGGGCTCAGGAGGGCAACCTGCTGCGCTCTGTATAAGGATCTTGTAGGCATCTGGGGCCGCTCCCATCCAACAGCACCTGAGACCTGAATTCGGCGAGGGAGGTACCTCTGAAACTCTGCCGCTTGCTTCTTCGCTCCTGAAACCTCTCTGGGGTTGCCTCCTGAAACCGCTCTGTGGAAATGACTGAGGTGACTTTGTCAACGGAAGTGAAAGCAGGGCTTCCAGGAGAGAAACGCCTCTCTGTGATATCCAGGGCTGCCATAGCCTTGGTGGCCCAGAGTAGACAATCCGTGGCCCCGGCGCAGATCTTTAACCCTTGTGCATCAATCAGTATTGTACTCAAGACCAGCTCACTTGAGTCCAAGTCAAACCGAGACCATAGAGGGTCGAGTCCTGTCGAGACCAAGAGAGTCAAGTCCGAGTCAAGACTCGAGACCAAAGAAGATTCAAGTCCGAGTCGAGACTCAAGACCAAAGACAGCTCCAGTCCGAGTTTGAGACAGAGACCAAAGACAGTTGAGTCCAAGTCGAGACTGAGACCAAAAGAAGAGCTCGAGTCCCAGCTCGAGCCTATGCCAAAATAGAGCTTCGAGTCCGAAGCTCGAGACTTGAGCCCAAGAGATTTCGAGTCTCGAGTCTCAGACTTTAGTCCAAGATGACAGAGTCGGGTAAACCCCAAGCTCGAGACTCAGACTCAAAAAGACAGTCGCAGTCCGTAGCCAAGACCAAGAACTCAAAGACAGTTCGGAGCCCGAGCCAAGACTGAGACCAAAGACAGTCGAGTCCCGAGCTCAAAACCCAGACCAAAAGAGAGTCGAGTCCGAGTTCTGAGACCGAGACCAATCGAGATTCCGAGTCTGAAGTTTAGACTCCGAGACTGAAAAGAGAGTTTTCGAGACTCTTTAGACCAGAAATAGAATTTGAAGTCCAAAGTTGAGATTCGAGACCAAAGAGCAGTCAAGTCGTAGTCAATACTCAAAGACTAAAGACAGTTGAGTCCGAAGTTGAGACCGAGAACAAAGACAGTCGAGTCCAAGCTTAGACTTCAGACCAAACAATTAGAGTTGAGTTTCAGATCCAGAACAGAGACAGTTGAAGTCTAGCTCTAGACTTCAGACCAAATAGTCTGAGTTTGGAGTCAAAGACTTTAGACCAAAGACAGTTGAGTCCGAAGTTCAAGACTCAGAACAAAGACAGTTTAGAAGTTCCAAGTCTCAAATTTAGAACCAAGACAGTTAAGTCCCAGTTGAGATTCGAAGAACAAAGACAGTTTGAATCTGAGCTCTAGAACTTTAGACCAAAGATAGTCTGAAGTCTGGAGTCAAACCTAGACCAAGGACAGCTCAGTCCAAGTCGAGGCTCTTAGACCAGAGAGGTTAGATAACCTAAGGTTGGGTCTGAAACCAGACTTAAAGATATCTTCAAGATATGTAAAATATTTGGTGGAACAGATAACACTGGACACCATACTCAAACATTAAACCAAATATACCATGGAATCATGTACACTGTAATGGTAAAAAGGCCACATAGTGGTGTAAAGGTAATTTTAGCATAATTATTACTTACAATTATTACAATCAGTTGGTGCTCTTTTACATAACATTACTGCAGATTAATTCCGTGTGGCTCTCATATGCAAACTGAATTATGGATGATAAGGCAGACACTTTCAATACATAGTTGAGCTAGAGGCTCCACATCACATCTGACCTGGGTCCTGCTGCATTTGCGTGCCGCAAACGTTATAGTCTCAAGTCATGCGCAATTGCGCGCAAGAAAGTCAGCAATCATTGGACCGTTTCAATCAAACAACAATTTAAAGAAATATTAACATCCAATAATAATCATGACATATTTTGAATGGAAGTTGAGCTGGTCTGGGAATAAACCCAGTCCCAATATGTTCGAGTACAAGTCAATTCCTAGTCGAAATGCACACGAGTCCATGACAAGTCCAATAAAATATGATCTCAGACCTTAAATCCGAGCTCTTGAGTCCACAACACTGGCATCAATTAAAAAAAAGTTGCACATAGGTCTAGAGAGTGTCAAAAACTGTCATAAAAATTAAGCTTGGGAGCACAGACCTAGGTTTTGGTCTCATTTTAAAAGAAGGCCTGTGGCAGATTTTTGTAAACCCCAAAATGGGGACACTTTTGACACAAAAGGTGCTGAGAGGACTATTTTGTATACCTAGGGCAAAATATATTTTTTAAAGGAAATGGCAGTAAAATTACAATAAAAATGCACACCTGTGCCAAATTTTATGCAGTTAGCAGTGTTGGGAAGCTACTCTGAAACTGTTGTTTGACAAGCTACAAGCTACTTGTAAGTTAAAGTAGTTTAACTACAGTCAAGCTACCCATTTGAGAAAAGTAGTTAGCTACACTACTAGTATAAGTTACTATAAAAAAGTAGCTGGCTACATTTTTAAACTACCTTTGCTTTATTTGAATAACATATACTATAAATAACTGAATAAGTGTCTGAGGAATGTTTTAAGTAAAATATTTAGTGTTTCAAACAAGGCAATGCAATTACGATTTCAAAGAGTATTGTTACACACAACACTCAAATATCTCAGACTGTTTGTCATAAGTGCAAAATTGCAACAAATAGCCTACAACATTGCAAGAACAAAATATGCATCCAACGTAAATTGCATGTAGAACATTTTCTCAAAAATACCTGATTGAACCTTGGACAAATAAGGCCATGGGTAATTAACGTTAGTTGTTTCTCCATCCTCCAAATCTGCCGTCACGTCTTGCTATATAATCATAATATGGGTGTGTCAACCCACTTCTGTATGTCAGTGAACCGTTAGCTGCAAGATGCGTGATTAAACGCGTGGCGGTAATGACAAAAAATTAGTTTCTAATCTAACAAGAAGAATATCCTTGCCTCGCGCTGATTCGCGCAGGCTCGACAAACGCAATGTAGCTTTTGCTCGCGCTACACCGCTACTTGCTGCAAAAAGTAGTTAGCTACTGGAAAAGCTACACTGTTTAAAAAGCAACTGAGCTACTGCCAAGATACTGAAAAATGTAGTTAAGTTAGTAGCATCGCTACTTGTAGTTAACTACTCCCCAGCACTGGCAGTTAGCATTAACTCAGCAAAAATAAATAAAACAAAGCTGAAAAAGACAAAAATGTCCATAAGGATGCATAAGGGGTAACAGAATCTAGGCTCAACCCCTCGCCTTCATCAAGGTCTCTGAGCAGGTCGGCCTAGTATGCCTGCAAGATGGACATAGTATGCAGGCATGCACTGGCCTGACCTACTGCTACACCTCGTCACCTTCATAATTGATTATTCTCTAGATGCCAGACAAGTGCCAGTAATGTGGCAGTTGGCCAAATGTTAATATGCTTCAGTACTAAAGCTATATTGGAAGGTTAGCCTTGACAAAATAATAGACCCCATGCCTATGCCTGAAAAAGTAAACGTCACCTCACGTTTTATTCTTGTGCATGGTCATTTTACTATTATAGACCTCCTTGCATATGGCTATCATAATACACATTTGATTTGTTTGCTAAGCATGTTTTATTTTAATCGTAGCATGGTAGAGTGAGCAAAAGTATTTAACATCTGCTGACGGACCAGACCATGCTGGAATGACTGAATAATGAATGTGGGAATGTTTCTGTCTGTTCAGCACTGAGATTGTGCTGAGTGCTAATGCGTGTAAATGCTCTTCTACTGACCTAAACATTATATATACACACAGCATTACTGCTCTGCCACTCAAGGGTATTCTTGGTGTGGTGCAAGTGTATGGCTTCTTACAGTATCTCTCCCTTCTCTTGCTATCCACCTACACTTGTGTTTTTAATCTCCAATCTATCCATCTATCCAGTCTCTCAGTTCGTTTGTCTGTTTCTATACATCCATCTATCTATAGAAGAGTCTGTGGAGAGCGATGATGAAGATAGCCTGTCTCAAGTGATGAGGCAGAGAGCCACCATTCCCTGGAAATCCTGTGGGACGTACCTGAGCTCTGCAGGTGTCCTCCTGCTTTTCCTGCTCCTGCTATCCCAGCTCATCAAACACTCCCTTCTGGTGGCCATCGACTACTGGCTCGCTCACTGGACGTCCAAAGTCATCACAGCCAAAATCGACGCTGCTGCACACAACTGCTCCCTAGTGCAGGTAAAGTTAGACGATCATACATGTGAACTTGATTTTTACACTTTCTGAAAAATTACTTGCGTTGCAAGTAGCCCTGTAATAAGCAGGATAATGTACATCCAGCCGGTTGTTATCCAAGAATAATCCCCCTTCAGGCTGATAACAATTGGCTGGATGTACACTATCCCTCACTTAAAGGGATAGTTCACTTTGAAATTTTTCATGTGTTTTAGCTTACCTCAAGGGCATCTAAGATGTAGGTGTCTTTGTTTCCACAGTATTTTCAATTTTGATATTTTTCAGGTCAAACCGTTCTTGCATAGGTCTATGGTCACCACCTCAAAGAGCATGCACAGAGAAGTCTAAATTAAACATGATTTAATGACTCGTAAATGTAAGTACACATTGATGGCCTAAGACATCAAAACGAGCGGTTTGTGTGAGACAACGAACAGTATTTATATCGTTTTTACCTCTTGTAACCACAGCCACGTCCAAGTGATCTGAAGGCATGGGCGCTTCGGTCTTGGACAAGCGCTGGAAGATCTCTTGCGTGGTTGCGAAAAACAAGCAACGTTGTCTGTTGATATATATCGAAATCGTCTTCCATTGCAATTTCCTGTATATCTGAAATCTCTTTGTAAACAATGAGTGGCGTACACGCACGTGAGATCACTTCCGACGCTTGCGCAGACTGAAGCGCCCTTGCCCTCAGAGTACTTGGATGTGGCTGTGGTTACAAGAGGTTAAACGATATAAATTCTGTTCGTTTTCTCACACAAACCGCTCGTTTCGTGTCTTAGGCCATCAATGTGTACTTACATTTATGAGTCATTAAATCATGTTTAATTTGGACTTCTCTGTGCATGCTCTTTAATGGAGGACCATAGACCTCCATTATATGACTGACAGACAAGAACGGTTCTGACCTAAAAATGTCAAAATTCAAAATACTGTGGAAACAATTCATTTCAAAGTGAACTATCCCTTTAATAAATGCATGAGTGGACTTAAATTATACAGAATTACTGAAAAAAAAACTTTCTACTTTGAAAATTTACTGTGCATATGGATCCACTCTTGAACCATTTTAGCTCCAATTTACATAATTTATGGATTGCACCTGCTGAAGAGGCAGTTCATTGGCCTCAGATGAATAAACTGTAATATCCTACAAAAATGTGTTTTGTATTTCCAAGAGACACATAAATGTTGAATGGCACATAGGAAAAAAACAAGAGAAGGTGTTACAGATACAACCAGATACAAACACTTGACTTTATTAATAGACCACCCTGTCTCTGATGAAGAGCATGTTGTGGTGAGCTTAGCCTTGAGCTAGCATGTGCTGTGACAGCTCAGATAACACAGTGAGACTAGAATCCAGTTGTTCAGAGTTAGAGGCAAGGTAGTTTATAAGTCAGTCAGATGGTTAAAACTGTGCTACTTTGAAGAAGCCAACGGGTCTCCAGATCTCCATCTTTCTTAGACAAACAGGTCAAGCTCAAAAGTTTTGTTTATATATCCTTATATATAAGCTGTTTTGTAGTCTATTTGTTGTTGTTTTCATAGACTTATATCTCCTGCCTGACGGCAGTAGTCTGAACAGTGTGTGATCAGGGTGTGATGGGTCCTGTATGATGGTTTTGGCCTTTTTGATGCAGCGAGAGCTGTGAAGATCTTTAGAGAGGGAGGGGGCAACCAGTGATTTTCTGTGCTGCCTTTATGTGCTATGTGCTGCTGTACACCAACGCATTCTCATCCTTTATCGTCATATAGAACGCTTTATGACAAAACGGCGCTATACTACGCACATTGCATCCGTTATCGTTAATATAACACGCGCTGTGATGGTTAGGTTTAGGTGTGGGCTAGGGTAGTCTCATATTACACTAAAGGATTTATTGGATTTATTACACCTTGGGTTTGCATGTTATATTACCGATAAAGGGTGCCATGTGCGTAGTATAGCGCCATTTTGCATATAGCGTTCTATATGACGATAAAGGATGAGAACGGGCTCTGTACACCCTGGAGCTTTTTACAGCTTGAAAACCACACACAGAGGAACCTCAGACACCTCCTGAGGAACAACCTCCCCCCAAAAACGACTGGTGTTCTTCTATCTAAATATGTCGAACTTAACATATTTTCTGTATTTTCACAACCCAATTTATTCTGATCAATACTTTACCTTCCATCACTGCTCAGATAATTGCTCAACGCATTTTAAGCAGCAGTCTTTGCTGCCACACAGAATGTAAAGTAGACTTGATTTAGACTTCCACTAATTAATTATGTTTTTGAGTTAACATAATTGATGTTCTCTGTTGGAGTTCTACGGTAATTAATAGCCGTTTAGTCACCTTGATTGCCAGATTGATTTTCTTTCACTTTGTTATTTTTTCAGGGAGTATTAGCTTTTTGGAGGGTGGCAGTACATTAATTAGAATCATTCAAAATCCAGTGTTATGGATTTTTTGCAGACTCACTTAAGTATACTTAAAGGTGCATTGCGCAACATTTTATGTTAAAATTAGCCGTTTTCTAACCCATACATGCTGAAACAATCGCCTGATGGGCTGAATGAGCCCTTCTCTGATCACTGCGATCGCCTCTATAATCCTGTACAGTGAAATAAATAAGAGGGATTCGGGCTCGAATCTGAGACTGGGCGTGGCGTCATGCGCGTTCACGCTCGCCTGGCTATGTGCCTATGCTTTGCAGGTTAGTGTATTCGCCGCGTTCTCCGTATCAGAGAAGACAACTCGAAGCGACGCAACTTTAGTCAACTTTCCCAAAAGTAGAAGATGGATTCAAAGGGGCTGTTTAGTCTACATCTGGTCACTTCGTGCGTTTTCTGTGATCGGATAACTTATTCGATCGTGAAAAGACCAGGTTGAATCCAGACGGATTTGAATCCGACAGCTCAAACCATTGAGGACGTGGTCTGGCCGTATTCCAGACGAAACTGGACAAGTGTAAATGCATCTGGTTGTTGAAAACAGGTTATGTCATGTTGTTTTAGTCATATATGACGACGTGCATCAGATGAGCAGGCGAGTGTATTTATAAGCCAGCGCGCCGCAATCTATCGCAAATGAAAGTGAAAGTAAGACGCATACGATTAACACTAAGTTACCTTCTACCTCCACTATCTTCATTAAAAGTAGCCTTAAGAAATGAAATGATCTCATACCAGAGCTTTTGCCGCTCTCTCTTATTGCTGTCTTTGCTGATTTTGAAATAGCCGAAGCCGATGATTTATAAAATGCAGCTCATCTGTTGCTTTCGGTGACGTGCACTTCATGAAATCTGTATATAACGCGGGAATTGAATATCAGATTAATATCCGTTTTGCAAAAACACATTTATGTGACCAGGTAATGGAATCGTTTTGATAAATCAAATAGATCTGAGAAAACGCATTGTGGCCAGGTGTAAAAACAGCCCCAAAGAGACCGGCTTGTAGTTCATTACAAACCCCAACGCAAACTCCACGTGAGGCAAAGAAAATACAACTTCTGTCTGTCCAGTGCCAGGCGTCGGAATAAGACTAGAGTCAACATCGGGACGGGAAGGCTTTCAACAAACGGAGAGATCTCGGGCGGTCTGCTCTAGGGCTCAAACGTGTTCATGAACGTGTTTCCATAATAATACAATCATAAGTGGATACAGTAAGCACATAAAACAGTTCAACATGGAGATCAATGGAAACAAAAGCCGAAGTTTTCTACCCCTGTTTTCCCCTCACACACACATAGGCCTACATAAGTGTGTAATTTACTCAAATGCCTTTCCTTTCATATATTTTAAATGACTTGCAGATTTATAACTGTATTACCTCATTATGACTGTAACAAAAGATGTGTGCCTGATTCTCCTTTGGTTATGAACAGCTCGTGCAACGTGCGTGTAATCCGTGTATATGTCTACTCTATAAAGTCTATGGTATTCCATGAGCGCGCACGCAGTTTCATTTGTCACCAGAGGGGGCGTAGTTCTGCAAAAACTCAGAGACTTGCGTTATGCTCTTTTAAGGCTCGTTCACCTCACAGATAATAACTCTAACGTTTGAATACTATAAAGTTTGAATAATCGTGATTCTATGAGAGAAGACCAGACCACCGGCGATAACGACATGAGAAACCATATTGCTGGACGTTAGCTGATAAATGATAAAAACATTGACAGCCAATCAGAATCCGCCTGAACTGAAATAGCTTGAGCATTTAACGTGGCAGATGACAAAACTCCAGCATGAGTAGGGTTGGGTACCGAAATTCGGTTCTAATAGGGAACCGGTTCTGACGTAAACGGTAGTAACCAGACCGAATCAGAATGAAAATTTCGGTGCCTGATTTCGATGCCTGAGTCTGTGGCATGCCACCATGAGGCGCACACACACAGTCTCTCGCTGTCTCCCTCTCAGACGTGCGCGCACTATATGGTTTATTGAAGCACTGTCTGATCCGTCTCGCACGCGCGCTTGCTCGCTCGCACTAGATTCCGGGAGATTTGAACTAATTTGCGATCATCCGGGAGCCGTTATCAATATGCGGCAGACTCCCGGAACGTCAGCTGATACGAGGGGATTAAACACACGTGTACAATGTTTGGTTGCATTTCACGTGTAAAATTACTGCGTCAGAATAACGATTGTCTATATAGAATCACCATTCGTGCCGCCTTGACGCTCACGTCGTCATATTATATTAGCGCGCGCATCATCTGCTCCTGAGTTCTCTGCCGAAAAGCAGCGCGAGATATTTGTCAGCGAACGCAGCAAGAACTTTTATTTTATATTGGTTTTATTTATTATTACCATATGTTACTTGTAATTATATTGTAAGTTAATATTGTGTCCAGTTTGGCCCTGTAAATAAAGGGTATTATTATTTTTTTTTGACAAAGTGTGTGTGGTTTCGTTTTCTAAGTACCGTTTCAAGAACCGTTTAGGCACCGGAACCGTTTAAAAATACCGAGTAGGTACTGGTATTCGAATAAAACCCAACCGATACCCAACCCTAAGCATGAGCAGTGTTTTTGTGGCCATTAATATAGCTACCATTTTGCAATAATACTGCGACAGGCTGCCACAATAATATTGGCAAATGAATGCTCAAAATATGCAGCTATTCCACTGTTATGAAAGTATGACCATGACAACATGACATGTTGGAGTGAGATCAGCATGATCGAATTGCTTACCAACCTTTTCTGTGCGCAGAAATATTCAGTCTTTCAACTAATGAGCACTAATGAGCATTGTTCTCCCCACAGGACGTTGGTTTCAGTCACTCGTCATACCTGCTGGTGTTCAGCTTGTTGTGCTGTCTGGGTATCGTGTTGTGTCTGGCCACATCAGTGGCCGTGGAGTGGACAGGCTTGCGGGTGGCCAAAGAACTGCACCACAGTCTACTCAGTAAAATTATCCTCGCCCCAATGAGGTACATCTTAAACCTTCATATTCCTGAATTGTTTATGTGGAATATTATGGTATGTTGTGTTTAATTTGTTATGTGTCATGGTGTGTGTGGGTATGTATGAAATAAGAGGATACAAGGTGGGTGGCCAGTGTTTGCATAGGAAAGAGCGAGTTTATGTATGTGAACATGTCTTGTTTTATTGCTCTTTGCCAGTGTAAAAAAATCCTGTGGAATGCCAAATGAGATATTTAGGCCTCGTCCACACGAAGCCAGAGCTTCCCCTATCCGATATTTTTTTTCCTCGTTCTAAAAAAAAGCTCCGTAAATACGCCGGCGTCTCGAAAAATATCTGCGTCCACACAGAACCATTGAAACCGACTGAAAACGATGTAGTAGACATCACAGACCAGTATGCGGCGCTGTAATTCTGCCATAGATATCCACTAAAAATGCGAGAAGAAGACTTAGAGCATGCGCATAAAACCTTGCACGCTGTAGGCAGTAAAATAAAAGGCTGTGAAATATTACGCACAGTTGCTTATTTTCTTTTTTACCAAGAACTTTATTGAACAACCATAAATTGCCTGGTACAAAATAGGGAGTCACGATATTCGATAAGTTAGCGGACTCAGAAAGCTTGCCACAAACAACCAGCAAAAGGAATGTGTCAAATATAGACATTTTAATTGGTTATTAATAAACTAATGTTTTCTGTTTCATTCTTGACCGAAAAGAGGAAGTTGATGTTGCTGACTTGCCACTTCGCAGTATTGTGAACGCACCTAAGGAGTAACGTAGGCTAATGCACTTCATACGGATTAGGCTATAAGAGAGAGTAGCCTATCTGTTTCTGTTCGTTGTTTGTCGATGTTGTTTAAACGTAGCCATTTCAAGATTTCTAGATATTTCTGAGTTTTCGGTTCATTTATGAGACGAGCTCCAGTTCACGAGCAATGCAAGTTATTTCGCGCCGGGGCGTCCACGTCCTGATTATGGCTATTGTCTGCTATTTATTTGCTTCTTATTTATTAAATCAAGGTTGGTAACCCCGTTGGTAAATGTTGATGAAACATTTATTAAAATAAAGATACAATTTTATTTAAAAAAAAAACGACATTTTTATACGCTTTATACAAAACAAAACTTAATGTGGTCAAAATTAGGTCTCCCGATATAGCCTATTGCGCATATGCACGCGGTTCACTTTTCATAATCAACATAGATTCAATAAAATAATTATTAACATAAATATTAAACTGAATACATTCTTTAATGGATATAACACGTAGCCTATGCCTAACCTACAGAGAAATGTAATGTCGGCGTGGAACATTAGAGGTGCGTTTTTTGAATAGCCAAAATAATCAAATAATTCCCATCGATCGTCGAATATTATTTTTTCTTTAAATCCCCATCCCTATAAAATACGAAATGTCTTTACCAGACAACAGACAAGCAGCATACGAAAGAAAATAGACTATAGGCCTAAAAAAAAAAAAAAAAAACATTCAAGTTAATAATAAATAAAGGAATACAAGAGGCTCAGAAGTTTCTGCATTATATTATATTATTTTTATACAAGCAGTTCGGCAGTTGTTGTTGTTGTCTGACAAGTCGACACGTGGGGTGATGACAGCATCGTTTCACAAAATATACGGATTGGCCGTACACACAAGAACGCAAGGGTGTCGTTTTCAGATTTATCCACCTTGGGACCCGGTTTCAAAAATATCGGTTTCACTCTCCCAAAACGCCGGATCCGTGTGAACGAAATGCCAATACGATAAAAAATTTATACGGATCCAGCGAAACGCGTCTTTGTGTGGACGGGGCCTTAGCTAAACGTAATTGAAGTGGATGGGAACAGCAGCTCTCAAATTCCTATAGGGCAAAAGTGTAATTTCAAGTGTTTAATGTTTTTTATGCTCGTTCAATGAACCATAAGCAATTTTTGCACATGCACCTGTGGAACAGTCCTTAAGACACGAGCCGTTTACAAGCAGTGGACAATTAAAGTCACAGTTCCAATAACATAGAACATTAAAGAGACCTTTCTACTGAAAAACACTAGAAGAAAGATGCTCAAGGTCCCAGATCACCTGCATGAACATGCCAAAGACCTGCTGCTGGAGGCACGTGGACTGAAAAAGTGAACAGAGCAATGAACTGCAACGTCTGTAATGTAGGGGTGTAACAGGGTTGGTGATGACGCAGTGTGATAAGACACATGCCTTTGGTGGGAGAGACCCGGGTTTGAATCCACTCTGAGACACCAATGTGTCCCTGAGCAAGACACTTAACCCCTAGTTGCTCCAGAGGCGTGCGACCTCTGACACTATATAGCAATACTAAGTCGCTTTAGATAAAAGCATCAGCTAAATGGATAAATGGAAATGTGAATGTAATGTAAATGTGCTTTCGCCATGGGTAGTTTTAGGAACTAAAACCCTGGAGAACTAAATTTCCTTCTACCACCACCAGTAGGTACTCTAAAGTGACCTAAACCGGCCGACAGTGACGTTATTTAAGCGAGGCATTCAGCAATGTCAACCACTGGAGAATGGAGGACGGCGTGATTGGAGCTGTGTTTCTGTTACGTGTTACGTCGGATATGTGATAACAAAGATGGAATGTAGATGTATAGGTTATACTATGGAAAGAGCAAAATGAGGGCTAAGCGACAATCTCCTTCACAACTTGTAGTGATACATATAATCAAGGCCGAGAAAAGAACACAACTGCGCAGACAAAGCTGACAGGTAAATGCGTTAACATTAGCTTTTAAAAAATGGCGGGTGCTGTTTCATATGGCATGCGTTCAACCAATCACCATACACTTACGTTACTAGTAGTTCCAATTGTGCCGAGCTAGACCCATAGACTGTAAAGAGAAAATATGGACGTTGTGTCAGTGACGTCACCCTAAGGTTTCTGAAGAGCATTTTTGAAACCCAACATGGGTGGAGCCGGCCGTCGCCATTTTGGCAGTGCGTCACTCCCGGATAACCGAAAATGAGCAAAGAAGCGGGATTAGCTGAGGTGATGTGACGGCTAACAGACAGCAGACAAACGGCTAGTAGTGACAGCAGCGGCAATCCATCTGTCACTCAAGTGGCCACGCCCTTAATTATGCAGAACTTTAAGGCTTAATAAAATTTCAATGGATTAGTTGTAAAACAATTCACCCCCTCACAGTTGTCATGAAGGGCAAAATTAGCTACAGAACGACACTTTTTGTACCAGGCTGAAGACATTTCCTGCTGTAAAGTTGGCATATTAACATGGGATTGACCCTCTTTTGGAGCCTGTCTCTAGTGGCCAGTCGATGAATTTCAGTTTAAGTCACTTCCGTGTTGGTTTCAAGAGAGAGACCAGAAGGTTCCCACTTGGTTAGACCCTACTCTGAAGAAGGAGCTAAATTAGTTCCTCCAAAAGGAGTTCCTGACTTAAATTCATTCCCAGTTTCTGTGGTGTGAAAACGCCAAAAAGTGTGTGCTTCTGCCAGTAGTTCTAGGAACTATGAAAACGCTCCTTCGGTTTGAAAGTCCCTTAAGAC
Source organism: Hybognathus amarus (assembly GCA_030378365.1). Taxonomy (NCBI): domain Eukaryota; kingdom Metazoa; phylum Chordata; class Actinopteri; order Cypriniformes; family Leuciscidae; genus Hybognathus; species Hybognathus amarus. The sequence goes on from JAQIUQ010006348.1 coordinate 316,757, forward strand.
GCATGAGATAGCAAGGACAGCTGATCGTCCTTGCAGTGCCAAACTACGTGTAACCTTATACTACAGGGCTGTTGAATGCTTGATTCTGATTGGTTGAGAAAGTTCTAAAGGTGTGCAATTATTTTCAGGGAAACGCACGGCTAAAGTAGTTTCAGGCAAGTTTGAACCGCATTACAGTTCCATATCACTGCGCATAGTTAACGAAATAGGATTCAATTCATAACAAGAGAAGACATGCAGCCCCATGCACTTGATCTGCAATATTCGTTAATATAATAGTTAAAGCTGTCAAAAGATGTAATCGCGATTAATCGCATCCAAAATAAAAGTTTTTGTTCACATAATATATGTGGGTGCATTGTGTATAATTATTTTATATATATAAATACACACACATGCTTGTATATATTTAATACATATTTTCATTTATATACTGTTTATAGATTTATATGTAATTTATATTATATATAAATATATATATTTTATATATAAATAATATTTTTTCTTAAATATACATGCATGTGTGTGTATTTATATATATACAAAATAGTTATACACAGTGCACCCACATATATTATGTAAACACAAACTTTTATTTTGGATGTGATTAATCGCGATTAATCTTTTGACAGCCCTAATAATAGTTAATATGTCTAACTTCACAATCAACTGACACATACAGTTTAATTTTAATAAATAAAGTATAGTCCTATCTATAATAGGCTAAATAGAAAATTAAACTGAATATATAAATAAATTAATAGTCCTGCTGCACGGATTTTCGTAATTATTCCAGATAATATAACAAATAAATAATTATTGATAGGCTTACTTGTTAAAAGGGCTTTGTGTTTTTCATTTATTGGGTACCCAATGTCAATTATAAGAACAATAATGAACGAATTAATTAAAACGAAGTTAATAAATAAAAAAATAATAATATTAATATTGACGCACATTCTTTTCTGTCTCATTATTTCAACGTCTCTCTCTCTCTCTCTCTCTCTCTCTCTCTCTCTCTCTCTCTCTCTCTCTCTCTCTCTCTAATAACTGCATTAATAACTGCATAAAGCCGGGACAGACTAGTTTAGGCCTACGCCAGTTATGAATAATATTTCTGACTGATCATGCCTAAGCGCGCGTTCAGCACAGCAGCGCGTTCAGTCTGTGTTCACTCAGATGGTAAGACCTGCTACTACAGTCGATGGAAACAGTGGGTCTTCGAATATTTCAGCGAATTGTAAGTGTGTCCCGCATCATTACATTAGTCTGCTATCAGTGACTCAAACCTCCGTTATTTACTACCTCTAAAATGACGTTTTGGAATTAGCAACGGAGGCATGGGATTAGATGCGTAAGAAATTAATCCTACATACAAGAGCGCTTTAATGTCAAAAACTTGACAAACGTCTTGAAATGAATCATTTGAACAATGTTTTGAGGTGTGGTAACTGTAGTATAAGCGGAATAATTGACTTTAGGCCGTTGAATTATCCTAAAAATAATGCACATAATAATGCGTCGTGACCGCATTACCACCTCGGGTGTGCATTATTTTTCTAATAATTCAACAGCCTGTCGTCAATTATTCCTTACATATGTCCCAGATGTGTTCGAGAACTTGCAAGTGGAAGGAAATTGGTGGAAGAGTAGAGGAATATCTCACAGCATAAACTGTCAAATCTGGCTGAGTTCATTAAGATGAGATGCACTGTAGGACTGAAAGCAGCTGCTGGCCCCAACAGATACGGACTGCTCTGTTCAGGGACTCATTGTTCCATTTGTGTTCTTCAAATGAAAGTGGGAGAATGTTAATTTTTTTTTTTTTTTTGCTGAGTATTTCTTTGAGTCAAGTGATTTAACCTTTGATATAGATTGACATTTTCTTTTCTTTTTCCAGGCTCTTTGAAACTACTCCTTTAGGAAACATTTTAAACCGCTTCTCTTCTGATACCAATACAATAGATCAGGTAGGATCTTACGATACCCAAATCATAAAATGTTGGTGTGTTGCAGTATTAGTCACTTGGTGGCTAACAAACACAGCATTTAGTAATAGATTTTTATTTCTATCTATTTATGTTTCAGCACATTCCCGCTACCCTGGAGTGTTTGAGTCGCTCAACGCTGCTGTGTGTATCGGCTCTGGGTGTGATCTCATACGTCACGCCGGTTTTCCTCATTGTACTTGCACCACTGGCCATCACCTGCTACTTCATCCAGAAATACTTCAGAGTCGCTTCAAAGTAACCAATCTGATTAATTTATCACTTATCTAAAGACATTGGAACCACAGTATTGCATCTACTTCTCCATTACTAAATTGCAACTTTTTGTTCAGATTTGTTTTATGTGGTATATTAAGAAATATGTCTTTATAGCTACAAATTTATTCTCAATACAAAAATGAAAATGCTTTAATCATTTACTCACCCTCCCACAACCCAGATGTATGACTTTCTTCAGATGAACACAAACAAAGATTTTAAGAATAACAATCCATCTGTTTGTTTGTATGATGCAAGTCAATGGGCTCCCAAAAGCTGACAGCACAAACAACCATCATGACTGTACTACCTACAACCCCAGTGGAGGAATCACTGACTATGTTTACATGCAACCAATAACCTGTTCAAAAGGTTAAAACCTGTCGCGAACGGCCATGTAAACAACGGCAAAAACCCGTATATGCTCATATCCCGGATTTTAAAAAACGGGGTACCCCTTTTCTAACCCAAATTTTTGGTCATGTAAATGCGTATCGGCATATCCCCATAGTGATTTGTGTTCTGCTCAGTAGCTCGAGCTCAGTAACGTTACCAGCATCAAAGCGCAAACAAAGGCCATCCCTATCTGCCCTGAACTACTCATTATCCGCATGCTGCTGTTGTTTTTGTCTTTGGATACAGGAAGAAGACTCGGAAATGACGCATATTACGTTTTAAGGTTGTCCATACATCTAGACGCTAACCGCGCGTCACCGTTTACATCGGGATATTGCAATTCCATGTATACAGGAGTATACTCTCTACTCACGCATGTAAACGGGTTGTTCCTAATGTTTCAGAAACCTGAATAGTGACCTTAAAGGTGCATTGCGCAACATTTTATGTTAAAATTAGCCGTTTTCTAACCCATACATGCTGAAACAATCGCCTGATGGGCTGAATGAGCCCTTCTCTGATCACTGCGATCGCCTCTATAATCCTGTACAGTGAAATATATAAGAGGGATTCGGGCTCGAATCTGAGACTGGGCGTGACATCATGCGCGTTCACGCTCGCCTGGCTATGTGCCTGCAGGTTAGTGTATTTGCCGCCGTTCTCCGTATCAGAGAAGACAACTCGAGCGACGCAACTTTAGTCAACTTTCCCAAAAGTAGAAGATGGATTCAAAGGGGCTGTTTAGTCTACATCTGGTCACTTCGTGCGTTCTCTGTGATCGGATAACTTATTCGATCGTGAAAAGACCAGGTTGAATCCAGACGGATTTGATTGATAGCTCAAACCATTGAGGACGTGGTCTGGGCCGTATTCCAGACGAAACTGGACAAGTGTAAATGCATCTGGTTGTTGAAAACAGGCTATGTCATGTTGTTTTAGTCATATATGACGACGTGCATCAGATGAGCAGGCGAGTGTATTTATAAGCCAGCGCCGCAATCTATCGCAAATGAAAGTGAAAGTAAGACGCATACGATTATCACTAAGTTACCTTTTACCTCCACTATCTTCATTAAAAGTAGCCTTAAGAAATGAAATTATCTCATACCAGAGCTTTTGCCGCTCTCTCTTATTGCTGTCTTTGCTGATTTTGAAATAGCCGAAGCCGATGATTTATAAAATGCAGCTCATCTGTTGCTTTCGGTGACGTGCACTTCATGAAATCTGTATATAACGCGGGAATTGAATATCAGATTAATATCCGTTTTGCAAAAACACATTTATGTGACCAGGTAATGGAATCGTTTTGATAAATCAAATAGATCTGAGAAAACGCATTGTGGCCAGGTGTAAAAACAGCCCCAAAGAGACCGGCTTGTAGTTCATTACAAACCCCAACGCAAACTCCACGTAAGACAAAGAAAATACAACTTCTGTCTGTCCAGTGCCAGTCGTCGGAATAAGACTAGAGTCAACATCGGGAAGGCTTTCAACAAACGGAGAGATCTCGGGCGGTCTGCTCTAGGGCTCAAACGTGTTCATGAACGTGTTTCCATAATAATACAATCATAAGTGGATACAGTAAGCACATAAAACAGTTCTACATGGAGATCAATGGAAACAAAAGCCGAAGTTTTCTACCCCTGTTTTCCCCTCACACACACATAGGCCTACATAAGTGTGTAATTTACTCAAATGCCTTTCCTTTCATATATTTTAAATAACTTGCAGATTTATAACTGTATTACCTCATTATGACTGTAACAAAAGATGTGTGCCTGATGCTCCTTTGGTTATGAACAGCTCGTGCAAGCGTGTAATCGGTGTATATGTCTACTCTATAAAGTCTATGGTATTCCTGCGCGCACGCAGTTTCATTTGTCACCAGAGGGGGCGTAGTTCTGCAAAAACTCAGAGACTTGCGTTATGCTCCTTTAACCCGATCATAACCCGAAAATTGGCTGCATGTAAACATAGTCACTGACTTCTGAAACTAAAATATGAATGCTCTATACTTTTTTACAACAGTTAGCTAGAAGTAATCATTACTGGAATATATATATATATATATATATATATATATATATATATTTTACAGTATATAAGTGCTGTCAGTTAAACGCGTTACTAACGGTGTTAACGCAAACCCATTTTAACAGCGTCTTTTTGGCCTAGTAGTTGGCCAAACTTTGTTGTTTTTCACATGCCTTTGCAACAGGACGCAGCATGCGCTATGAAACTCATTTATCTCAATGGCTTGCACGAGGACATTTTGTTGCTTTGTCGACCAAAGCGCAAGTAGATCTATCTAGACCGAAAACAAAACAACAGGCACCTCAGATAAGTTAACAAATAAATAGATTTATTTATTTATTTCAAAGAATCTCGCTGGTTTCCGATATGGGCCGACAGACCGACCAACCTCCCTTCCTTCCCGCTTAACGCGAGCAATTACAAATGCGTGAAATGCTCTCGGTGGTTGAAAGCGGTAAAGTTAGTTTTAGGTTTGATATAGTTTGCCTGACATTTGTTTTCCCTAGCCACTGTTCTATGGTCTTACAAAGAAATCAATAGCAGGATTAGTTTTAAACATTATGTAACCATTGTATATCGACATGAAATATTTGTTCAAAATCACCTGCTATGTGCATTCATCAATGCTGCATATTTACAGTATACCTGAGAATGCTTTGACGCGTTTGCACAGCACATGATGAGGGAACATCTGCCAATTCCACCAACTGCGTTAAACGTAGCCTATAATTTGTATTATTTAAAATTACTTTTCAAATTCCAAAGCTTGTAGAAGGTTCCTATTGGCAATACTGACCTGGTAACGTTAGCTTAGTAAATTTACTTGTTTAAAGAAAATGATTCATAAAACATAAATATCAGTTAAGTCTGTTTACTTTCTTCACTGACAGACATTAACTAATGTCAGACAGACATGCTTAACTAATGCACAGATAATCATGAGTTAATGTATAACTCATGAAGAACTAAATCATTAATTAATGATTACTGCATCAGTAACTAATAAAGAGATATTAATCTATATGATTAATAGATTAAGTAATACATGAATTGCTATTAATTTCATTGTGTATTAATTCCTTAATAACCTATTTTTATTAACTAATAGTGTAAATTAATGTGTTAATTACCACAATTAGTCAAAGCTATGCTCTTCAACTTCCAGTTGTCTGCTTTAATTAATCATTAGCTAATGATTTGCAAAGGTATCATTATGTTATGACTTTACTTGTTGGGGCACATCATTATTAACTAGTCATTTAGTAATTGTAGTAATTTGCACACGAATTTGCAGTAACAATGAAGTAATTAATCATGTATTAATGCATATTAGTGTACCTGTCATATTATCTGGAAGTTGAAATACAAGGCTTTGGGTACATTCTGTGTAATTAACATATTAATTAACACTATTAGTTAAAAAATGAGCTATTATGGAATTAATCCACAATTACATATTTAATTAATAACAATTCATGTATGAACTAATACATTAACCATGCATACTCTTAATTAGTTTCTAATGTGGTAATGATTAATGAATAGCTTAAATAATCATTAAGTTACACATTAATTCAGTATTATCTGTGGATTAGTTAAGCATTAATTAACGCTTATTAGTGCACCCGTATTGTAAAGTGTTACCAAATAATCTATATTGCCCACTCACTGACATAGTTTTAAAGCTATGTGGGCCTTCAAAAGTCTTTAATTGCACATTTGTAGGTCAGAAATCAAAATTTTCTCGGGGAACATGCCCCGAACCCCTCTGAAAATATATCTCACATTTGAATGCACATGTCTGTGGGTGAGGCTGTGGATGATAATTATATCCTTTGTTGATGGCATGAGGGTGAGTAGATGATTAGAGAATTGTACTTTCTATTGCGATTTAGTGTTAGTGACCTGTGTGCTTGTATTTCCAGAGATCTCCAGCAGCTAGAAGACAGCACACAGCTTCCTCTGCTCTCACACTTCTCTGAGAACTGTCGAGGGGCTCACAACCATCAGAGCCTTCAGGTGGGCAAGATTATGGGTTTACAGAGTGCTTTATTGGCTCATCTGTTGACCATGGCAGTCACTCTGAATGAGAACATCTGCTAAATGCCTTCCATATAAAAGTATTAAACAGATTCTTCTTGTATTTTCCCTCTTAGGTATGAGCCTAGATTCAGACAGAGACTTCTAGAGTTCACAGATGCCAATAACATGGCCTCTCTCTTCCTCACAGCGCGAACCGCTGGCTGGAGGTTCGAATGGTGAGTTTATAAGCCATACAAGTCAGTTACTATAGGGGCTTTCGCACCTGAGGAACCTTTCATAGTTCCTAGAGCCATCGAATTCTTTTGCCATGTTCGCACCGCAGGAACTAAGGAACAATTTTAGTTCTAGGAACTCCTTTGGAGGAACTAATTTAGCTCCTGAGTTCAGAGTAGGGTCTAACCAGCACTATTGGAACTACCTTTGCGGCTTACGTCACTTCAGAGTTCTTACTGGCAATGCGAATGCAACCAGGAAAATGCTCCTAAGGGAACCATTAATTCTCGGGAAACCACCCTGGTGGATAGCTCCTAGACACTACCCGGTGGGAAAGCCCCTTATGTGACATCTGTAGAGTTGCCACTGTTTGTTCTGGTTAAAAATCTTTTTTATTTGATCAAATACTGGCAAAAATAGATGTTGCTTCCTTGAACGACTCAACAGTAATGGTTATCCTATTGTATATCTTGTGCAGGAGTACATTGGGGCCTTTATTGTCCTCATAGCAGCTGTGGCCTCCATCACAAACTCCCAATACAATCATCTGTCCACTGGGCTGGTGGGGCTGGGACTCACATACGCCCTCATGGCAAGACCACACACACATACATCTAACTCTCTACATGCTGATCTTCAGCAATATTGGACAACTTCTGTTTCTATAATTTATGTCTCAGGTGTCCAACTACCTGAACTGGATGGTGCGTAATCTGGCAGACATGGAGGTGCAGCTGGGAGCTGTGAAGAGAATAAAAGCTCTGCTGAGGACAGAACCTGAAAACTACGAGGGTCTGCTGTGTGAGTATCTGTAAACACATTAAGGGTGACGGTGTTGTGTTAGCGGCCCCTAAGTAAATAACTAATAGTCTTTGCAAAGGAAGTAAATCAAAACTAACTTTAGCTGGGTAATAACTTTAATCTAGAGCTGCAGTAAAGCCAAACCAATCTGTTACCTTAATTTCCTATTATCACTGTAAAGCTGCTTCCAAAAAAATCTATATTGTTAAAAGTGCTATATAAATGACTTGTCTTGATTTAAAGACTGGATGTGTCTACTCCTTTTCCTGTGTTTTCACATTCTGTACATCTTATCTCTTTTTGGTTAAATGTTTCTCTCTCAGCCGCGTCTCAGCTTCCTGAAGGTTGGCCTCAGCGGGGTGAGATTCAGATCCAGAATCTGAGCGTGAGGTACGACAGCACCCTGAAGCCTGTCCTCAAACAGGTCAATGCTCACATCAGCCCAGGACAAAAGGTACAATTATACATATATTTAACAAAGTAAATGTTCTTAAGTTAAATAATTATATTAAACCTATTTAAATATAAAGAGGATATGCATAGGCGCAGTCACTGCGGTTACACACACTGAGTGGCAAAATGACTGAGTGGCAGTGATGGTATTAAGCACAAATGCCGCTAAAGAGCTATGCAATTGACTATATGAATAGATTCAGGTCTCCCTCGGAAAGAGACTCAGTCTCAAGGGACTTCCTGGTTAAATAAAGGTTAAAAAAAAAACAAGAGTTGCAGATTCAACAAGAAATCTAAGCTATCTTTATACAGGTTGTTGAAAGCTAAAGAATCCATAGAACCCCAGATTACTGCCATTCACAGAAACAACTGGAATCCAGGCCTTGAAACATGGATTTGCGGTTACTGTTTTTTTATAAGATATGTTGAATTTTGAGGTAAAATTATACCGTAGGCCAGGGTTCCCCAATCTCGGTCCTGGAAGGCCACTGTCCCTGCAGAGTTTAGCTTCAACCCTGATCAATCACACCTACCTGTGAGTTTCTACTGATCCTGAAGACGTTGATGAGCTTGCTCAGGTGTGTTTGATCAGGGTTGGATCTAAACTCTGCAGGGACCGAGTTTGGGAACCCTGCCCTAGGCCAAATATTGACAACTCATCAATTAAATATTTACCATCTTATATTTTGCATAACTGTAAAGTTTTTGTCAGTGTTCATTTAAAAAATGAACCTTGAGCCTTGTGTTCTACAAAGGGGTATGGTTGGATGGTGAACTTGATTTTACGGAGTATAACATGTTCCTGGATCAATATCTTTGTTAATCCTGGACCAATATACCAACTTGTGTCCGTTCAATTAGCATACACTAACATCACTGGTAGTTCCTATAGTGCTGGTTTAGAGACTATTCTGAAGTAGGATGTTCCAAGAAGTTCCAGAAAGAGTTCCAAGAACTAAAATCAACTAAAGTTCTAAGAACTAAAAGTTCCTGTGGTGCGAACACGCCAAAATCCAGGTACTTCCGCCAATAGTTCTAGGATCTATGAAAGGTTCCTCAGGTGCCAAAGCCCATATGGTCTGCCAGACGGCGATAGCTGACCGTTTCTACAAAATATATGGGAACAACCAGAATTTACACTTATGTTCTCATCAAGTCAAGTTAAGTCAAGTCATCCTCCTTTATATAGCGCTTTTAAGAATATAGATTGTTTTAAAGCAGCATTTTACAATCTATTAAAATAACAGATTGTTTTGCCTTTACATCAGCTCTAGAATAAGTTATTGTCCAGCTAAAGTTAGTTTGGTTGATTCACTTCCGTGAACGCAAACCTTGAAATAGGTTCTAAGTTGCAAGCGTTTAATTTCATCCGTCAGTTTTAAGCGTCATCATTTTAATTTCACCATCAAATCCTGTCTTGAAGTAGCCTGACTTCGTCATACTCATATTCTAGTCAGAATGTGAGTCTGAAACTGCTCCATAGCGCTTTGATTATGAGGCTTGTCTTAACCAAACCAGGATAAAAAACAACTTTGCACTCAATTGGATAGTCGGTAAACCTACAACCAATCAGAGCAATGCAGTGAGTCAACTACTTTGCATAGCACAGTTGTCAACTAACAGAACTTACTAATTTTAGAAGTAAAATAAAGAGTGTTGCTTCTTTTACTTACTCCTCCATGAGTGCGACCAAAGGAGAAACCACAACGACCACAGGCTTCTCATTACGTCCCATTTTCTTAGCGACCATCGGAGCCAGCCAAGTTACACTTTTGCCGAATCATGTAGGAAGCATCGACAAAAATATCTTTCCAATCAACAAATGCCTTAATGCCAGTTTTCTGTTTGCTTTTAAAATTAATGCGATGTCCAGCTGCAGTCATCTTTGAGGGAGACCAGTTAAGCGCTCTTTGATAACGTGATGATTACGTCCCTGCAGATCACCTGTCCATCATCGTATAAAGCCCGCCCTGGCAATTTGATTGGCTCGAACATTTTTTGACTAATCATAATTACTCCTCAATGGATTGAAGTCCAGACCGAACTTCCTGACCAAAAAATGTTGTGGGCGGGGTTCGGGCTGGCACCCAGGCTAGTCTTGAAGTACGACCAAGCGTCAAGTCAGATTTATTTGTATAGCGCTTTAGATTACACATCATTTCCAAGCAGGTTTACAGAAAGTCACAATTTTGTGTTTAATGCTTTAACAAGTTTTAGGGCTGGGCGATATGACAGATATAGATCTGCCTATCTTGTATATATAGTGTCGTCTAGCAGGGATATAGCCTATCAACAATTACATTTTTTGATATCAACAATTTAATTCTTGATATCAACAATTACATTTTCACTAGTGAAATGTCACCATAGGCTGCCATTAAAAACCAATTGGTGATATCAAGAATTTATTTCTTACTAGTTGAAATTCCATTTCACATATCAAAAATAAAATTATTACTAGTAAAAACCTTTATTTTTGATATCAAGAATTCAATTGTTACTAGTTGAAATGTCTATTCTTGATATCCACAATTGAATTGCTACTAGTAACAATGTTCATTTTTGATATCAATAATTCAGTTTTTACTAGTGACAATTTTAATTTCTGATATCATGAATGTGATTACTAGTAAGAAAGCCATTTTAGATATCTGAAATAATATTGATATCAGAAATACATTTTCAGATATCAAAAATAATCATTTTTCTAGTAACAATTGAATTGTTGACATCAAGAATAGACATTTCAACTAGTGACAATGTAATTATTGATATCAAAAATGATATTTCTACTAGTAAAAAATCAATTCTTGATATCAACAATTCAATTTGAATGGCAGCCTCCTACATAAGAAATATATAGCCTATTGTAAGGATCTTAATTGAATCATTATTATTATTATTATGTTAGTTTATCAGCTAATTATAACTAATTTACTTTTTTACATTTGTTTTACAATGCAGAACAGACATTTTCCAAGCGATGTCACACTGATGTGCACATTATTCCCTGCTGTAGGCTACCAATGGTATTCTTCTATTCCAGCCTACATTAATACCGTCCAACATCAACACTTTAGCAGCTAACATTTACATGCTGTTGCTAAGTGCAACCCCCTAACTAAACACAGTTTTTACGTAACCATATCAATGTTAGGCTACTAGTAATTAATCTTGCAAAAATGAAGTGGAACTAAACTGAAATTATAACAACGTGGATTGGACTTTTTTTGTACATTTCTGAAATCCATTACTCAACAGTCACCTCTGATAACAGATCACTTAAGATAAATAAATCAATCGTTGTTCTGTTCACATCTGTTTGTCACAGTAGTAACGTTATCGTTTTAAAACATCTTTACAGAAAATAAATGTAGCCTATGCTACATATATTTTCTGTAAAGATGCTTTAAAACGATATGTAATGTTACTACTAGGGCTGTTTTCGAGCTAAGGATTTTCATAGTCGAATCCTGATTCGTCAGATTTTTCCGTTGTCGACTGATAGTTCGAACCTTTTTTTTTTTTAGATAGGCCAGTAGCAGCTATATTTTTTCCACTTCAAACAAAAGAGATGGACGTATGCGCATTAGCCTATTCGTTCTGTGTTTTTTTTCTAAACAGTTAGGCTATGTTTAGGTAGCCTAGTATTTTTCATGTTTTTATCACGCAATCATGTTTTTGATGCGGTGGAGGCTTGTAACTTGTAATTTAACGCTTTTAGCCTAAGGGTAGCAGCGGCGCTGCCGAAAATAAAAAGCTGTCACAAAGAATATTTAGCAAGGAGACATTTAAATTTTTTATTAATAAAGATGAAGTTGACGATGTTGCGCGAATCTTTGCAGGTGCATGCGCCAGAGAGAAACGCACAGTTAATTTCATAAGCAGAGAGCATTACGTTTTCTTTCGTTTTGAATCATTCTATTCACAAGTAGACATTTCAACATAGATATATGTTTTAGGTCTGTGGAGTAGACTATACATATACGCTGAGTTGCAGTAGTTATATTTATGAGACGAGCTTAGATGCCTCCGTGCCTTGATTATCAGTAGCCTAATAATCTGCTTTTCCTTTTTATTGATTAAATCAAGACAATTGGTTGATAAAACATTAATTAAAATCAAGAAATTAAAAATAAAAAAACTAAATTCACTTTAAAGAAAGGCTTTGTGCTTTTCTGTTTGAGGTCTGTGAAAGTTTTAAAGCAGTCTTTAAGTGCTGCTTAGAGCGCTCGTGTCCATCGGAGAACTGTCACGTATGTAACATTGTTTTTTCCTCTGTGAACCCGAAAAATAATATTTTAAGTTTTGTGGAGAGCCAACCCTTCCTCATCTGATTTGAGCAGTGTAATTCACATAATTACAAAAAATATATTTTGCCTCCTAAAACTTAAAGATTTTTTGTCACGCATGAATGCTTATGCATCCACTAGATGTGCTGGGAATGTAGCGAGTGCGCGGCGCCGGAGGTGAAGCGTTTATTAGGCTAGTGTGAGCGCGCTGGGGCGGACACGTAACTTACATTCGCAGCCTGAAGCCCCGTTCACACCGCCAGCGATTTTGTCGCTGTGTGTCGCTAGGCTCTGTACAGTGATGTCGCTTGTGGGCGTTTGTAGTGCTGTCGCTCTGATGTTATTGGTAGACTGCACGTCTGGTCATATCTATACAAAAGAACATCACAAGTGATATATACAACTATATAATTTTGGGAATACATGACTTTTAAGGCTAAAAAGAAACTGTATGCTGTTGGGAGAGTGTTTTTATATTAACACAGCAGTGTTCAGTGGATTAAATCATTTACTAGATCAACGATCGATCAATGAACAAATTAAACTCACTCATACTGGCACAAATTATAAAAACGTCATTCGAATTTGACAAATAATACATTTTCTTGTGCCTAATAGTCAACTGCAGTGCTAACGTGCATCATAAAATTAAAACACTCGAACTATAACGTTAAAATGTATGAATTAAACTCACTGAGACTGTCAACAGTTTCCATGCATCATTTTATTATCCGTGTAACTTTATGTGGTTACAGTCAAATCATATTAAACAGTAAAATCGTCCTCAAACTCTTTCTTTCTGTCTTGCCTGCACTTGAGAAGGTGACGTGAGCTCCACTGAAGGTCTTCTAGTCTTCTTTCCTATTGGTTGTCGCTTCGAAAATCGCTTCTGATTTGCATATAGTTGAAAATTCTCAACTTTTGTCGCTTGTCTCTTGTCGCTTAACACGCCCACATTCTGTCGCCAATGGTCACTGCCGCTCGTGTTCGCCGGATGTCGCCAGCGCTCCATTGAAATGAATGGGATCTTGTCGCTTTGTCGCTGCGTGTCGCTGCGGTGTGAACGGGCTTGACTCATATGAGTATTCATGTGCGGCGGCTCGCTGACCGCAACGGCTGGCTGTTTTGAACGAGACGACCCGGTTACTGTGAACGGGGAGCACTTGATGAACATTCTATGATGCGCACGCAGCGTGTCTGTTCGTGTGTCTGTTAAGAGTGACGCTCGTGGAGACACACATAACCTGATTTATACGAGGTTGAACTGGCCGTGTACTATTCGACTATAACGTTCATAGTCGAATCAGACCTCTCCGAATCGAATCGTCGAATCCTCGACTATTAGAAGTCCGCCCTAGTTACTACTGTGAAAATAGATGTGAACTGAACAACGATTTGTTTGTCATTAATTAGCTAAGTCAATCAATCATCATCATCTCATTCTCCATCACTTACCACAGTCCTGTTTTCTCTTCTCCACTTCATCTTGCTTTTTTTCCGCTTCTGGCTGCCAGATGGATATGTCCTCTTCATGTTTAATACATGAATTCATGCATTTTCGGATATGATTTTCGGTTACAGAAACGCGAGTAAGCGCTGCGGTAGTTTGAAAAATGCCACTAGAGGCGGCGAAGCATAAGCAGCCGCGTCGCGAGTCGCGAGAGAGGGGCCCCACTAAGGGGGATGCCGAGGTGTTGCGGTGTCACTGCGTGTTATATTAATACGAACATTTTTGATTGTTAAATGATCGGCCGTCGGGGCCCCCTCAAAATGCGGGGCCCAGGCAATTGCCTGCCTTGCCTGCCCTATTGCAGCGCCTCTGGACTCCGTGATTGGTAGATCGGTGGAAGGTGACGCATCAGAACAAAACATAACATGACAACATCAACATCAGTCGAGGGCTGCAACTTCACTTTTTAATTGACCAGACTGCTGTTGTCAGTAGCCATGTTTCCATCGACACGTTTTTATCCGAATTAAGTGATATCGAATGAAAAATGCCTTATGGAAACAGTAAAATTCGATGAAATTTCATGAAAATTCGACTTAAATGAAATACGATCTGTCTCATCGGATTTTCTCTTGATCGATATACGGCTAATGCGATAAAAGCTGATGGAAACGTTATTTACCGAATAAATAATGAATTGCGATTAAGTTTTATGACCTTTTATGGTTGCAACACGTCAGAAGACGAGTTCATTTCCGGCCAGTCTGTTTGCGCACACATGGCGGATGTCAACAAAGACAGATGTAAGTGGACAAAGCAATACAAAATAAAAAATGCTTCAACCAAAGGGTTATGAACCACGATCTCCCAGAACTGATGGAGTGCTGTCGTTCCCACACCACATTCACCTCCGCTGTCATCGGGCATTTACGTGCATCGGCATCAACATAGCAATGTTTATAGCGTCGTTGTTTTCTTAGGTTAGTTTTGTTTGTTTTTACGTGGCTTGGTTGAGTTCTAATGTATAATGTGGTCTGTTATTTCTGGTTAACAGACTGCGGCGCTGCTACACACCGTTGCCATGGACGCAGTTCAGAGACGGAACAGACTATTTTCTTTAGCAGAAGCAATACTCGTTTTTAAATCAATAAACTCGTTTTTAAGTCAATATTTTGTCAAATTATTGATGTATTTATTTATTTGGTTGATTTATATGTAATAAGCAGGATAATATATAGTGAGGCGGTTGTTATAGCGAATACAACCCCTTCAGGCTAACAACCGCCTCGCATACATTATCCCATACATATGTCGCTATCAGCTGGCACATACCGGTAAGCATTATTAGGCTTCAACTTGTGAAATACTTGATCATTTGTTGGTAGATAGCATGATCCGTTTTGTCTAACAAATCTTTGTTCGCAAAAGTTTGCTTGAATGTTGTTCGATTCAGTGCGAAAATAAATGGAAACACCTTAAAATGTCTCAAATCAATTCAATATACCAATTTGATCGCAAAACAGCATGTGACGTCATTACGTACAGGTTTTTATTCGCTTTAAAGCCGTTTGATGGAAACACACTTTCACCAGCTTTATTCGCATGTGTTTTTTAACCAAACTTCAGATAATTCGATTGACAAGTAGATGGAAACATGGCTAGTGATATAAGTATTTGAAATGAACATGATTTCTTAATGTCTAGTGACATATCAGGGAAAATGTATGAATAATTGATATAAATGTCTTGCATACAGCTCCTTTAACTACATACTTTCTCCTATTAAAGCCAGTTATGTTGCCACTCAGTCTGACTGAGGGGCACGCCCTGGTGGGAAAGTGACGTCAATGCATACCCTTACACAGACAGTTATTTTGATTTACATATTGTTAAAGGTTACCCATAAACCCTTTACTTTGTGTTGATCTGTTACAGCTTGGAATCTGTGGTAGAACAGGAAGTGGCAAGTCATCTTTCTCATTGGCCTTTTTCCGGATGGTGGACACATTTGAAGGTGATTCTTATTTTTTTATCATGGCCAAGCTAATTTCATTTAATTTACACAGTATAATAAGTCCCTATACTCCAACAGGGCGAATAATCATCGATGGCATCGATATAGCAAAGATGCCTCTTCAGACGCTGAGGTCCCGCTTCTCTATTATTCTACAAGATCCCTTCTTATTCAGCGGAACCATCCGGTGCGTCTCTTGAAACCGAATACTGCATGAGTGAATACAATTGTCCCAATATCCCAGACATTTATTCATTTACAAACGAATATACTTCTGATCAATATTATCAGTTTGAATTTGACACTTAAATATGATTTCACAGGCCAAACTTCCCTATATTTACATTATGAATGGATGACATACAAGCATGAATGAGCATTCAATTATTAATCATTGCCGTTTTCTCTCTGAATCTACCATAGCTTTTGTACCATTTCAGTGTTTTTAAAGCCCTGAAATAAGCTGTAGAGATGAAGGATTTCTGGACAAAACTGAAATGATAAAGATAAGTTCTATACTATGTCATTTTCTTGTGTTCAGTTTTAATCTAGATCCAGAGATGAAGGCCACTGACTGCATGTTGTGGGAGGCATTAGAAATAGCACAACTCAAACCAGTGGTTAAAACTCTGCCTGGAGGACTTGGTAAGACACCTTAGACATGATAAAACATCATTAGAGACTGATAAATCATGTTAAAGGGATAGTTCGGCCTAAAATGAAAAACCAGTCATAACTGAATCACTCTCATATCATTCCGAACCTACACAATAATTTTTTTCCTTCTGTGGAAGTGGAACATAGATGATAGACAAGATGATATTTGAAATATATGAAAAATGTCACTACATTGTCACTATAATGAAAGTTTATATTGGGATCAGTGTTCGTACAGGTTTAGAATGATATAATGGCAAGTAAATGACAACTTTAACCCGGAAATATATTTTTAATGGATTAGTTTATTGAATGTTTAGACAAAACTTGACAAAAACATATGCCACCTTTTTTGAGTATCATATTTGATGCATCAGGGTTTTGTTTCCTATAGTATGATCTTAAGTATGAGCTCCATATTTTCACTGAGGAAAAAAATAGTTGGAGAATTTTGAACAATTTGCAATTCAGAGATGTTTCTGATATTTATACTGTCAAAAAGTAATACATTCTGATAGCTTGTAATGTAAATCAATGAGATTTTTAAAAGTAGTATTTCCATAAAGTGCATAAATATCAGTTATCACACTATATCTCCCAATAATGTCTTAATATTATGATTTAAATGTTTTTTTTTATGATCAAAGCTCTGTAGTTTTTGTGCAATGCAATACAATGATGATTGACATGTACAAATAAACGTTCCTCAAAAGCCTGATGTATCATATTTGAGACTCAAGTTAACATGATTTTTCTATAAAAAATAAATATGTATACACATGGATAATCAAGTATGGAAGTCAGCCCAGTGAGTGTTCGCCTTTAAATCTAAAAACCACTTTTATATTGTTAGTAATATTTCCTTTATTATAAAAGTTTTCGAAGCAAAAGACATGTGAATGATGACCTGAAGGGGGCGTTTTTAGAATAATACTTTAAAAGACCTTGTGTACAACAGAAGAATAAAGGTTTTGACAGTGTTGGGGAGTAGTTAACTACAAGTTGCGACGCTAATAGCTTAACTACATTTTTCAGTAGCTTGGCAGTTGCTCAGTTGCTTTTTAAACAGTGTAGCTTTTCCAGTAGCTAACTACTTTTTGCAGCAAGTAGCGGTGTAGCGCGAGCAAAAGCTACATTGCTACATTGTCAAGCCTGCCGAATCAGCACAATGCAAGGATATTCTTCTTCTTGTTAGATTACAAACTCATTTTTTTGTCATTACCGCCACCTGTTGTTTTATCACGCATCTTGCGGCTAACGGTTCACTGACGTACAGAAGTGGGTTGACTACATTTTACAGTTTCAGAGTAGCTTCCCCAATACTGGGTTTTGATCATGTTGGTCATTTAGAGGCCTTAAAATTGTGTGTCAAATACGATACAGTCAGGGCTGTATTAAGAGCTCACTGGGCCCGGGGCTATGAGTAACTGCAGGGCCCCCCCACCACTTTAGGTCACCAACTACATGAGCTAAATTATATATTATTATACGAATCATTTTATCCATCTATGATATACTTCACAGTTAAGTTATGTTACTTTTAACACAATTTTATTTATCATATCAAAATGTATTGCCACTAAAATTTTATAATTATTGTGACCAATTTCAATATCACAAAAAATAATAGTAGCTTAAGAAAATAATCTCAAGCTTACTGATGACAAGAGTCACAAATTAAAATAGAACAAAGGCACAATAAATCGACCTATGAAAAACTTAAAGCACTGAATAATATTATATTAAGTAATCAATTTATAAGTAATCAAATATACAATACATGGTTTTCACTATAAATTTAACATTCATTCTTGTTAATTTTGCAAAAGTAATTCAGTCAAATGCAGTAAATTACTTTCTTTCTTATGTTTGATTAACATTATTGACACACATGGCGACAGCAGCTTTATTAGCAGCGTCTGTCACTTTGAGACCTCAGAGTCGGATTCAAGTGCACTGTGCAAAACCGCTTCAAGTTCACATGGTCTCAAAACGAATATTTACAAAATGAATTCTCTCCCGCTGCTCACTGTGCCTGAGCAGCTTGAAATAATTTGTATCCAAACCACAATGTTTAAAAACGCGTTTAAATGATAAACTTACATCATGATGGCGCAGCAAAATTTTAATATTTCTACGGATATATTATCGCCAGCCCTTTAGGCGAATATAGAGTTTAATCAAACACAAAAAGCAAAATTATACATCCATCAAGTTAATATTCAAACTTACCGAAAGTTTGTGGGGTCGATGATGATGCTGTGTTTTAAGAATAGACTAGATTAGAATGAAGTGAAGAGTAAAGGCGATTTATTGGTTGATGCATATTCTAATAAGGCGCAGGCAGCCATCTATAGGCCAATGTGCAGCAGCAGGTCGATCGTTCATAAGTTAAATATAGAATAAATGTATTTGTCATATCAAATTAAAACCTGACGTTTCAATTTACCATGCCCTGCTGCCCACGTGGGTTTGATTGACAGGTGGCCTGGTCAATTATAACGCAGAATAAGCAACTTTGTCCGACAACAAAGCTGTCAGTAGATTAACGTCGGTGGACTTGAACTTGAAAACGGTATTGTTTAAATTACTTAAATGACAATATTTGAAAGTTGAGACTTTGTTTCATATCAACAGTAAGCTGCTCTGATCTCTCTCTTGTAATCACTCGGTGTAACGTTAGTCTTTGCCCCGCGATGTATTTTTCACTACGTGAGTGCATGAGAACATGATGTGCGTGACTCGTGAGAGCCGCCTGGCTCATGGCTCGTCACATAGTACCTAAAAAAGGCGGGTCTTTGCGAACGTCTCTATTAATGATAATGATTCCATGATAATGCATGGAATATAAGGCAAAGTGCCACTAAATAACAGGGCTAATTTGTGGGAGGCATTGCATGGTAAGGCTTTGGTAATCAGATGGCTTGCAGTATCTGTCTCCACAGCCAATCACGGGCCCCCTCCTTGCTCGGGCCCTGGGGCTTTAGCCCCGCCTAGCCCTATGGTTAATGCGGCCGTGGATACAGTAGGCTTTAAGGCATGTTCACACCAAGAACAATAACTACACTCACCTAAAGGATAATTAGGAACACCTGTTCAATTTCTCATTAATGCAATTATCTAATCAACCAATCACATTGCAGTTGCTTCAATGCATTTAGGGGTGTGGTCCTGGTCAAGACAATCTCCTGAACTCCAAACTGAATGTCAGATTGGGAAAGAAAGGTGATTTAAGCAATTTTGAGAGTGGCATGGTCGTTGGTGCCAGATGGGCCAGTCTGAGTATTTCACAATCTGCTCAGTTACTGGGATTTTCACGCACAACCATTTCTAGGGTTTACAAAGAATGGTGTGAAAGAGAAAAACATCCAGTATGAGGCAGTCCTGTGGGCGAAAATGGCTTGTTGATGTTAGAGGTCAGAGGAGAATGGGCCGACTGATTCAAGCTGATAGAAGAGCAACTTTGACTGAAATAACCACTCGTTACAACCGAGGTATGCAGCAAAGCATTTGTGAAGCCACAACACGCGCAGCCTTGAGGCGGATGGGCTACAACAGCAGAAGACCCCACCGGGTACCACTCATCTCCACTACAAATAGGAAAAAGAGGCTACGATTTGCAAGAGCTCACCAACATTAGACAGCTGAAGACTGGAAAAATGTTTCCTGGTCTGATGAGTCTCAATTTCTGTTGAGACATTTAGAATTGCAGACTCACAATTTGGCGTAAACAGAATGAGAACATCATGTGGATCCATCATGCCTTGTTACCACTGTGCAGGCTGCTGGTGGTGGTGTAATGGTGTGGGGGATGTTTTCTTGGCACACTTTAGGCCCCTTAGTGCCAATTGTACATCGTTTAAATGCCACGGCCTACCTGAGCATTGTTTCTGACCATGTCCATCCCTTTATGGCCACCATGTACCTCATCCTCTGATGGCTACTTCCAGCAGGATAATGCACCATGTCACAAAGCTTAGACTGAGTTCACTGTACTAAAATGGCCCACAGTCACCAGATCTCAACCCAATAGAGCATCTTTGGGATGTGGTGGAACGGGAGCTTCGTGTCCTGGATGTGCATCCCACAAATCTCCATCAACTGCAAGATGCTATCCTATCAATATGGGCCAACATTTCTAAAGAATGCTTTCAGGATCTTGTTGAATCAGATGCCACGTAGAATTAAGGCAGTTTTGAAGGTGAAAGTGGTCAAACACAGTATTACTATGGTGTTCCTAATAATCCTTTAGGTGAGTGTATATTTGCGTCCACATCAACGCACAATAATCTTCCGTTTATTATAAGTATGTGCTGACTTCTGCCACTTTGAATGCTCACTCTTTGAAGACTTTTAAATTCTGATTAGCTCTCAATGTTTTTACTCTTCATTAACTGGAAAAAAAATCGTCCTGTAAGTGATTCTAACAATAATTTTCCTCTGTTTTGTTATCTTTATGGTTGCGGTGTGGACTTCCCTATTCCCTACAGAATTAGAACGATTATTAAAACTTTATATATAGTTATAGCTACCATCCTTGGTGTGAACGGGCCTTTTTAAGGTTGAGATTTATTTTTAAAATCGTAATATAATCTAAATATATAATTGATGATGATACTCTTTCCTTGCGTTTCAGATGCAATAATAACCGAGGGTGGGGAGAACTTCAGCCAGGGGCAACGTCAGCTGTTCTGTCTGGCACGCGCATTTGTGCGGAAGAGCAGTATTCTGATTATGGACGAGGCCACTGCTTCCATAGACATGGCTACGGTGTGTGTGTGTGTGTTTAGAAGTACAATAGAGAGTCTAAGAGGTAGAAGGAACCCCCTCAGGGGCCATGACCTCGATTCACTTCACACTATTCTCAAACACACTTCTCTTCCGACTGCTCCTCTGCCTTCATCTCTCCACAGTAAATGAACCATGGCTGTGCTAAATGCACTGGCTGGGTTTCATACAGGAATGAACACAGTGGGGGACAAGTAGATAGATTTAAAATGAAAGGAATCCGTGTGAAAAGTACTAGTGTTTCCGAGTATTAAGAATTCAAATTAAAAATGCCATGTCAGCTTGAATGTAATCCAGAGTTTTTAAATATCAAATTACACATACACAGATTCTTAATAACGTTATGGAAGAAATTCAGTCGAGCAGTGAATGAGTTTGATTAACATTAATGACTGGCGTTTATGAGGCTGCCGTCACTTTAAGAGTTTATGCATGGTTTGTGCTTATGCAACTGTTTTGCCCAATTAGACTACTGTTATGTCTAATTTCACTTTAGATATAACCAGACATTTACAAGCGCAATAAAAATTCTCTACAGTATTATATAATTATTATTTATAATAATAATATTATAACATAAATTTTATATAATTGCTAACTTTATAATATATGTAAATTATAGTTAAATGTAGCCATTTTTCTGCCATTTTTATAATAATAATAAATTATTTATAAAATATATTTATAGATTGTATTATATTATTAGGTTAAATAGTAAAAATTCTCTACAGTACTATAATTATTATTTATAATAATAATATTATAACAAATTTGATATAGTTTCTAACTTTATATAATATGTAAATTATAAGTTAAATGTAGCCATTTTTCTGCCATTTTATAATAATAATACATTATTTATAAAATAAATGTATAGATTATATTATATTATTAGGTTAAATAGTAAAAATTCTCTACAGTATTATATAATTATTATTTATAATAATAATAATATTATAACAGAAATTTTATATAATTGCTAACTTTATAATATATGTAAATTATAGTTAAATGTAGCCATTTTTCTGCCATTTTTATAATAATAATAAATTATTTATAAAATATATTTATAGATTATATTATATTATTAGGTTAAATAGTAAAAATTCTCTACAGTATTATTTAATTATTATTTATAATAATAATATTATAACAGAAATTTGATATAATTGCTAACTTTATAGTATATGTAAATTATAGTTAAATGTAGCCATTTTTCTGCCATTTTTATAATAATAATAAATTATTTATAAAATATATTTATAGATTATATTATATTATTAGGTTAAATAGTAAAAATTCTCTACAGTACTATATAATTATTATTTATAATAATAATATTATAACAAATTTTATATAGTTTCTAACTTTATAATATATGTAAATTATAGTTAAATGTAGCCATTTTTCTGCCATTTTTATAATAATAATAAATTATTTATAAAATAAATGTATAGATTATATTATATTATTAGGTTAAATAGTAAAAATTCTCTACAGTATTATATAATTATTATTTATAATAATAATATTATAACATAAATTTTATATAATTGCTAACTTTATAATATATGTAAATTATAGTTAAATGTAGCCATTTTTCTGCCATTTTTATAATAATAATAAATTATTTATAAAATATATTTATAGATTTCATTATATTATTAGGTTAAATAGTAAAAATTCTCTACAGTACTATAATTATTATTTATAATAATAATATTATAACAAATTTTATATAGTTTCTAACTTTATATAATATGTAAATTATAGTTAAATGTAGCCATTTTTCTGCCATTTTTATAATAATAATACATTATTTATAAAATAAATGTATAGATTATATTATATTATTAGGTTAAATAGTAAAAATTCTCTACAATACTATATAATTATTATTTATAATAATAATATTATAACACATTTTATATAATTTCTAACTTTATAATATATGTAAATTATAGTTAAATGTAGCATTTTTTCTGCCATTTTTATAATAATAATAAATTATTTATAAAATAAATGTATAGATTATATTATATTATTAGGTTAAATAGTAAATATTCTCTACAGCATTATATAATTATTATTTATAATAATAATAATATTATAACAAATTTTATATAATTGCTAACTTTATAATATATGTAAATTATAGTTAAATGTAGCAATTGTTCTGCCATTTTTATAATAAAAATAAATTATTAATAAAATAAATGTATATATTATATTATATTATTAGGTTAAATAGTAAAAATTCTCTACAGTATTATTTAATTATTATTTATAATAATAATATTATAACAGAAATTTTATATAATTGCTAACTTTATAATATATGTAACTTATAGTTAAATGTAGCCATTTTTCTGCCATTTTTATAATAATAATAATTTTTTTATAAAATAAATGTATAGATTATATTATATTATTAGGTTAAATAGTAAAAATTCTCTACAGTATTATATAATTATTATTTATAATAATAATAATATTATAACAGAAATTTTATATAGTTGCTAACTTTATAATATATGTAAATTATAGTTAAATGTAGCAATTTTTCTGCCATTTTTATAATAATAAATTATTTATAAATATATTTATAGATTATATTATATTATTAGGTTAAATAGTAAAAATTCTCTACAGTACTATATAATTATTATTTATAATAATAATATTATAACAAATTGTATATCAGTTTCTAACTTTATAATATATGTAAATTATAGTTAAATGTAGCCATTTTTCTGCCATTTTTATAATAATAATAAATTATTTATAAAATAAATGTATAGATTATATTATATTATTAGGTTAAATAGTAAAAATTCTCTACAGTATTATATAATTATTATTTATAATAATAATATTATAACAGAAATTTTATATAATTGCTAACTTTATAATATATGTAAATTATAGTTAAATGTAGCCATTTTTCTGCCATTTTTATAATAATAATAAATTATTTATAAAATATATTTATAGATTATATTATATTATTAGGTTAAATAGTAAAAATTCTCTACAGTACTATATAATTATTATTTATAATAATAATATTATAACAAATTTTATATAATTTCTAACTTTATAATATATGTAAATTATAGTTAAATGTAGCCATTTTTCTGCCATTTTTATAATAATAATAAATTATTTATAAAATAAATGTATAGATTATATTATATTATTAGGTTAAATAGTAAAAATTCTCTACAGTATTATATAATTATTATTTATAATAATAATATTATAACATAAATTTTATATAATTGCTAACTTTATAATATATGTAAATTATAGTTAAATGTAGCCATTTTTCTGCCATTTTTATAATAATAATAAATTATTTATAAAATATATTTATAGATTATATTATATTATTAGGTTAAATAGTAAAAATTCTCTACAGTACTATATAATTATTATTTATAATAATAATATTATAACAAATTTTATATAATTTCTAACTTTATAATATATGTAAATTATAGTTAAATGTAGCCATTTTTCTGCCATTTTTATAATAATAATAAATTATTTATAAAATAAATGTATAGATTATATTATATTATTAGGTTAAATAGTAAAAATTCTCTACAGTACTATATAATTATTATTTATAATAATAATATTATAACAACATTTTATATAATTTCTAACTTTATAATATATGTAAATTATAGTTAAATGTAGCCATTTTTCTGCCATTTTTATAATAATAATAAATTATTTATAAAATAAATGTATAGATTATATTATATTATTAGGTTAAATAGTAAAAATTCTCTACAGTATTATATAATTATTATTTATAATAATAATATTATAACAGAAATTTTATATAATTGCTAACTTTATAATATATGTAAATTATAGTTAAATGTAGCCATTTTTCTGCCATTTTTATAATAATAATAAATTATTTATAAAATATATTTATAGATTATATTATATTATTAGGTTAAATAGTAAAAATTCTCTACAGTACTATATAATTATTATTTATAATAATAATATTATAACAAATTTTATATAGTTTCTAACTTTATAATATATGTAAATTATAGTTAAATGTAGCCATTTTTCTGCCATTTTTATAATAATAATAAATTATTTATAAAATAAATGTATAGATTATATTATATTATTAGGTTAAATAGTAAAAATTCTCTACAGTATTATATAATTATTATTTATAATAATAATATTATAACAGACATTTTATATAATTGCTAACTTTATAATATATGTAAATTATAGTTAAATGTAGCCATTTTTCTGCCATTTTTATAATAATAATAAATTATTTATAAAATAAATGTATAGATTATATTATATTATTAGGTTAAATAGTAAAAATTCTCTACAGTATTATATAATTATTATTTATAATAATAATATTATAACAGAAATTTTATATAATTGCTAACTTTATAATATATGTAAATTATAGTTAAATGTAGCCATTTTTCTGCCATTTTTATAATAATAATAAATTATTTATAAAATATATTTATAGATTATATTATATTATTAGGTTAAATAGTAAAAATTCTCTACAGTACTATATAATTATTATTTATAATAATAATATTATAACAAATTTTATATAATTTCTAACTTTATAATATATGTAAATTATAGTTAAATGTAGCCATTTTTCTGCCATTTTTATAATAATAATAAATTATTTATAAAATAAATGTATAGATTATATTATATTATTAGGTTAAATAGTAAAAATTCTCTACAGTATTATATAATTATTATTTATAATAATAATATTATAACAGAAATTTTATATAATTGCTAACTTTATAATATATGTAAATTATAGTTAAATGTAGCCATTTTTCTGCCATTTTTATAATAATAATAAATTATTTATAAAATATATTTATAGATTATATTATATTATTAGGTTAAATAGTAAAAATTCTCTACAGTACTATATATTATTATTTATAATAATAATATTATAACAAATTTTATATAGTTTCTAACTTTATATAATATGTAAATTATAGTTAAATGTAGCCATTTTTCTGCCATTTTTATAATAATAATAAATTATTTATAAAATAAATGTATAGATTATATTATATTATTAGGTTAAATAGTAAAAATTCTCTACAGTACTATATAATTATTATTTATAATAATAATATTATAACAACATTTTATATAATTTCTAACTTTATAATATATGTAAATTATAGTTAAATGTAGCCATTTTTCTGCCATTTTTATAATAATAATAAATTATTTATAAAATAAATGTATAGATTATATTATATTATTAGGTTAAATAGTAAATATTCTCTACAGCATTATATAATTATTATTTATAATAATAATATTATAACAGAAATTTTATATAATTGCTAACTTTATAATATATGTAAATTATAGTTAAATGTAGCAATTGTTCTGCCATTTTTATAATAATAATAAATTATTAATAAAATAAATGTATAGATTATATTATATTATTAGGTTAAATAGTAAAAATTCTCTACAGTACTATATAATTATTATTTATAATAATAATATTATAACAGAAATTTTATATAATTTCTAACTTTATAATATATGTAAATTATAGTTAAATGTAGCCATTTTTCTGCCATTTTTATAATAATAATAAATTATTTATAAAATAAATGTATAGATTATATTATATTATTAGGTTAAATAGTAAAAATTCTCTACAGTATTATATAATTATTATTTATAATAATAATATTATAACATACATTTTATATAATTGCTAACTTTATAATATATGTAAATTATAGTTAAATGTAGCAATTTTTTCATGCCATTTTTATAATAATAAATTATTTATAAAATAAATGTATAGATTATATTATATTATTAGGTTAAATAGTAAAAATCTCTACAGTACTATATAATTATTATTTATAATAATAATATTATAACACATTTATTTAATTTCTAACTTTATAATATATGTAAATTATAGTTAAATGCAGCAATTTTTCTGCCATTTTTATAATAATAATAAATTATTTATAAAATAAATGTATAGATTATATTTATATTATTAGGTTAAATAGAAAAATTCTCTACAGTACTATATAATTATTTATAATAATAATATTCTAACAATTTTTATATAATTTCTAACTTTATAATATATATAAATTATAATTAAATGTAGATTTTTATTAATTTTTATAATAATAAAAATTATTATATAAAATAAATGTATAGATTTATATTTATTATTAGGTTAAATAGTAAAATTTTCTACAATATTATATAATTATTATTTATAATAATAATAATATTATAACAGAAATTTTATTTAATTTTTAACTTATATAATATATGTAAATATAGTAAATGTCCATTTTATAATAATAAATTATTATTTATAAAATATATTTATATAATTATATATATTATTAGATTAAATAAAAATTATTAAAATTATATATTATTATTTATAATAATAATATTTATACACATTTTATATAATTTATTAACTTATAATATGAATTATTAGTTAAATCATTTTATTAATTTTATTATTATAATAATAATATATAAAAATTCTCTAAGTCTATAATTTATTTATATTATAATGTTATTAAATTTATATAGTTTCTAACTTTATATCATATGTGATTATCATTAAATATAGCCATTTTTCTTTAGGCATTTTTATAATAATAATATATTATTTATAAAATAATGTATATTA
>JAQIUQ010006349.1:0-42500 GCA_030378365.1 Hybognathus amarus
TCGTCATATAACTGACGTTTTGGGACGTCTTTTGACCATTCGTCAATATACGACTTTTTAGGGCCCCTCAAACGTCGGTAGATGACGATCCCGGGTCGTCATACAACTGACGCTTTACCTTTAACGTCAGTTAGGTGACGAGTTGGGTTTAGGGTTAGGTTTAGGTCTGGGGTAGAGTTAGGATCCCATAACGTCATCTACCGACGTTTAAGGGGGCCCTGAAAAAGTCGTATATTGACGAATGGTGTTGGCACCATCCCAGTAATTTTGATTGCAGAGAGTCCTGGTTTACATTTGCGAGTTCGGAGTGTAAAAGCTTTGGATTTCCGAAGGAATGTGCATTATTTGTGTTCAGATGAACGAACCATGATTCTCTGTTCATACGCTACAATTAATAAAATAATATAGTCAAGGGTGAGATTTTAAAATTCTAAAATTTTAAAAGTCTAAAAGAGATTTTAAAAGTCAAACGTGAGATTTTATACATTTATGTTTGCATGAAATTTACTCTTTTTTTAAGGCAGAGTATGCAAAGCAGGGCTTTATTTTCCTCTGACTGTATTTACTGCTGACTGTTCATTCCATTGCATGAATAATCTCCAATTTATTGCTATAACTTTGCAATGTAGTTGGTGGGATTTCCTCCTTCGTGGGGTCTAATTATCACAATTATCTTAAGTTTAAAGTTAAAATTGTTACTTATGATGTACACCAAAAATCTATATATATTCATCAACATTTTGATATTTTATTATGGTTTTTAATGTTATTTTTATACAAGGAAAACACCCTTGAAATGCCTGTCATGGTTACATTACAAGATAAATAGCTTTACAAATGGAAAAATAAATAATTAAAAAAAGCATAAACATAATATTGATGGGACTGTGGGAGGATTAGCAGAAATGCTACCCACAACTGACCTTTCTCATTTACCACAATCTATCACACATATACTTTTTTATGCCCTCTAGCTAGCATATTAGCATATGCAAATATTTGTTTGGAAAACTTCACTGGATCACGTCATTTGTTGATGGGTCGGTTCAAAGTGAATAAATGCAGCTCAGGAACCGAAATAGGTTTTCATCCAGCCTGTTAGAAGACATAATCTGACTCATTTTAACAACTGTTATCATCATAAAATGAAAAAACACAATGTACAGAACTTTCTCAGTTTATTTATTGTATTGGAACCTAATTTAAACATTTAATAAATTGTAATACAACAAAATTAAAGCTAAACTCATAATGATGTCTTTATTGCTGGCGAGTTACATGGTGCTTTTTACTTGATTCACTTTTCATTTTAAACCATAAAATAGCATTTTAAATTATAAATGTAACTTTGTACAGAACTTAAATAGTTTTCAATGAGCAAAGATATTTTCATTTTTAATACCAGAAAATTTTTCTCCGCTATGGCCGCCTGCTCATCCTGCTCCAACCTGGAGGTTTCAGGGCGCTCGTCCACTTACCCACTGCCCTGAATCTGTACCTGTTTGTTTTGTTATTTGTAAAAGTTTGTATTGGAGCCTTTAAACTTTAAGTCTTCTTCTACTCAAACCACACTGTGACAAATATGACATTTATACATGTGTATGCATGTACTACATCTTACAAGTTGTAAGCAGGGCTGAAATTTATTTATTTATTTTTGAAACGTCTCTAGGGACCAAATATGCAATTAGCCTGTTATACTCTATGTGCAATTCATAGTTTTCAGCTTTTGGATGGAATCATGTTTTCTGAACTGTACCTATACTGAAATAAACCAATATATATTTAAAAAAATATGAAGAGTTTGGTTCCAAAACGCTATAAATCCATTTTGATGAATTTGAGTAAAACTGTTTTCTTTAGCAAGAAAATGGGAAGAAGAAAACCACTATTTTCTGTTTCAAATTTTCACATAGCATTTGTAGGTTATAATATCAATAAAAAATTAAATCCAGGTTTTGATTTTCAAAGATTTATTATAAAAACAGATTGTTTTTTTTCCAAAATGCAATAAATACATTAATTTTTTTTTTTAAAAATGCAAATTTAAATGTATACACATTAAATTTCTTGTGCATACTATAAATCCATTGCTTTAATATAACAATATTTGGTGACACTTTAAGGGTACATGTCATGAATTATCATGAATTTATGGATAAATGAATCATGCATGAATTATGCATTCGATTCATTCATACATTAATATTATCATCAGGAACTAACGTTTTTTTTTTTTTTTTTTTTTACAGTTCAACGTTTTTCATTCATGACTTCATGGATGAACAACACCTTAATTAAAACATTAACTAAGATGAGCACATCATCATGAATTATGATTTATTAAGCATGATCTTACGTTACTTCTGCATATCGCTGTTGTCAACCTTGGGATGTCGCCGCTGAGCTTTTTTGACGGCTATCAGCTGTAATGGCTTGGTCCTGCTCGGTTTCGTTGACTTTGAATAAAACAACTGAAAGTTTTTTAAAAGATCCCGTGGGGTCAGTATGTCAGTAAGACGTACTGGTCATGTGATTTGAAATAAGGAGTCGTGCTAAGGCAAAAGGCAGTAACTGACGTATAATCAATATTTGCTTGCTGTTCCCCATACTTACATCCATTATAAGAACACCTAACCAAGTCTAGTCACCATGGTATGTGTTTTAAATTATATAGAAGACCTATGGTTGTTTCTATTTAGTGCTATAATGATCAGGATAGTGCAGCAACACTAAACAGTTAAACAGTATGACAGATAAGTTACTTTGCCGTAGCCAACAGTATGAATAAATACAAGAAATATTTCCACAATAAAGAAAATTTAATTATAATTGAATACAAAGGTATATTTATTTAAATGCAAGATATAGAGTAATCATTAATTAAACGTAATTTATAAATTTGCAACAAGATATGTCATATTCATTAGGCATCTTTAGGCTTTTATTTTGAAGAAGCAATAAATCAGGAAATTAGATTATTATTATAAATAATAATAATAGCTTATTATTAATAATAATAATTAGATTATTATTAATAGAGTATTATCAATAATATGATTATTAATTATAATTATTATTATTATTATTAGAGGTTGAATTTAACTCAAATACTGCCCAACAACTCATCCTACTTCTGAATGGGATTTCTACTTCATAAATTGTATGCAAATTATGGAAATACTTGGTTCAGATCACTCAAAGCATATATGAAAATGGAGGCGCCCTTATATGGTCAGTAAGGAAGCTTGGCTGTCCATCTAGTGACAAAGTTTGTTACTGCGCCCAAATACAATCTTTACTGAAAGCTATTTTTTTTTTCAACCTAAAGATTGGAACACAATTTCTCCATAGGTCTATTACAAAGCATTATTGAATTACAAGCATTTAAGTTTGGAAAGCGATTTTCCTGAAAAAATGGAGGGGAGGGGAGAAGGGGTGTGGTGGGTGTGGTGTGGTGACGAACTGCTCAAGATGCACAGTCAACAAACTCGACTTGATTGACTTACTGCTTGCTTTTTAATTCTGAGGTAAAATAGACAGTCAACAGAAACAAGATGGAACTACTTTTACCATTTAGGTTAGCCTACTTTGTACGGACCTTATCTGACATGAACACCTGCAAGAATGAAATATGACTCAAACACGTATGAATTGTTGTGGATACAGCAGATGACGTGCATTGTTCTGGATTATGTATTTTCCATGGATTATATCGGATGGCATGGAAAGGTAGGGTGCAGCCTGTGCATTTAATAATTCGTTTTTGGCATGAACGTTAGCGCTAATTTACGTGACACAGATTAAATTTAGCTAACCGTTAGCTCCGGGCTGTCACTGACATTTACAGATCTGAACCAATCGCCCTGAACGAAAAACAACAAGCTTATTTGCTTGCATACCATCTAAGTATGGCTTGTTCGCCTTGCTTTCTGATTGCATGCTTATCAGTCTGTCTGGTCAGCAAATTTGGTCGTATATGTTGTTCTCGCAAACTAGCTAAATTAAGCAGAATGCAATCGAAAATCTGTCATGTTGATAATAATTTTTTTTGTGGTTCTTACCAAAGATGTATCGTGTGTATGTTACATGGTTGGTGACAGTTAAAGAGCGGCACAATTTGACAGTAGCTATGCACCCATAGACCGTAAAAAATTGCACCCTATCCAGTGAACACTAATAAACAAACATAACTTTGGGCCAGCCTCGTCACCATGGCAACGCGTCTGTTTGGAGTTTTTGGCGGTAGATGTCATTTGTGGTTTTGTTGGTTGGCGAGAGTTTATACAGTTATTGGATATTTGGTTACTGATTTTCGGCTTTTGACTCTGTTTCGGACTTTGACTATCGACTTTGGATTGCGGCACATTTTGACTCTCGGTTTTTGACTCCTTTCTGTTTTTGACGCTGATTTCTGGATTGTGACTGTTTTGAAATCCCGGTTTTGACCCTTTTTCTGTTTTCGACTCACGGCTTCGGACTTGCGTATTGGTTTACAGCTCTGTACGCCCACCCTTTCATTGAAATGGGGGTGAACGGAGTTTTATCAGTGTGTGTAAGTATGCGATATGCACACAGCACACTATACTAACAATTGGACAAAGATTTACTTCCAGTAAAGAACTTGATAAATTTGTGTTAAAATCAGCTTTCTTATTTTTTCCAGTCTTGTTCTAAATGTCAAGTATTGAAATTAACAATAAAAGTGAACCCACATGAAGAAATGCTATTGTTTTAGTGCTAAAAGTTCATAAAAAAACATAATTAGCATTTGTCAATAAAAAAGATAGAATTATATTTTAAAAAGTAAGGTAAGAAGTCCTCTAAAAAGTATAATATATTATATATAAATATATATATTATTTATTATTATTATATCACATATTTTAGTAGTTATCATAAATTAGTTATCATTTGAAAGCTTACAAACTCAGAATTCATCCTGTGAAAACAATTTTGAAATTAAACATTGCGTTACCATAGAAACAGTATTTTTTTGTATTAGGCCCCTCCCCCTTTGGGTATCATCTTTCATAATTTATTATGAAAACCTTTTCTAATCTTGACAAACATATATTGTCAGAAAGGTCTGAGTCTCAAGGTTCCATATTTAGTGACATATGTGATATTTGGACAGAAATGTATTATTTTGTTATGGCAGAATGCATACAATTACAATCAATGGAATTCAATGGCACCCGGTGGGTATTTTTTGTATAATGCCTAAACAAAATCGCATGGGAACTTCAATTTTTGAGATTTAAATTTGGAACACAAATTGGTTAGATATATAGCTTTCATTTTATAGTAATTTTATAGTAAAACCTATTTTGTAAAATATTTATTTTATATTAAAAAATATTTATTAATAAAGTATATTTGATTTTCTGTAAATTATAACTTTCATAACTTTTTCATACTTTAATTTTTTGAAGTGCTTTCACTTCAGTAATAATCTGCTGATTGTTTTCTTTAAAACAATATCAAACTTGGGTGTATTTTCCAAAGCATTCTGGAATTACAACCATTTAAGTTTGTATAGTGCATCTTAATGTCAATTATCAAAAAGGGGGGTGACCGGTAACGGGTTAAGAAGCTGTCTAAAAAGTGTGCATTTTAAAGTTATTTTCTCATGCCCTTTTCCCTGTACAGTAGCCTAAATTTCCTAGTAACTCCCTGTTTTTTCTGAACTTGTGTTCAGGTGGAAACACAGAAGGCTGTGTTTGGTGTGCCTCTGATCGGCCTGAGGGAGAGTGGACAGATGAGGCAGGGTCTTCCTCTAGTGCTCATGCACATAGTGGAGTTTGTGGAGAAGCATGGTGAGTGTTTTTGGCAGTGTTTCTCAGAGTCCATGTATGCTGAGATTGTGTGTTTTTGTTAAATGTGTGTTTGTGTTTAGGTCTCAGTGAGAGTGGCCTGTTTGGGTTGGCGGGAAAGTGAAGCTCTGCCAGGAATTGAGGAAAAGTTTTGATCAAGGAAGGTTTCCTGATCTTGACAGTGAGGATATTCCTACTACTGCCTCCTTGTTGAAACTTTTCCTCAGGGAGTTGCCTGGTGGACTTATTCCAGAGTCACACAGGGCACGACTGCTGAAGGTGTTCAGGGGTAGGTGAAGCTGCGGTGGTGAGGAGTGAACATTTTGGGTACTTGCTGCGCAACAAGATTGGTTAATCAAATATGATTGAATCTTCTTCATTGTATCTTGCAGATTCAAAAGAGGAAGAACTGAATCAGGCAGTGTGGGTGATCCTGAACAGTCTTCCGGAGGAACATTTTAACGTCCTCTGCTACCTGCTGTACTTCCTGTCCCGTGTGGCTGATGAGAGTCATTTAAATAAAATGACATCCAAAAACTTGTCAATAGTTTTTGGACCCACCATCTTCCAGTAAGTGTGTGTGTTCAGCTGATATAGTCTGTACTCCAAAGCACATCATGTAACTCAGGCCTGAGGTTTCTAGAATTACATGCACAAGTTTTCAGGATCTTATGAGAGACAGAGACCAGTCTGATGGAGCTGTCAATCATAAAAGGAAGACGGGTGTCTGGTGTATAGTGATGTGACACGTTTGTTATCTGTGTGTGCAGCGTTCCTTCTCGGCCCCACCATGATTGAGGAACAGGGTCTGTGTAACGCATTGACAGAGCACCTGCTGGACAACCTGCAACATCTTGCTGCCGGACATGTACCCTCATGGATCCACCGGCATCACAGCAGTGAGTTTATTCTGTGTTAAAAGTTTATGTTTCAAATGATGGTGGCATCAATGTGATTGAGTTTACAGGGTTTCCGCGGGTCTTTAAAAGTCTTAAAAAGTCTTAAAAATGGCTAGATTTTCATCTGAGGTCTTAAATTTGATTTAGTCAGGTCTTAAAAAGATTTTACCCTCGTTCATTTGCCAAAACTCTGGCCGCAGAAAGTTATTACAAAGTAGCAAAAAAGTATTGAGTCGTAGCCTACAAAGCGGAAGCTCTAGAGCAGGGGTTCAGCATTAGCTAATGCGCTGAGCATTAGCTCGTGGCTTGATTACGAGGTAGCTCGCCAAGAGGCCGTTCATACACCAGGTTTGCGCGCTCAAGTTCATTCAAATATAGGCGCGTCGCATCCACAGCAAGATTGAAAAAATCACCATTTCAGATTCAGAATGCCGCAAACGAACCGAAGAACCAACCAATCAGCCCCTTCCGTAACAACACTGAAAGCTCAGTCAACATGAAGGATCGCGGTGCACCCAAACACTACCGGTGTTTTCTCTTCTCCGTGAATAAATCTTGTAGCAGACCTAACGTTACAGCAAGCGTTTCTCGGTGGTGGAAATCCATTGGCTACTAAAACGTCTTTGTCGTTATGGAGAGCGCAGTGTATGGTTGCATAGCAACGACAGACGCAACAGGAAAATTGGCCCAAATTTTACAATTAATAATAGAAGTAATTTATCATATTAATAATAGAAGTAATAATTATTAATTTATCAATAATTTATCATATTAATAATTTATCATATGTGATGCGATCTGGGAAAACCCGCCGGATGTCGCGCTGGAACGTTTTCAGTAAAGTCTAAAAATAGACTGAATGTCAGTTTTTTGTCAAAATTTGTTTTTTATTAAATTATTATTCTATAACATCTTGATTATCATCTCTGAATATAACTTGGGGAAATTCACTAGTTTACTGCAGAAAAATAGCGATTTATAATGACCAGCTGAAAAGACTGCGTTTCACTTTAATAACATGCAAGCAGGCAGAGCGGAGGGGGAA
Source organism: Hybognathus amarus (assembly GCA_030378365.1). NCBI lineage: Eukaryota > Metazoa > Chordata > Actinopteri > Cypriniformes > Leuciscidae > Hybognathus > Hybognathus amarus. The sequence continues at coordinate 7,761 of JAQIUQ010006349.1, forward strand.
ACACAAATCTCCCGTTTAGCTCTCCTTCTCTTAACACTACAAAGACAGTTCACCTATCAAAATAAACCACATAACAGAATAAAGTCCAGTCCTGGTTGAACTACAACGGCACGCAAGTTATTTATTTATGTATTTTTATCCAGCGTTATCGTGTGGTATGATGCGAAGCACAAGAGAACAACAGAGTTTGAAGTTGCTCGTCTAAAAGACCTTGCTCGCCTCTCAATCGTCCAATTTCAAAACGGTTTTCACAGGATGAATTTTGAGTTTGTAAGCTTTAGAATGATACCCAATCTATGATGATTACTAAAATATGTGATATGTAAAAAAGGCAATAAAAAAGGGAGCGCCAGTCGTCGCGCTAGCAGGATGTGACGGTTATTTAAACCTGTTTTTCTCAAAATTCTGTTTCTGAAAATCATAGCGATCAGCCGACTTAAGATAACCATAACTTTTGTTACAGACAACCGATAAAATAAATAAAAACAGATTTGGAAAGGGCTTGAACCCAGCTTTAATATGGTATCAAAACCTGTAATATGTCAAATTTCACCATGTGGTGGGTTTTCCCAGATCACATCACATATTACAATTAATAATAGAAGTAATTTATCATATTTTGACTCAATCTTTTTATAAAAGATAATTTAAAGGCTGAAATACGTGAGGTTTATCTGTTTATAAATCTGTTTTTGTGGAGACTTTATTTTAACTAGACTTAACCTGTTGCAAGACACTCCTTTAAAATCTGGCCATCATTTTTAATGGTATTTTAATGTTTATGTAAACAAAAAGTGCATATTCATGCTAATTTTATTTGCTAGGTTTAGACATACATTGTAATCATAAAATGTAATCATTTCATCTCTGGGTATGATCAACTAAAATCAACTATAATTGTGTTTTTACAGTATAAAATGCAAAGTACAAATTTCACCTACACACACTATTTTTAAAATCATAAAAACAAATTTTTGGTAATGCATTGTGTAGGTCTTAAATCTCAATGTTTACGGTCTTAAATAGGGCTGTCAAATGATTAATCGTGATTAATCACATCCAAAATAAAAGTTTTTGTTTACATAATATATGTGGGTGAACTGTGTATAATTATTTTATATATATAAATACACACACATGCTTGTATATATTTAAGAAATATTTTCATGTATACACTGTATATAGATTTATATATAATTTATATTATATATAAATATAAATATTTATATATAAATAATTTATTTTCTTAAATATACATGAATGTTTGTGTATTTATATATATACAAAATAATTATACAGAGTTCACCCACATTTATTATGTAAACAAAAACTTTTATTTTGGATGTGATTAATCGCGATTAATCATTTGACAGCCCTAGTCTTAAAATGTCTTAAAAAGGTCTTAAATTTGATTTACTGAAACTGCGGACACCCTGGTTTAGGAATTTAATCTGTCATTGTATAAATAATTCAATTAAATTATTAGTCATTGCTAGTGTTTAAGAGTGAAAATGATAATAGATAGGCTAATTCTTTAGTTTTGTATATGTATGAGAGATTGAAAATGCTTAAATATGTGTTTGTGCGTTGAAGGAGGCAGGGGACTGCACTGATGAAGAGTGTGTCAACCAGCTGCCACTCACAGAAATGAGGTACATATGCTGAACACACACTTACACGCACATGCAGACCTGAGTTGTTGGCAAACGGTTGATGATCAAATGCCAGACATCCCAACCTGCAAGAATTCATTTCCGGGAGGTATATTTTGGTAACAGGATGCTGGGGCGGGCGGGAGGGCTAACTTTCGCGTTCGCGAGGCAAACTCGCAAGTTCGCAACGTCTCTCCTTCTGTACTGTGCACGCGCAGCGCGCTATGTATGTTACGCGTGCAGTATGTCTCGCTCTAGATTCCAGGAGATAATTTGCGGCATCAGGGAGACGCTATCAATATGCGGGAGACTCCCGGAACTTCCGGGAGACTTGGGTTGTCTGAAATGCATGCACAATCACATACACCCACAAACATGCACACATACAGTAGGATTCTGGTACTTATGGGTTTATTTAGATCCATTTATTGTAGAGTGCTTGTCAGTCCATCTTCATGCTTGTTCTGTGGATTTTTTCCAGATCAAAGCGACGTAAAATTGGATGGCTTGGGCGACTGAGAAGAAGATTACGTAGTTTTGGGAGAACGTTTTTCCCATGCTTTGGCAGGTATGCAGCAGCATCTTTATCTTTTTATCTTTATCTTAAGACTGATCTGGTTGTTGCCCTGCATGTGCCCATATGAAGTTTAGAATGAAGTTTTACAGTGTTAGATGGGAATAAGTTAGTCATACAGGTAATGAATGTGTTGAGTGAACAAACGTGATCTGTTTTCTTACTTTTTCATTACTTCACCACACAGTAACAACATCGAGCCTGAAGATGCCTCTGCAGAAATGTAGATGAGTCCACCAGGCCCCAGGTGAACAGGTTGGCAGGGCTAGGAAGGACATCATACACTGACTGGACCAAGAACTTGAAATGGTGTGGTTCCGCCTTCCAGAGTTCTGCCCAAGTGATCTTACGGCCAGCTGTTTGCTCCCACTTTGTCCAGGCCCCCTGCTTGGACATGCCCACCACTCTGCTGAAGCGAGCTTCCTCCACCTCCGGCTCGTACCTCTCCTCCTGGATAAGCTTCCGCTTCTCCTTTCCTCTGGCTTTGCAGTAGCATGGCTTGGGATTGCTACCAAGCCCGGCCCGCCCAGTAGCCACCGTACCCACCAGGGTGCTATGCCGCAGCCTTGCCTCCGCCCGTTCCACTGCATCCTGGCGCGCCACTTCCTTCCTGTTCTGACCTCTACCCCTGCTGAGGAGACCTTGGTGTCAACTGAGTCCTCGGTAGAGCAGGACTTCTCTGGCTCGGGTGACCTTGAACTCCTCTGCCAGACTACTAAAGGGAAGCTGTAGCTTGGTGTTATGGCCAAAGAAAGCAATGCTGCTTAGGCTCCGTGGCAGGCCCAGCCACCTGCGCAGAAATCGGCTGACCTTCCGCTTAAAGCCCTCCACGGTGGTAATTGGGACTTCATATATCAGCAGTGGCCAGAGGAGACGAGGGAGGATGCCATGTTGGTAGATCCAGGCCTTAAACCTACCAGGAAGCCCTGACTTGTCCACTGCCAAGAGCCATGTGTCGAAGTCATCGCTGGTTCCCTTCCGTGCAGCCCGGTGGGCCCGGTGCTGATGATGTTCTGGCCGCTTTGATAACCTCTTTGACTTCCTTTAGGGTGGGTTCGTTGATGTTAAAGGGGGTGCTCGGCTCAGGTGGGCATATGAGGGCTGCACAGTGGCCAAGGTCGTGCTCCCTCATGCCATCGCTGTAGGTGTTGCGGATATAACGGTTGATATCCTCCTCAGGACATGAGAGTTGACCACTGCGTTCTCTCCCCGAGCAGCTTCCTTGTAAAACCAAATGGATCTGCAATGAAGGCACTGCGCCTACGGGCCCTCTCCTTGCCCCTCTTCCTGTGCCACTCAGCCCGCCGAAGGGTGATTAGCCTTTCCCTTACCACACCCCTAAGTTCTGCCAGGGCTACCTTCTCCTCTCGCTTGCCTTTCGGTACTGTCTCCTGAGTGTCCTCAGCTCTTGTCTGTGTTGGGTAATCTTGACCTCTCGTCGGTTCGGAATTGGTGCCGCAGTAGACGTCTTGGTGGCGCGTTGTTCCTTGGTGCCAAACCTTTCTGAAGCGATGCTAATTATGAACGTGCTCATGGTTCGGAGCCTCTGGTCCACACCACCCTTGGCTGTTACTTCAAGCGCTGCATCAACATCTTCATCAAACTGTCACCACACTGACTCTTTGTTGGCCGCAGGCCACAAAAACCGACGCCGCTCTGATGGTCTGCTTTGGGGTGTAGCTTGTGGTGCTTGGAGGCTCTGGGCACTGTGGTATGTGTCCGGGCCTGGTTCCCCCTCCGTCTCACCAGGTGCTGTACTGGGTACTGGCACTGTGTGTTGCGTCACAAGCTTCCTTAGGCAGCCCATCTTGGTCTGGTGTATTTTTAGACCAGTCGCGTTTTGCAGACCTTGCCACATTTGCAGACTGCACTCGTAGTCGATTGTCCATTTGCATTAGTCGTTGCCAGAAAAACAGTCCGTTCGAGGCGCTCATTCTCCCCCTCGGGCGCCCTGGGGTATCCCTCTTTAGGGTTTTCCGTAGCGTGTTTTGGGTGCTCCCTCTCGGGAGCTGCAGTTTGGGGTGCTAACCTGCCCTGCCCCGGTTGCCGTCCCTCCGCGCTGTCCGCTGTCTCTCCAGCTGTCACCACACTTTCAAGGTCGTCATCCAGCCTTTTCCTGGAAGTCAATGGCGATGCCATGCTAGCTTAGTACTTGAATACACCTTGTGGTGCAACCTGGACACATCGTCAGTGATGCTCCCGGGGTCATAGGGTGTTTCGGGTCTTACATCAGACACCCTCACCCGGGCGACCCAGCCGGGGGTGATCAAGCCCCGACTTGTGTCCAGGTAGTGCTCTATGCCACGCGTCCCCCTCCTTAACCAGAGCCACCGTGTCAAAGGGTTCGAGAGCAATGCTGCTTAGGCTCTGTGGCAGGCCCAGCCACCTGCGCAGAAATCGACTGACCTTCCGCTCAAAGCCCTCCACGGTGGTAATTGGGACTTCATATATCAGCAGTGGCCAGAGGAGATGAGGGAGGATGCCATGTTGGTAGATCCAGGCCTTAAACCTACCAGGAAGCCCTGACTTGTCCACTGCCAAGAGCCATGTGTTGAAGTCATCGCTGGTTCCCTTCCGTGCAGCGGTGTCCTTCAGGTTGTAAATGAAGAGCTTGCCCAGGCTCTTCACTGGCTTTTCTGACACTGATGGAATTCTGGTGTCTCCCAACATGAAGCGGAACTGATCAACTACTTTTCCTTTCCTCAAGACCAAGGACCTGGATTTCGCGGGCTTGAAGCTCATCCTTACCCAAGTGATGAGCTGTTCGAGGCCTCGCAGAAGCCACCTGCATCCGGGCACTGTGGTTGTGGTGACCGTGAGATTGTCCATAAATGCTGTAATCGGGGGTTGTTGGGTGCCAGATCTGGACAGTGGACCTCTACATTCCACTTCTGCAGACTTCACGAGCATATTCATGGCCAGTGCAAACAGAGACACAGAGATTGTGCAGCCTGTAATGACGCCCTTCTCCAGACGATGCCACTCCGATGTTAAAGTCCCAGAGGACACCCTAAGACTAAAGTTGTTGTAATAGTCAAGGATGAGATTTTGAATCTTCTCTGGGACGTGGTATCTGCTCAGGGCCAATTCCACCACTCTATGTGGTATCGAACCGTAAGCATTGGCAAGGTCCAGCCACAGCACTGCCAAGTCCCCTTTGCCTTCTCGTGCCTCCCTGATCAGCTGAGTCACCACCCCTGTGTGTTCAATGCACCCTGGGACCCCTGGGATTCCTCCTTTCTGCACCGAAAGATACAGACAAGACATATGGTGTTGACTCTGAAGTGTTGACTCTGAAGCTGATTCAATTAAAGCTTGTCATCTTCATTCAATTAGTAGTGACTCTCTTTTTTCTTTATTAGGTCTGTACAGTCTTTTGTTTGTAGTTGATCATGCAAGTTGTATTTACAAACTGTACAATTTAGAAAAAGCTTAAATTCCAAGTTCAGCTAAATAAATACATTTATTTACACCAAAATAAAACAAAACACCTAATTTTAAAACATTTCTGAATCCTTTTATTGGCTGTTTAATATTTTTTTTATTGGTGCTGTTATCAATGAACATGAATATAAGTAAATGATAAAATGGAAAAAAAGTAATGAAAAAAATCTTTCTGAAACTGTCATGAGCTTAAGCTTTAAGACAGTTTCAGGAAGATATATTATACGAGCTATTAAATAACGACCCTTGTTACTAACACGAGTAATCGCCTTTAGAGTAGTAATAGAAAGGATCTGAATGTGAACAGATGGTCTCTTGATTAAGTTTGATACGTCTTCCTGGGGACTTTCATAAACCAGCACTGAACGAGTGCATGAATCGGGTGGACAAAAAAACCCTGCTTTCAAATCTGCATTTATTCTTTATTCATTACCTGTACGATTGTGTCTATTTGCAGCATGCATCAATGTGTCACATACGTGTGCCTCAAGAATCAATCGACTAGAAGACATTTATATAATTTATTAATCATCAGTATACTTAATATATAGTTGTATTAATATAATTAACATATATATATATATATATATATATATATATATATATATATATTTTTTTTTTTTTTTTCTAAAGTTAAAATATTGAAAAGTGAAAATTTTGCATATCCATTAATTTTAATTAATTTGATTTTACTTTAAGGAAGAAAAAAATGAAAATCAATGAACATTTATAATGAATCAAAATCGTCTTCAAAACTTTAGGAGTGTTTCATCATCAGTCTTTATGCTGCACACATCTTCTCTGGTCCTGCTGCTGCAAAATGAAAAGTATATTTCAGTTTTATACAATTAATTGCGCACACACAAAAATTCAGGGGATGGGAGAAGGGATGTGGTGTGGTGACTAGGTCAGGTGACCATGTATCATGGCTCTGGTGGTGACGAACTGCTCAAGATGCACAGTCAACAAACTCGACTTGGATTACTGCTTGCTTTTTAATTCTGAGATAAAATAGACAGTCAACAGAAACAAGATGGAACTACTTTTACCATTTAGGTTAGCCTACTTTGTACGGACGTTATCTGACATGAACACCTGCAAGAATGAAATATGACTCAAACACGTATGGATTGTTGTGGATACAGCAGATGACGTGCATTGTTCTGGATTATGTATTTTCCGTGGATTGTATCGGATGGCATGGAAAGGTAGGGTGCAGCCTGTGCATTTAATAATTCGTTTTTGGCATGACTGTTTACATTGCGTGGAATGGTGCGTTGTGATTGGTTAAGCGGATATGTCGCATTTTGCAGAAAATTTTGCAGTTTGTTTCTTTGGAAAGAAAGGGAGAAAATATTACATAATAACACGGCGAATATCGCATTTTCGTAAAATTAAACATTGTTTTGTATCTGTATAGAAAAGTCAGATTTTTGCAGTAACTCATATTTTTTAAATGGTGTTTATCGCTGTTTTGGAACCAAACTCTTCATATGTAATAAATGATCATGTTAAGCTGTGAAGTCAACCTGATACACAGTGTCATGTAAGGGCATAGACAGAGGAATGACTAAGAGAGGCAATTCCCTTTCTCCCACTGTATTGTAACTCTGATGGTCTGGAGCCCACAAGCTGTTCATCTCTGGTACTGGTATTCTGCCAGAATCTATTTAGCATTTGGCGTGTGAGAAAAAACAACAATGAGAAAACAGAGCAGGTGTGAAATAGTATATCCCTCCAATAAAGAACAACCAAAAGAGGTGAGATTGCATAGTGTTTTGTTTTGAAATTAAATCCCAGTGAATTTGTTGAATGTATAATGTAGGCTGCTTGACAGCTTGTGACAGGCATATCGTCGCTGGTATAAACTGGTATAATATGAAGGTTTACATTATTATATCTTTGAATATTTAAAAAGAAAAAAAAAACTTTAATGCTTCCCAAAATACTTTGAGATGCCTGTATCTGAGGTTTATTTACTCATTTTCAATTTCATTATCTTATAATAATTACTGTTACTTGCCCGTATACGGGCAATCTAACTTACTTCACTATATTACTATTAAATCCTAATCTATTCATGACAAACTATATATCGTTGGAAAGGTCTAAGAGTCCTAAATAGATATTTTAGGTCTGTTTTTTTCTTACAAATTATGAATGAACAGTAATATATGAATTTATGAGAAGAGTGCACCTCAAAAAATCAACGTCATTACAGGAGTTTCTGACCTTTGTCACAAAAAGTCGACACACACACTTTTAATAATTGAAACTTGGTTTTTTAGTGCTAAAAGTTCATAATAAAACATAATTAGTTTTTGTCAATAAAAAAAGATTAAATTATGTTTTAAAAAGTAAGGTAAGAAGTCCTCTAAAAAGTATTATATATATATATATATATATATATATATATATATATATATATATATAATTTATTATTATTATTATTATTATTATACACATATTTTAGTAGTTATCATAAATTAGGTATCATTTGAAAGCTTACGAACTCGCGACAAAAGCTTTCCATTTCAGATAAAAGCTGTTCTTTTGAACTTTCTATTCATCAAAGAATCCTGAAATAAAAATGTAAAAAACTGTTTTCAACATGGTGTTGTGATGTGTATTTATCACGTAATGTTAGTCCTGTGTCTGGTTTGGATTTCTTATGGCGTGGGGAGTTACGGCAATTTACGACAAGTATACCACAGTGGCTCTAGGGGTCGCTGTTTCACAAAAACACCAAAGCTGCATTGTGTGCCTTTAACCCTTTACCTGTCACCCCCTTTTTGTTAAAAAAATACACAAGAAACACAGTAATATTGTGAAATATTATGACAATTTAAAATGACTTTTTTATGTTAATATATATTTAAAATGTAATTTATTCCTCTGAAAAAATGCTGAATTTTTAGCATCATTACTCCAGTCTTCAGTGTCACATGATCCTTCACAAATCACTCTAATATGATGATTTTATGCTATTATCCATGTTGAAAACAGTTTTTTACATTTTTATTTCAGGATTCTTTGATGAATAGAAAGTTCAAAAGAACAGCTTTTATCTGAAATGGAAAGCTTTTGTTACATTAAACACTACCCTTTAAAAAGTTTGGGGTCAGTAAGAATTTGTATTTTATTTTTTGGGGAAATAAATAAGAAATCAATACTTCTATTCATCAAGGATGAGTTACATTGATCAAAAGTTACAGTAAAGAAATGTATATTGTTAGAAAAGATTCTAATTAAATAAATGCTGTTCTTTGAACTTTCTATTCATCAAAGAATCCTGAAATAAAAATGTAAAAAACAGTTTTCAACATGGATAATAATCATACATGTTTTTGGAGCATAAAATCATCATATTAGAGTGATTTGTGAAGGATCATGTGACACTGAAGACTGGAGTAATGATGCTGAAAATTCAGCTTTTTTTCAGAGGAATAAATTAAATTTTAATTTATATTAACATAAAAAAGTCATTTTAAATTGTCATAATATTTCACAATATTACTGTGTTTTTTGTGTATTTTTTATCAAAAAATTGCAGCTTTGGTGAGCTTAAACTTTTAACCGGTAGTGTACATATAATTAAAAATACGGGGATAAAAAGTTGTATATAATAGTAGGACAGTTACATGGATTTTAAAAGTTTTTTTTTTAAATGATTGTTTTTATAAGCTTTTATTTTGTGGTGTCTTTAAAAATAGACGAAAATACTAGTCAGAAAGATGTAACTTTGACGCAACGAACTTTAAAAAAAAAGAAAATTATTTCACAAAGGTTTGTTTGTAAAGTTTCCCATTTCGGCAATTGTGCGAATAAATATTTATTCTGTTAAATAAAGAGCATGCACTCTTATTCTGTCTCTCCTGTTACGTCACTTCCTGACCCTTTCTCCGTCCTTTCCGCGTCGGCCATTTGTGAAATTCGGTAAGAACACCATGAGCTCTAGCTTACTTTTATATTTTTTGCTGTTTCAAGCCAACATTTAAAACGTTTTTCTCATACCATCTATGCACGGAAGTGTTATACACAAGGTTTATCAGATATTCGTGTTTTCTGTGCGTTTTATCGTGATTAACTTAGCAATGCTGAGTCGCTACACATGTGGAGAGCAACGCTAATCGCGGCCGCTCTCCAGACCCTTCAGTTCACTGTTTGCGGTTGAAATAAGTGTCTAAAAATCATAATAAGAATCAACACCACCTCCAACTTGTAAAGAATGTTGTTTGATTGACTGATTTTTCTTTGTTTGATATAGACTGAACTGATTGACAGTCATCAAGTAAAGTCAAGATGCAGAACGATGCTGGTGAATTCGTGGACCTGTACGTCCCCGTAAATGGTGAGTTAACATCCTTCGATCAAATTACGTTATCTATATTAATACTATTGAGAATTGCCATTAGCTATGTGTGCTAGAATTGAAGTCTTATAGTTTGAGTTCAGTTTATCTCTGAAATAGTCGCATTAGAACAGTTAAATACTGGTTATAAATACGGTTAGCGCCCAATCTAATCAAATTTGCCAATATTAAATTGTTTTTTATTCCCAGCTCTGCTAGCAACAGAATCATCGGTGCCAAGGACCATGCCTCCATCCAACTCAACATTGCTGAGGTTTGACACTAATTTGAACATTACAAAACTAGTCTTTGCTGACATAACCCATAAATGCAATTTGATTATATACAAAACCAAGCCATATGCATTTTAATAAGAGCAAGTAAGTGTACACGTATATGAATTCTATTTTTACACTATTTACTCGAGATTTTGATAAAACACACATTGCTTTTGAACTTTTTATATATTGGAAGTCATGTAAATAATGCATACAAATTAATAAATGCCATTTATTTAAAGCAAGTGAAGTAAACGTGATTTTGATCTTATTTAAACACAGATTAACTATTTACTTCGACAATATTTGTATTAGTCTATTATAAACACACCAACAAAACCTCAGAGTTGTGATTTTTAATGAGCCTCTCGATCTGTGTTTGTTACAGGTGGACAGGGCAACAGGTCGGTTCAATGGCCAGTTCAAGACTTACGCCATCTGTGGTGCCATCCGTAGAATGGTATGTGTGTTTAGTCACACTTATAGCCCATTTTTCAGTAGTTTGGAAGGTGTTTATATAAATGTATGGTGTCTCATCTACAGGGTGAAGCTGATGACTCCCTCCTGAGGCTTGCAAAGAACGACAGCATTGTGGCAAAGTAAGTTCCTGCCAGTGGACGATAGGGGTGGGGAAAAAATTGATTCTTCGACTGCATCGCGATGCGGACGTGGACGATCCTGAATTGATTCACAAATATCCCAAAATCGATTTTCCACCAAAAAAAAATTATATATATATTTATAAAAACGTAATATTGACGGAACGCGAAGACGGAAGTGCAGTGACCGGACCGTCTGACGCGTGCACATAACAGAGACGCGATGGCGCGTGAGATCCAAACACCCTCCTTGTTAGGTTAAAAGCTGACGTGTGGAAATATTTTGGCTTCTGAAGTTGAAGGGGGAAAGGAACTGGGCAAGAGCCACGCTAGTTGTAAGCTTTGTAGAATAAAACTAACGACGGAAACACGACACATATGAGAAGCCATATGACGCGTTTCCAGCCAGAGGAGGAAAAACACTCGGCTGTACCGGTCGTTATAATATTAATTTACTACAAGTAAGTTAAAGTTATGCTCCTAGTTCAGGCACACGTTTATTTTCCTGTTGGTTCTTTGGAATGCTAATAAAATATATTGTACGTTAATTCTTTATGGGTCATTACTTTGTACATTTAAAGGAAAGTATTTATAGTCACACACACAAAAGATTCAGATAATCGATTTGTAACATTATAAATGTCTTCACTGTAACTTTTGATCAACTTAATTTAATTTATCCTTGATGAATAAAAGTATAGATTTCTTTTTCTTTCTCCCAAAAAATGTAAGAAAAATTCTTACCGACTCCAAACTTTTGAACTGTATTGTTTAATGTTACAAAAGCTTTCTATTTCAGATAAATGCTGTTCTTTTGAATTTCTGGGTGATTCTCTGAATCGGGTGCCCTTCAAGCCCCCCAAACTTGCTTCAAAGATTTTCAATTGAAGGAAATCACAAAATGCATTTTAATGCTGTCAATTAATAGAACCAGGTGCCTTTGCATTATAATGCAACACAATTGTTCAAAAAATGGTTTGCCTAAGTAGTAGACAACAAGCATGTTTGCATGTCTTCACTAACCATCATTACATTTTCATTGAATATCAAACAAATAAAAAGTGCAATTAATACCAAAATGTTGCTGCTGCTAATATAATCATATGTTGGTCCAGTGTATTTTTGTTTACTGTTGTAAAATGGAAAATCAATAATCGCTAATCGAGAATCGTTAATAATCGAAAATCAACTGTAATCGAATCGGGACTTCAATAATCGTAATTCGAATTCGAGAAATCAGACAGATTAACCACCCCTAGTGGACGACTAATGCTGCTGTTGTTTTTCCCTCTGAATTTCTTGTCGGCTTGTAAATGCTCTTTAAAATTACTAGTTTAAATTGTTGCTCCATCATTATTGTGTGGGTGGAAAAAATGCTTTTCATAGTAACAAATATTTCCTAGTCAAGATTTTGTGTTCCTCCATTGACAGCTACTCAACTATCACTTAAACGCCTCAAAAGAGATCGTAAAAATAATCAATATAAATTGAGCAGTTAAAAGACTCGATCACTATGTGGAACAGATTAAAGATTATTGAACAGATTAATGATTTATGCTCAACAGAAGCTCAATCAAACCTGCAAGAACAAACCTCTTGTAAAAAGCTCAAGCATGCGGCATAACAAAAACATTTAGGCTGTCTCTTTTATGAACTTTTTAAACTGCCAAACTAGTTGCGGTCTATGGAGGGACATCTCTGTCCCCATTAAAATAACTACATTTATGTTCTGAAGATGACAATTCTTGCAGAGTGACAAAGCAAATATGTGCTTATGTGAAATTTAAACGCTTTGAAGAGTCTTTATTTTTTATAATAATGCAAACTGCTTAATGCCTTTTCATTGTAATAGCTGTATTTTCGAAATCAGGCAGCCGGTTGAGGATTATGATTCTAATGGTTGTGTTCTCTCTTTACAGGAACATCTAACTTAAAGGATGGGATCTGGAAGTTTCTTTGTAAAATAAAAAGTAAAATTGGATTCCTGTGTTTGTTTTTAATAATGTAATACCTTGACGTCCTTCTCTCCAAGTCAATTCTACGCGTACTGCAAGCACTGTGATTGGTCTGCTAGAATCGCTCCCTGGGTTTCACATGCTCCCTCTGCATGTGTAATTGTGCGTCAACGCGGACAACGCCACAGAAGTATTAATTAAAACCAACGCGTAGAGACGCAGAAGTATAAATCAGCCTATAGGCTCCATGTGAATTATTAAAATTATCTATTTGAGGAGTATTATTATTAAATTAGAAGGGAATTTAAAGGGATAGTTCGGCCAAAAATGATATTTAAACCATGCATTACTCACCCTCAAGCCGTTCGAGATGCATCTGTCAATCTTGTTTCAGACGAACACATTTTCAGTTATTTTAGAAAATGTCTTTGACCCTTCAGTGGATATAATGTGAAGAAATGGGGTCCAGCTCCTTTAAGTCCCAAAAATGTGCATAAATCCTTCACAAAAGTCATCCATCCGGCCCCAGGGTGATAAACGAAGGCCTTCTGAGGGTAATCCGTGCGGTATTGTCGTAAAAATATATACATTTAAAACTTAATAAATGAAAAAATCTGACTTCCGGCAACAATCAACGCACGTTCACGGGTGATGGAAGTCGGCGTACGAGGTAGGATGTAGCGTAGGAAACGTTCACGACAGTTGACGTCAAATTTTTTTTATTTTTTTTTGTAAAAAATAATTTATAAAAAAGGTTTTCACAGGTAAATAATTACAGTTTTAACAATTGTTCAATTGTAATCTATAATATTTGTTGTATTTTGAACCCAATCTGTCTTTGGAAAAGGCGTTAAGTTAATCATATTGATTTCAAATGATTGTCTTTTATTTTAGACAAAACATCCATGTTTCGATCAAAACGGCACATTTTCTGTAGCGACCACATCACATTACATACTAATATAATGATTTGCAAAACCGTAAACAGTTTTTGTTTATTTGCACTCAAATAAATTATGTGTTCCCTTTTGTCTTTACCAAAAAAATGGTGGCATTTTTTCGGATATGAGCCTAGTTCAAAGATGGTTACCTAGCACAGTTCTGAACTGCTGTACAAACATAAAGACTAAATTTGATAGATTAACACAAAAAAAACAAAACAAAAAAAACGTGATGTCACAATGAAACTTCATTCTTTCATAACATAAAAACTCAATTTTATGGAATCACACCCAAAAAGGTTTGCTTAATTGCAGGAAAAAGCTATTTGGTAGTGATGTCCCTTAAAGTTACACACAGATTTTCAAACTTTTGAACAAATTTCCCTCTAATGATGGTACCTATTTGCAATAAAATAAAAAGAGAGTCCCACAAGAACATTTCCTGATCAAAAATGTAGGTGAGTGGTTGAAATCAATCTCAGCCAAAGGACCACAACACACTTTTTTTTTTAATTAAAAGTTTTGTGATTTAAAAATAAAATACATGACGACAAGAAATAATAAAAAAATATATTTTTAAAACCAGCAATGGAAAAAAATTTACAAATATATTTCAATACAATTTTCACAAGGTGAAATTTAGGGGTTAGGGTTCGGGACAGCCACCTTCCAATTGAAAGTACCAAATAAATTATGATTTTATATAAATTAATCTTACTTATATTTTTCATATTATTGTGGTGGGATTCGATAGATAATAGAAGGATCTTAGTAAAAATCTAAAATTTGAATACTTTCAGTCTTTTTAAATATGTTTTTTTTTTTTTTTTGGTTGTCGGACAGCAGTTTGCACCAATTCTGTAGAATGGGCCATATAGTTGGTTTCAAATCAGATTAAAAGTGGTCGTTTTTTTTTTTTTTTTTTTAACAATAATGCATGTCAGAATATTTGGCGTCACTGACAACAATTGTCCTCCGTCCGGTAGAGGTCATTGTGAGTTCAAACACACTCGTGCATCTCTTGCTGTCATTTCTCGCACATCTTTCTAACAGTTTCAGGCCGCCCTGAGTTTCCTCCTCTAGGGGGCGTTTGATGGCCCAGAAAGACGGAGCTGCTTTGAATCATTCAAATATTATTTATTTTTAATTGTCTTATTAAACCATAATAAAATATATACCGGTAGTAGAGAAACTGCAAACGGATTAACAAGCATAATATAATAGAGCAGCTATTTACAATGTTTTTTTGTGTGTTTTTCTATACTTGATATCCCTTTTGAGTAGAATTTCCAAATGTATTGTCTGAAATGGGATTACTATTTGTAAACATTTGAATAGATTTCAATTTAATCAATTTAAATCACCCCAACTTGTGGTGTTTAAGGGATAGTTCACCCAAATTTTAAATTCTGTCATAATCTACTCGCCCTCAAGTTGTTCCAAACCCGAAATTAGTTTCTTTTCTCAGTTTTACACAAAATATGATATTTTAAAGAATATGGATAACCAAACAGTTGACAGTCACCATGGACTTCCATGGTATTGGGATAAAAACTATGGAAGTCAATGGAGCCCACAAGTGTTTGGTTACTGACATTCATTAAAATATCTCCTTTTCTGTTCAACAAGAAGATATTCATACAGGTTTTGGATAAAATTGAGGGTGAGTAAATGCCAGAATTTTTATTTTTGGGTGAAAATGCTCTGGCATTTTTTCTTGTTTGCTGAATATAGTATTGTATAAGTATTTTTCTTTTCTTTTTCAAGTAAAATGTATATTGTAAATAAGAATCATGTTAAAAGGGCCTATAAGCCAATAAGAATCAACCTCCTTGGCTAAGCCCCGCCCATCTAAGAACTACGTTGATCGGTAATTTGCCCTTCTAGTCGTTTACATTATTTCTGCTCTTCAATGGCTGTCCTCCTGCAGACACACTAAGGATTTGTAATCCATGCGTGGAAGAATGAATAATACAATACTGCATGCACGGATATTTTAATTACATGTCTGGTTCAGTTACAAGCTAACTGTATTCTCAAATGCGGGGAATTATTTCCAGCTTTAATCGACCTTGCACAAGATAACCTCCAGCTAAAGGAGACCTGCTGTCTGCCTGACAGCTCTCAAGTGCATCTTAATTTTTTAAATATTTCTGCTTCTACATCCAAACTTACTTTTTTATTCCGTCTGGTGTCGTCGGAGCAATATTTCGAGCTTACTTAAAATAGTAATAATTATTTAAAGTTCAATTTTAACGCGTCTCAGACGACTCGTTCTTGCAATCTGAATCCGAATCGACGCTTCTTTATTAAAACAAAAGCACCGCATTCACATCTACTAGATATAAAATTAAATCTAGATTTTACTCTCGTTTTGTTAACAATTTCAGGCTCAAATACACACGGCGCCTGAATGGGAGTGAAACTCTCCACACGGAAGTGACTTACACACATTAGATTGTGTGCTTTCTTACTGTTTTTACATTAGTTGCGTATATTTAATTGGTTATTAAAATGATCCCTGATAAGGCACCAGGCGATAACGTGTTACATCCTTCAGAGGACTTGAAGAAAGAAGCGCACATTCCCAGTTTTGAGAAATACAAAGAGCTCTACATCAACTCCGTCGAGTCTCCTGAGGGTGAGTTTCATGCTTTTGGGCAGGTTATTAACGGGTTAAAAACTGATATTTTAACTATTTATACTTCACATAGCTGTTTTTTAAAGCCTTATGCCCTTGGTAGACAGCAATTTGTATCTATAACCACCTATGCTCTATTTTTGAGTTACGGTAGTGTATTATTTTGATGTTGCAAACCAGAAAAGCTTCGCCTTGTATCTATATTTAATGTATAAAATAGAACATATTAGTTTCTTCTTTAATAATAATACACAATTAATGTATTTATTGTTGTTTTATTTGATAAAAATCCATACATAGACCAATTCAATTTAAATATCTATACACTGTAAAAACAATATTGTTGGTTTAACCTTAAAAATGATGTAACCTGGTTGCCTTAATTTTAAGTTCATTGAAATTGAAAAATTTTGTTAATACAATGAAGGAGATTGATTAAATCACCAGAAACTCAAAATATGATGTTATCTGAACTACATAAATAATTTAAGTTGATTTGACAAAAGAAAAAATGTTGTGATTACAAATCATGAGAATATACACATTGAAATAAAATGTTTTAAATAATAATTATAATACTTCATTAATGTATTCATTATTATTATTATTGTGTATTTTAAAACAATTACTAGTTTTTTTTATTTTTTTTGTTTTTACTTGTAGCATTGATAGGTACACTGTAAAAAATATTCTCATGGTTTGTAATCACAACATTTTTTCATTTGTCAAATCAACTTAAATAATTTATGTAGTTCAGATAACATAATATTTTGAGTTTCTGATGCTTAAATCCATCTCATTCACTGTATTAACAAAATTTGTCCAGTTCAATGAACTTAAAATTTTAAGGCAAACAGGTTACTTCAGGTTACTACTTTTAAGTTAAACTAACAATATTTTTTACAGTGTAGTGAATTTGTCTGTGGTTTTGTCCAAGAAAATGTTCTGAATCTGCATTTGTTTGACCCATTGTGTCCAGAGTTCTGGGGAGATGTCGCCAAAGATTTTTTCTGGAAGACGAAATACACTGGGAAGTTCCTGGACTACAATTTCGACGTGACCAAGGGTGAGATTTACGTGAAGTGCATGGAAGGCGCCACAACCAACATCTGCTATAATGTTTTGGACCGCATCGTCCATGAGAGGAAACTGGGTGACAGAGTGGCTTTTTACTGGTAAGTATTTGTAAAGCATGTGGTTTAAATGTTTCAGTGTACCCAGGAGTTGTGCGTTTTTTTATTTTTAGAATGGTGTTGTCAGCGTTTTGATCTTCATGTACATTGCCAATATTATTATACAAAACAACATAATTCAGTACAGTTGAAGCTTTGCTATGCTATTGTAAATGTTCCTAATTTTGTTTTGCATCCAACATGCATCCAAGGTCAAAAAACGCTTTCATTTTTTTTCATATTATTGAATCATCACCTAATTTCTCAGAATCTGAAAACGGTTTGTTCGAAAATTCAATCTCTCTAAACCCCTCTTTTACTGCCAGTCTACTTTGCTCTGATTGGTCAGATGGCCCAGTCTGTTGTGATTGGTCTACAAAATAAAACGGCCATTACCATATCTGAATTTCATCCCAGAGCTTCCACACACTTGATATTCGATGATACGAACAGTAACGACTGCGCCGTTTTTTCTGTATCCAGCTCAAATGAAGCACTGAAAACAGCAAATTCTCGACATTTCAACAACACAAACCAAACTCTTCCAGTCCTCAGTTACAACTGAAGATTTTGAGGGCGGGTCAAAGTAGATGTAGTTTGTGGGCAGCCAATGAAGACCATAAGCAGGGATTTTGCTAATTTGTTACATTTATGTAGGTGTGCAACAGGAAGTGAGACTGGAATTGCTGATGACTTGTTTCAACAGTTCAGAATCGATTCTTTTTTTTAGGAGACTTTTTTTTTGTACACTTTGATCTTTAAAACAGCTATATTACACTCTAGGGGTTTAACAATATATCGTGCCGCAATACAAAATGCAACAACACGTATCGTGGATAGTGAAAATATGTATCGTGGATATTTCCCCCAAAAATAAAAATTACTGTGTGAGAAAAAAATCATGTTTTCAGAGTTTTAGTGTCAGTACTACATTAAATTACTATATGTAAGCAATAAGGTATGAGAGGCTGTGCTGTATCGTGAATAAGTAATGGCTGAAGGGCATTGTTAGGCCCGACGCAAAGCGGAGTAACCCCTTGAGCCGTTACTTGTTCACGATACAACACTTGCCTCGAGTATCTTATTGCTTTTATAAAACAGTTGCCACACAATATTAAATTAAAAAACAATGTTAGTGCAACTTTCTTGAAGTAAAATCACTAAAAGCTTCCGCTAGAATAAATAGTCCCTGACCGTGAACAGCAACAACGTTCCAGTGTGTAAAATGCATGAAAGCTCAAATAAAAACAACATAGAACCGCTGTGTTGCGCAGCGATCAATAGAACCGTTGGGTGAAGCGGTCGTAGCCGTGTTTTATCGTGAATAAAGCACAGCTCTTGACCAATCAGAATCAGAGGATTCGAACTAACCGTTTTATAAATATATATATAATGTTGATTATAATGTATAATAATGCAATGGGGAATATTTGTGGGTCCACATGTCTTCTGTTACCTGACATGTATTTTAAATACATCTAGTCAGTGACAGTGTGAGCCTATTTGTCTAAAATTATTTGAAAATTGTATTTTCAACTTCAGAATCATGAATATTTTTATTCCTTGGGTAAACTTACAAGCACCAAGTCCATGCCTATTCATTTAAACCCACAATGTAATATCAAATTTAGCATTTTTATCAACAGTATGTTTTTTGTTAACCTTTTACCGTATGTCTTGGAGTATCACAATAATATCGTATCGTGAGTTCAGTATCGTAAAATGTATCGAATTTGTGACGCGAGGTATCATTACACCCCATTACACACTGCATGAAAGGCATTAGCCTATTTGAAAAAGCATAATAGGGGCACTTTAATACCTCTAAATTAACATTGGTTATGATCATTGCTCATGGTTTCGGCCCTTACCGAATTTCAATCTACAACCTCTCAGTAACCAGCCCTGAACCATTAAGTTAAGCCACACAAACCTACATGGTTTAGTCCACTTTCAGATTACCTGAGTCGATACAGTATTGCTATGCTGTAATAATTTAATACACAGGCTTGTTGACAGACAGTGGCACATAGGAGCTATTTTAGTAAGCTTGAACCAGGTCCGCCAATAGCGGTCCAACCAGAATGAAGTGTTTCTTTAGTGTTGCATCTTCATGGGCTTCATTTGTTCATGTGCATTGCAGTGGATCAGGTTTTTCTGTGCTGAATGCTGTCCATGCAGTTCATGAGGTCATTGTTCATTAGCATTCAGATCCACAAAAATAGCCTTCAAGCAACGAATGTTGCCTGGGGCTGTTGCTAATTCTCTGCTTTTGCAATGCCAGTTTAGCAATTTTAAAGTTTACAACATAAGTTTGAAACACTCAGACTTGACTCTCTTCTGCAGTTGTGGTCTTTCTTCTCCTTTGTGTCAGAACGCAGCTGGGTTTTAAGAATGTCTGCTGACATCCAAAGTTAAGGAAAAATTAAGTTACACGTTAACTTGTAGGGGACATTTAAGGGCACATCTCACGCCAAAATAGTGTTTTCAAAGGTTTACAGTAATTGGAGAAAATGCCAAACAAACACTGAACGTTAACATGGCTGTGAATCTAGGAGAATGCACAAATCTGTTTTTGTCAATTTGCTCAGTGTCTCATACTTGGCCATTTAACATAGCATTAGTACTCAAGGATCAATGTACATGATTATGACTGTGAATAAATGAACTAAGAAAGAAAATATGTCTATGAGAACTACACTTCTGGTTAAAGTTTGAGGTGGGTATGGTTTTCAAAATAGTTTGGTTTTAAGTCTCTAATGCTCTTTTATTTGATAAAAATACAATAGAAATGTTCAAATTGTGACCTATTATTCCAATTTGAAATAACTGTTCTATGCTTGAATACATCTTAAAATGTAATTTTATTCCTGTGATCTAAAGTTGAATTTTCAGCATCATTAATCCAGTCTTCAGTGTCACATGATCCTTCAGAAATCATTCTGATGATTTGTTGCTCAATTATTATTGTTGATCAATTATTAATAATGGTTCTTTGTATTAGCAATGTTGAAAACAGTTTTTGTTACTTAATATTTATGTGGAAACCATGATTAATTTTTTTCAGGATTCTTTGAATAGAATGTTAAATAAAACATTTATTTGAAATAGAAATTTTGCTTTCTAAAAAATAACTCTTATAACATTGCAAAGTCTTTACTGTCATTTTGATCAATTTAATGCATCTTTGCTGTATATATATATATATGTATATATATATAGAGCTAGTGCAAAAATTAATTGCGATTAATTTCGCATTCAAAAATAAAAGTCTGTGTTTACATAATATATTTGTGTGTGCTGTATATAATTATTTTGAATATATACACACACATGCATGTACATATATATTTAAGAAAATGTGTTATATAATTTATATAATATAGATTTTCTATTTATATATATATATATATATATTATATATATATATATATATATATATATATATATGCAGATTTTAAGTGCAAATAATTCTTATATATATATATATATATATATATATATATATATACACACAAATAATTATACACAGCACACACAAATATATTATGTAAACACAAACTTTTATTTTGGATGCAATTTAATCGCAATTAATCTTTGCACAGCCCTAATATATATATATATATATATATATATATATATATATATATATATATATACACACACATACACACAGTGTGTTCATAATTATGCAAGTTGATATTCTGATCACATTTTATTTTACCAATTCCAAACCACATCAATCTTAATAACTCCTGTTCATTTTGTATTTAATAATTTATAAGTGATATAAAAATGTTAAGGAAGGCTGGAAGTGAAAAATGCTTTCTATTCAAGTGTGCATTATTTTTAAGTAGGTTTTCTTTTACAGGTAAAATAGGCCAAAAAAAAGAGATTTAACTCGCACTGAAAAGTAAAAAATAATTAAATGCTATTGAGAGTAACATTTGTGGCTTTTGATTTGTACAGGGAGGGTAATGACCCTGGAGATGAGAAGACGGTGACCTACAGAGAACTGCTCCAGCAAGTCTGCAAGTTTGCTAATGTCCTCAAGTCACAAGGTATGCTCACACACAAATGATGTTGAACTGGTTAAGAATGGTATAATGGACCAGCAGCAGGTTAAAGATTTCACACCAATGTAGTGTATTAAGGCAATGTCCTCTTGTCCGTCCCTTGCTCTCTTTCTCTCTGACTGTGCAGGAGTGAAGAAAGGTGACCGTGTGTCTATTTACATGCCCATGGTGGTGGAGCTGGTGGTGGCCATGTTGGCCTGCGCTCGGATTGGAGCGGTTCACTCTATTGTGGTCAGTCCTTTGTCATTTGAGACTCATTTCCTTTGTCTTCTCTTGGAATTTAGCTGGAGCATTGTATTGATCAGCTTTAAAAAATAAAAATGCACCTATAAATGTTTTAACTTTCTTTCAACAGTTGAACTGTTTGCCAACTGTTTAAAAATTCAGAAATTTAAAACGAAGGAATAAATGTTTTTGCAACATTAAATGTATTCACGTTTTTTTGTGTTCACGACCCAGTTTGCCGGATTCTCTCGCCAAGTCGCTGTGTGAGAGGATCATGGACTCTCAGTGCTGTCTTCTTATAACAGCCGGTAAGAAAAGCATGCCAAACAAACTCAATCGTAATTTACTCAAAGTATATAAACTCTGCTAATAGGGCTGGGCGATATGTCAAAAATATTGTATCGATAATCGCCTTAAAAAATATTGCGATATCCGATAATATCGGCTGATCCCAAGCCCCGCCGCCCAACACGCCCGCCGCGTGTTATAGGCCATATGTCATGTTATTTTAGTCAGATATGACGGCGTCGACTACACACAAATCACCTCAGATAAGCAGCTGAGCGTCTAAGCCAACGCGCGCGATCGCAAATGAAAGTGAAAGTAAGTCGCAGAATCTTAAATCTTCATTAAAAGTAAAGAAACGAAATGATCTGACCACCAGGCTGTTCAGCGCTCTCTCTTATTGCTGTCTTTGATGATTTTGCTGATGATGATCAATAAAATGCAGCGCATCTGTTGCTTTCGGTGACAGTGCACTTCATTAAATCTGTATATTGCGCAGGAATTGAAGATCGGATTCTAGGCTATCGTTTTGCAGAAACACATTTATGTGACCAGGTGTAATGGAATCGTTTTCGATAAATCAGAGTTCAGATAAATCAGCTCCGATCTGAGAAAACGCATGAAGTGGCAGGTGTAAACAGCCCCGTTGAGTCTGGCTGCACTTTATCTAATGATAGCCAAGGAATTCAGCTAGTTTAATTTAATGATTGACACGTTAAAGGTTTTCCTTCGCTTATAGTTTGAGCTTGAATGAGCATAAATCATTAGCTTTGTGTGGTTAGCTAAAAATTTCCACACTGTTCTTATCACATCGCCTATTTGAAACGAATTTCGTTTTGCGAAGAAATGATATATAATATAATTCATATATATAATGTATAATTCAATATATAATATAGCTTACAATATTGAATAGAGAACAGAACAGAACCGAATTTGATGATTGTAAGAACAGTGTGAATGCGATGTCTGATGTCAAGGTGACAGGTGCTTATTTGTTTTAAGGTTCGGTCTCTTTCTTTTCTTTTTCTTTCCTTTCTTTAGCGTTATCTGAACTGATTTAATGATAGCCTAAGTTAATTTCCTAATTATAACGTGCGCTTTTTTTTAAAACTTGTATTCAAACTATAATATATTTGTTATTTTATTTGTCTAAAATTAGGTTTTAAAACCAATTGTTTTGTTCTGCATGAGCAAAAACTTAAGCCGCTCAATAAAAATTACTGCTTTATTTATTTAGAAACATAAGTTACTAATAATTAGGCTATATATTTGGGTATCTTTATTTATGTGTTTTTGTTCATGTTTTAATCTAAAGCAAAGTATAACGTTCGATATCTGTAACCGACCTTCCAACATTAACGCGTGCATGAGATATTCAAAGCAACGCAATTTCTCATCCGTTTGCACATAACAAAATTTTAATTACAATGGTCATGTTTTTATTTTTTTAGAAGGCCTGTTTATTATGTGCAACATTTAAATTAATATTCAGAAACGGGTAAAGTTACTTTTCTGATGAACCTTTATACTAAACCAAAATAAAAATATTGTGAGATGTCTGCTATCCTAATGGAATATAACATTATTTTTTTCGTTTGTAGAACTAAATATAAAAATCAAGAAATCCCAGGAAAAAATGTTTAGCAGAATTACAAAAGTGATAAAATGACTTTTTACAGGTAACGGATCTCAAATTCATGTGCAGTTCAACACAGAATATAAGAGTCAGCCTCTAACAACAGGCAACACAATATTAAGTTTAGGCATAGGCCTATGTAAGTTCAGCGAAGATTTCTTTATCCTTTGTCTCCTATCAACTTCAAATATTGGTAATTTTAGTACAGGCTGTCAATGCACGGATTCAATAGACACAGGCCTGCTTACGAACTCTTGTTTACAGGCTCGGCATTTCTAACTAAAAGAGTGTAATGTTTTTCCATGGTTAAACAATTCTTCCGGATGTTTAATCATGTTTATCACTCATGCTATAAATTAACAAAGAAGTATATTTGTGTGATATTGTATGCACATTTGTCCTGATTAGAAGCGGCTGTGTGTGTGTCATAAAACAGCGCTCATGCAGACGTGTTCTCTTGCGTCTTGTGAAGAATGTGATCCAATACAATAATCCAATTTTATTCCTGAACCTACTAGATAGATAAAATATTAATCATGATATTGCATGTAAATAAATATGTGTATAACTATAGGCTTTGTGAAATATGTTTGTCTTTTATATTTCTCCATTGTATCAATTATCGCCCGTAACAGACTTCAAATCAGACCCAGTACTTGCCAACATTTAATATACGATAATATTGTCATATCGCCCAGCTTATCTGCTACCCAAAGTTAATCTGCTGAGTTTCCATCTAATGCAAAAGAGTGCAGCATTTTACATTGTTCACTAGTCTGTGGATTGAATGTGGCAGTAAATCGTATTACTATCAAAAGCTATGCCTGCTGTGAATTTATTTTTTTAGTTGTAACAGGAACTCCATCTCAGAGTTTGACATGTTTCGAAGGGGAAAATGAGTTTTTAATATATTTACCTGAATAATACATCATTAATCATGTTTTTGGAGCATAAAATCATCATATTAGAATGATTTGTGAAGGATCATGTGACACTGAAGACTGGAGTAATGATGCTGAAAATTCAGCTCTTTTTCAGAGGAATAAATTACATTTTAATATATATTAACCTAAAAGAGTCATTTTAAATTGTCATAATATTTCACAATATCACTGTGTTTTGTGTATTTTTTATCAAAAAATTGCAGCCTTGGTGAGCAGAAGAGACTTCTTTTAAAAACATAAAAAATGTATGTTTCAATTTTTATATTTTTTGGTTAAACCGTTCTTGTCTGTCAGTCATATAATGCAAGTCTATGGTCACCACCTCAAAGAGCATGCACAGAGAAGTCCAAATTACACATGATTTAATGACTCGTAAACATAAGTACACATTGATGGCCTGAGACACGCATACAAGCGGTTTGTGTGAGAAAACGAACAGTATTTAAAATCGTTTTACCTCTTGTAATGACAGCCACGTCCAAGTAATCTGAGGCGCGGGCACTTCGGTTGCACAAGCGCTGGAAAGCGCCGGAAATGGTCTCTCAAAATACTGTTCGTTTACTCACACAAACCGCTCCGTCTCGTGTCTTTGGTCATCAATGTGTATTTACATTTATGAGTCATTAAATCATGTTTAATTTGGACTCCTGTGCATGCTCTTTGAGGTGGTGACCATAGACCTCCATTATATGACTGACAGACACAAACGGTTTGACCTAAAAATATCAAAATTGAAAATACTGCGGAAACAAAGACACCTACGTTCTTGGATGCCCTTGAAGTAAGCTAAAACCTATCAAAAATTAATTTCAAAGTGAACTATCCCTTTAAGCTATTTTTGAAGGCTGAAATGGTGTTGCATAATAAGGGTTTATAATATAATTTTCTTATATTATTAATCATGAATAATAGCCAGATATTCCAGGAAAAGATAATTTAAACTCACACACACAGTGGATCCTAAGGTTGCATAAGTGCATTTATTCGTCAACCAGGTCGAGATTAATGTTTAGATTTATTACAGTTTGTCACAGAAAAAGGTTTCCCTCGCAGATTTAGTAGCAGCATATCTCACACGTGGCCTCGTGAAGGAATGCAGACTGGCTGTATGACACTTACAGTATTTAGCAATGAACATTGTTAAACTTCAACTTGCATGTTTGTCGGTGTTGTCAGATCATCAGCGCTTCTACTGGGCAGGAATGTTGAGTAAAACATGGGATAGAAAACATACTTTTAAGAGAAAAGCTCAGTTTGGGGGATTTATTCTCCTGACATCTGGCAACCACAAGCAGGAAAGATAATGGAGGCTCGTCGTTACCAATGCAAGATAATTAAAATGTCAAATTCAAGTTCAGGATAAATAACCAGCAGGCCGATATTGCAACAACTATTTTGAATTGATCAAGAGAAGCAGATATTGTTATCACAATTAAAATATGATTACTCCTGCAGCCCTTGACTGGATTATAAACTAAATCATTATGTTATGTACTTTGCTGAGTTTTCTGAAAATGGGCTCATTCATATGGTTCATTCATTACTATAAAGATCAGTCTTCCGGAAACATGTCTGGATATTAACAGTGATAGATCTTTGAGCTTGAGAGTGGACTATAACCATAAAATAAACATTTCAGCCATGATAAGATCAACATCTGTTATCACCTAATAAATGTTTACTGTCTTTGTCTTTTCCGGATTTACTGTGAAATGTGTAAAGTTGTTTTATTGTGTTTCTTTCTCTCCTCAGATGGGTTTTACCGTGGTGATAAGCTGATCAATCTGAAGCTTATAGCCGATGAAGCGCTACAGAAATGCAGGGACAAGTATGATAAACTCTAGTTAAGACACACACTGTGGCAACTTTATTAGATTCATTAGAGGGCCATTCTTGAAGACTGGGAAAATGTTTGGTTCTGATTCAGTTTTGTCTCTCTCTAAATGTTTATTTTGAGAGAGAAATGATGGACTTGACAGCCTTAGTTACACAGTGAGATTCAGAAAGCTATAATAATAAATCAGGAAATATTATAACTATTTAACATGCCTGTTTTCTATTTGAATACATTTTAAAATTAAATTTATTCATCTGATGACAAAGCTGAATTTTCAGCATCATCACTCCAGTCTTCATTCTTTTTTTAATGTATAAAGTTCAAAAGAACAGTGTTTATTTGAAATGGAAATCTTTTATAATATTATAAATGCATTTATGGTCACTTTTGATCAATTGAATGCACAGATTTAGTCAGTTTTGGAGAATGGAAATGGTTTCATATTGGAAACCCCTAATAAATTGGCCACTGTAGCTGTGTACATGTTTAACAGTGTATTTTCTGTTCAGTTGATTCTCTAATGTCTTTCACACTGTCAGGTCTTTCACTGTGGAGAAATGTATAATGCTAAAACACCTCACAAAGGAAGACCAGGCCTCACCGCCGGGCTCGCCGTCACCCCCAGCGAAGCGCTCCTGTCCCAACCTGCAGGTAAAGCTTAACCTCTGCACCACAGCTGTACAACTAACAGACTTCATCCTTCATTTTTTCTTGTTAATATGTTTCTTACTCGTTTGGACATCTCCATATTGCTCCAGGTGTTTTTTCTATCTCAAGCTTATCTTAGTAGAGTCCCAGAGCACTCTTTGTTTTCTTTACATTATATCTGTCACAAATGCATTTTGTTAGGTCAATTAAACAGATATTAAAGCAAGCACAATTTTTTTTCTTTCTTTTTTTATTTTTTTATTTAATTTCCGATACCAAAAGACACCAGGATGACCAATTTGAAGATGGACTCTACCGTTCAATAGTTTGGGATCTGTATGATTTAGAGCTGTCAAAAAATTAATCGCATCCAAAATAAAAGTTTTTGTTTACATAATATATGTGGGTGCATTGTGTATAATTATTTTATATATATAAATACACACACATGCTTGTATATATTTAAGACATATTTTCATTTATATACTGTTTATAGATTTATATGTAATTTATATTATATATAAATATATAGATTTTACATATAAATAATATTTTTTTCTTAAATATACATGCATGTGTCTGTATTTATATATATACAAAATAATTATACACAGTGCACCCAAATATATTATGTAAACACAAACTTTTATTTTGGATGCGATTAAAGATTATTAATCTTTTGACAGCCCTAGTATGATTGTTTTAATGCTTTTATGCTCACCAAGACTGCGTTCATTTGAACACATTTTTTAAAAATCTAATTAAAATGATACATTTTTTAATTGCATTACTATTTTATTAAATATAATAAAAATAATAGTTTATTCCTATGATGTCAAAGCTGAATTTTCAGCAGTCTTCAGTGTCACATGATCCATCAGAAATCATTCTAATATGATGATTTTCTGCTCAAAAAACATTATAAATGTTGAAGACAGTTAACGGCTTAATTTATGCGGAAATTGATAAATTTTTCTGAGTAGGAAGTTCAAAAGAGCTGCATTTATTTGAAATAGAAATCTTTTGTGGCCTTATAAATGTGTTACTGTCACTGTTAATCGATTTAACGTATCGTTGCTGAAACGTATTAATTCAAATAAAAACTAAATCTTACTGACCCCAAACTTTTGAACAGTAGTGCACACAAAATTGCTGAAATTTCTTTTTAAAAACACTTCTGTACTAAATAATTACTCATAATACATGAATATAAATGCAAACAGAGAGGAAGGAATTATATCAGAACAGATGCAGACCAGGTTCAAAACTGTTTCCCTCCTGAGCACATGGCAAAAATGTACGATTATTACACCTGAATCAATGGATATCTGTCCATGTAAGTGGGGAATAGATTCAGATGAAAAATGACTGCAGTATCCCTTTCATAAAGTCTTTGTTCTGGTCTCTGTTTGTCCTGTGTGTTAGAGATTTCGTACTCGGTAACTAACGTAACCTCGGTTCTCTCTAGAAGAGGTTCTCTCG
The DNA here is from genome assembly GCA_030378365.1 of Hybognathus amarus. Taxonomy (NCBI): domain Eukaryota; kingdom Metazoa; phylum Chordata; class Actinopteri; order Cypriniformes; family Leuciscidae; genus Hybognathus; species Hybognathus amarus. The sequence goes on from JAQIUQ010006349.1 coordinate 36,504, forward strand.
TACTGCGTAATATATTGCGTTAGGGGAAAACCTCTTTTCCACAAGATATTGAAGCCAAAAATGATCCTTAATTTTGAAGTAATGTAAAACGTGTTGCGGCAGCATGCAGACGTAGGCAAGGCGGCTCACGTGCCTATTGGCTGTCCTGCGGCAACTGCAGCAGCCTATTGAGAGAGGCCCTTGGTGACATATCAGATCCAATGGGGCGCGCCGATCGCTCGTTTCCCTTATAGCAGTTTGCTGAGAGAGAGCGAGCAGGGCGAATCAGGGCACGGGACAGCGGGTACATTCACTGCACTGAAAACACCGTCGGCCTGAGCTGGCTGTGTGTGTGTTGGTTTCGTTTTTACAGAGTTTGTGGGCACTGAGTTGTGGGCACATTCACTACATTTAGTGCACAGTCGACATGAGTCAATTTTATTTGTGCGAGCCCTGTATTGTGGCGGGCTGTGTTTGTGTGTACAAATGAACACTGGGCTGTGGGCATTTTTATTACACTCATAACACCATCGGCCGTGGCCGGAACACCAGAAATTACACTCTTCATGTGATTCGGAAAAACAGTGATTGTGTGCAGGCAAGCAGGCCGTGGTACCGACTTGATTACTGCAGAATACACTGGAACTAGGGATGGGCATTTTTTAAAATATTGCATTCGAATATTCGGGCTCATAAAAATCGAATATTCGTTTATTTAAATTATGTTTAACGAAAAAGACGTTATTTTTAAGTTGTTGTTTTTTTACGTTTTTGTCACCATTTCTGGACAAGCTTACAATTAGGCAATACACAACAAGCTTACAATAGTAATTAAAGATTTCTTTTAGTTGAAAACATTAAACAGTAGGCCAATGAGTAAACAATATATATAAAAAAGCATTATTAAAAGCATGCTCAAGCAGCGCGAGCGGAAAAAAAACCCTAATAAAGCAGATTGCGTCAGATATCGTACAGAACGTACACATATACACACGAGTCAGCAAATGACTGATTATCGTGTTTATATTGTTTCACGTTTATGTTGAGAAAACAATAATATCTAACGTTACATGCAGGGGTGCCGCCAGCACTTATGCTCGAGTGAGAAAAGACGCCGCGCTGACGGACGTTTCAGAGACACAAAGAGAACGGTGTTTCTAACAGCACTTTGCATTTTCTGTTCTTAAACCGGTCTCCCTTAACGAAACTTAAAATAAGTGCATCTCAAAATAATTTTGCTATTAGATAAGTTAACATCTTTGATCACGCGGGGTCCAGCTGCGCTTACCTGCAGTTGTGATGCAGTGATGAACAGCTGTCTTTCCTCACTCGACTGTTTGGATTTCATGTGATTTCTCATGGTGATGATATCATAACTCAGATTAATTAATTAATTTGATCAAAAGTAATTTCGTTTAGTAAGATCCTTTTCAAGTAACGTTAACAACATTATGTGATCAAATACAGACGACAACATTATGTGATCAAATACAGACAACTTGTTAACACACTCCACAGCGCCATCCAGTGCATTTAATTATAACTGCAAGTTAGTTCTTTAGGATTTATCATGGACTCACTGCATTTACGGCCAGCAAAGCAACGTATTCAAAATTTGAATAGTATTTTATTTTCGAATAATATTTACATATCGAAATATTCGAAAATTCGAAATATTCGTGCACATCCCTAACTGGAACAGTCACATTTTCTGGAACTGAACGAGCAAAAATGTTTTGGTGGAAGTCTGCGCGGGCGCCTCAGTTGACGCATCAGTTCCGACTCCATGCTGGCCCGTTTCCTTGACGATTCACGGGTTGATTCACGATTCATGAACGATTCACGATTCATGGACGATTCACGATTCATGGACGATTCATGGGGGGGAGGTCCACAGAGCTCGCCCACTCCTCACTGTCCGACGCCAGGATAGTGCAGCTGGGCTCCTCCATAGATGCAGCTGCCTCGTCGTCGTCAATGGTGGAAGCGGCGGTGGATGACGGCCGTTGTCCGTTGGCGAGCCACCCGAGTGGAGCTAGTCAGGAAAGAGGTATCTTTAAAAAGATGCTAGCTCGTTTAGAGAGGATAGAGAGAGGAAAAAAAGTGTGAGTGGCGGTGGCAAAGTCGCGGTGGCTTTTTATAACATTGCGCGAGGCATCTAAAGATGAACGACTTCGAGCCGAATCTGGCCGAACTGTTACGTCTGTACCAGCATGTTTATGATCCTTCACAGAGACATTTGCATTGATGGGCGACCATAAAAGTCTCTCATTTTGTAAATAGAAACACATTTACATTTAATTTACAATTAATTTAGACCCATTTACAATTAAATGGGTCTTAGACACATTCACAATTAATTTAGACCCAGTTTGCACTTGTCTAAATTAATTGGTTACATTTACAAAATAAGCCTACAATAGCAGAATTAAGCCCTGCTGGTGAAATTAAGGTTTTAACACTCTTCAATAAGGCTTCAGTTGTTTAACTAGTTTACATGCAGTGAAAGTAGGCAACAATAAACCTACTGTATTTACTCAGGGCTGCCAGCTCTCACGCATTGAACGTGAGACTCACGCAATTGAGCTAATTCTCACGCTCTCACGCCACACCCCCGATTTCTCACGCTTAAGTGTTAAGCCAGTCGGCAAAATACCTGAAGATGAGTTTATCTATAAATCCACCAGTTGAGCCAGTCGTGATCGACTAGTTTTACCGCAAATTAGTTAAAATATGCTCTAATCTAGTCTAGAGCGATCATGTATACGAGACAGATGTTGAGCTCCTAACGCGCGGATGCAAAACCAGGACTGGAGTCAAAGCCAATTCCTTTCTGCACTCTAAGCGTCATGTTAACACTCCGATTACATCCACTACGGGTTTTCCAGTCTCACTCACAGGAAAAACTGCTCTGTGTTCGCGTGAGCTAAGTGCACACGTTTCTCTAAACATCCAGCACAAACAGAATGCCTATTCTTAATGTCTTGTGCTGTTTTATGAAGGCAAAAAGCAATATAATGGTTTAGTTTTTTAGTTCGTTGGCAAAATATAAAGCTAGAGACCTTCAAGTTAGTTTATACATTTTACATCTGTATGTTTGGCAAAAGGCGGATTCGAACTCGGGTCCGAGCGCATCAAGAGCTCTTTCATGAACAACACGCACTACGATCTACGCCACTGTAGCTGTTCAGTGACAGGCATGTTTTTGTTAAAGACCCCTCCCCCGGAAAAATCTCACGCCAAGCTAAACTCAAAAGTTGGCTACTCTTTTATCAAGTAAAGAGACTCGGAGACTCGCTCTGGTGCGGACGCGTCAAGTATAAACAAGGCTTTATTCTCAGATGGCGCGGCTTCTTCACTCCGGATCCAGTGACGCGTGAGCTTCGCTGAAAAGATGAAAAATCTGATTATATCAGCCAATCTAGCTAGATTTATAGGGCTAGGCCACGCCCGCTTTGACGGGAGGGTGACGAAGTGGATCTGACGTCACCAAGGGCCTCTCTCGATAGGCTGCTGCAGTTTCCGCGTTTAACATTAATTTAAAAATTAAGGATAATTTTTGGCTTCAATATCTCCTGGAAAAGATGTTTCCCCCTATTGTAAGATATTACGGTACGAGAGTACGTCTCTTAAGAGAACTCCTGTTTATTTAACAAAGGCTTTGTGTTACTGTTGTAAATCCATAAAGGTCTGGCATGATTTCTCTGAGCTATTGTGCCGAAGACCTTTGAAACGAACGTTTTATGTGTGACGCTGACCTCTTTTTAACCTGTAATTCTAATAATGTCAATTTGACTTTTTTATGCAAAAGGTCATTTTTCTCCATCTCTGTGGGTCCATGTCTGTGTCCTTTGCCTCTTTCGGTGTGAGTAATCTCTCCATTAACCCCCTTTAGCAGGAGAAACAGAAAAGAGTAAGGAAGGTCCGTCCCCCTCCACAGGTATTTCATGTCTCCTTTGTGCATCAGTTGTGTGTGTGTGTGTGTTTTGTCTTAACACCTGTGTGCTCATGGGCGGCTCTCTTGCTCTTAGGAACGGCTCGAGACCTTTATCACTTGTCCTCACATTCTCACACGACACGATCTTTGTGTTTTGCTGTGTGTTTGCTTTTGAAAACGCATTTCACCATGTACACACTCAATTGTAAGGCCATAAATTAAAGGCATATTCTGACTTACTAACTTAATGTCTTCACTCGAGCTAAATAATGTTTTAATGAATGCATTAATGTTGTATTCAGTCGATTACCTATGATACTTGACTTGTTTGGACATTTTTTAATAAACTATAAAAAACAAAGTGATTAGTAGAAATAAACTGTTGTTGTTGACAGCAGATCATAGATGAGGTACATTAAGTTGAAAATAATTGAGAATGTTCCTTTTCAAGTTTACAGCATTGCAAGTGTTAAAAATGTGTTTTCTCAGAGTTGTAAATGAAACCAATTACAATTCTCATCAGAACTGTGACATTACTGCTCATAATTGTGACTGTATTGCACAATATGACGTTCACAGAGTTCTCACAACAATTACAACTTTATACACTGATGTTCAAAAGTTTGGGGTTGGTAAGATTTTGACTGAAGTCTCTAGAGCTCAGTAAGGCTGCGTTTATTTAATCAAAAATATTAGTCTATATAATATAGTGAAATATGATTGGAATTGTACATTTCTATTTTAATGTATTTTAAAATATAATTTATTACTATGATGACAACGCTGAATTCAGCAGCCATTGCTCGAGTCTATTTGGAACTTAATAAACATTTCTTATTATCCATGTTGAAATCAGTTCAATATTTATATGGAATTGTGTGTTTTCAGGATATTATTTAATGAATGTTGAGGTTTTACAGCATTTATTTGAGATGGGATAGTTAAAGGATTAGTTCACTTTTGAAAAAAACTTTTGCTGATAATTTACTCACCCCCATGTCATCCAAGATGTCCATGTCTTTCTTTCCTCAGTCGAAAAGAAATTAAGGTTTTTGATGAAAACATTCCAGGATTTTTCCATGGGAACCAGACGGTCCAAGCTCCAAAAGATCGTTAATAACAGTTTCAGATGCAGCTTCAAATGTCTTTAAACGACACAGGCGATGAATAAGGGTCTTATCATGCGAAACGACGGGTTATTTCAAAACTTATTCCAAAAATGTAACTTTTCTAAGGACAAATGGTAGCCTAGCTCTATTCTGGAGGCGCGTTGTAACGTCACGTAATACGTAATTACGTTCAAAAGGTCATGGGCGACGTAGCCGGAAGTACAGAATCAACATCGTTATTTTACCTTTTAATTCCTTTTTTTTTTTTTTTTTGTAAACGGCGTTTGAGTTAGTTTGCACGTTCAACCTATGTGTTCAACTTACTGACTCTGTACTTCCAGCTACGTCGCCCGTGACCTTTTGAACGTAATTACGTATTACGTGACGTTACAAACGCGCCTCCAGAATAGAGCTAGGCTACCATTTGTCCTTAGAAAAGTTACATTTTTGGAATAAGTTTTGAAATAACCCATCGTTTCGCATGATAAGACCCTTATTCATCGTCTGGTGTCGTGTAAAGACATTTGAAGCTGCATCTGAAACTGTTATTAACGATCTTTTGGAGCTTGGACCGTCTGGTTCCCATGGAAGTCCATTATATGGAGAAAAATCCTGGAATGTTTTCATCAAAAACCTTAATTTCTTTTCGACTGAAGAAAGAAAGACATGGACATCTTGGATGACATGGGGTGAGTAAATTATCAGCAAAAGTTTTTTTTAAAAGTGAACTAATCCTTTAAAGGGATAGTTAAAAATGAAAGTTCTGGTTTTTGGTTAATTTAAAATACAAAAGAACAGCATTTATTTGAGATAAAAATTGTTTAGTTTAACATTATAATTGGCTTTACTATAAAAATTTATAAAAATATAAAAATTTTATATTTTATAAATATTTTATATTTAAAAATTTAAATATAAACATTTAATCTTACTGACCTCAGACTTTTTAATGGAAGTGTTTTTCATGTTTTT
>JAQIUQ010006349.1:47500-62500 GCA_030378365.1 Hybognathus amarus
TCAGATTTTTTGTTTTCAAGGCCCTGGAAAGTTCTTGAAAGTAAACATACATAGATACAGGTCCTTGAAAGTGCTTGAATTTATTTTGTGCAAGAAGTTTTCTGAAAAAAAAAAAATCCATATTATTCTCTCCGGTCCGCTAATGTGTTATTACGCCAACACTCCGACTCCGTGGCCTATGCACACCAGCTTGCTTGATTTAGTTACGTGCATTTACATGTTAAGTCCAAAGGTTAATACTGCGTCCCAATTCGCATAGTGTTTTTACTTTGCCATGACATTCACATGTGGACGAAACCACAATGATGGCACCTTGACATTTCACAGACACACCAAAAAGAAGATTTCAAAGAATTTTTGTCCCTTATTTAAATGTAAAATGATGCGTTCCGTATCAAATCAGTCCGGACTCGATTTGTCCATAGACAGTGGATTTGTCCTGTAACTTATATTGACCCAGGTCCCAGACATTAATTTGGTGGTTAATGCAGGTTGCGTCTTTTTTCCCATAGTGACAGTCTAGAGAACATGCACTGTACACTGGCGTAATCCGCGGTTTTTTTAAACCATGTTGAGCTCACGTCCTCTACAGATCTGAAAATAGGTATCAATGGTTGTCCAGTAATTAATGATGTAAAGTTGAACTGCACTGTTTAATTTACTCATGCGGTGGGGTGGATTTCTGACAGTTGCAGTAACAGACAAATCTGTGCATTTAAATATGTTTAATGTTTAAATTGTTTTTTTGTTTTTAAATCTGGATAATTTTTTATTGTCAGAGCTTGATAGACAGGTAACTATTATATTTGTAGATGTTATTAGACAGATTAATTCATAAATTATAATTAATGTTATTTCATTAATTTATCATTTATAAATATTAAACATGCTAAATAAATGATGATCCTATCTGTCATACACAATGTATGGCATTTAAAAAAGTTTTAAAAAGTGCTAAATTATTTCAATAAAAATGGAACAATAATTACGTAATAATGTAGTCATAATTTAAGTAGTAAATAAATACTAATAAGGCATGCCAACATATACAACATATAAATAAATAAAATTATAGGATACAAAATATTCTTCAGTTTTATGCAAAACATAAATGCTACTAATGGAATATCATATCTGTCATATGGCAAAAAAAAAAAAATACCAAAAAAAGCTTTTTTGCCTAGTTGTTTGACAGATGAAAACTATAACAATGTATCTTGCATATAAACAATGTATTTTCCTTCCTCTCTCACTTGAAATGCGTCCCCACATTAAGTCCTTGAATTTGAGGGTATTGGACCTGGAAAGTCCTTGAAAGGTCTTTGAATATGATGTTAACCAAGGTGTGGGAACCCTGTAATTAAGTAAATATGAATATTTATAATATCACAACCGAAATGATTAAAAACTGATGTTCTTTTGAACTTTATTCATCAAAGAATCCTGAAAAAGATTGAAGCACAACTCTGATCATAATAATACATGTTTCTTAAGCACCAAATCAGCATATTAGAATGATTTCTGAAGGAACATGTGACACTGAACCCCGCATTGTTATGTTCTTCAGCTATCAAAATATTTATTACCTTAAAACAGTTTTTTGTGTAATTCTCATCCAGTAATATTTTTCCTTGACACACTGTGTAGTGTGTGTATATACAATACAGTGTTTACATTATGAGGTATGGTGTTTAGGAATTAGTATTGAGTCTATTGATGGCATTATTTATAATTGCCATTGCTTGGTAATGTTATCGGTCTAGGACACTTTCCCCATTTCCGGGTAACATAACTTGATGATGTAACTTTGATAACTCCTATAATGATGTGATATAGTTACACTTGATAGTGTTCGTTTCTTTGTGTACAAAGTCTGCTAACAGAGCCACGTTTATATGTCTATTCGCTGTGCATTGTGTGCAGTGTTTTTGCATGCAACTGGTGCCAGAATGTGCCAGTCTTTACCACATTTTACAAAAATAGTTACATTTACAAAACTGTGCAATGGTTTGTGTGGTCAGGTATCAGCGGACCTCCCTGAAGATTCTGGGGACCGTAAGGGAGCCCATCAACCCAGAAGCCTGGCAGTGGTACTACAGCGTGGTGGGAGAGAAGAGATGTCCGGTGGTGGACACGTTCTGGCAGACTGAGACGGTATGAACTGAGCTCAGGCCAGAGCAGTCACATCCATGTTGCTTTGAAGCCGTCTACCATAAAGGTCACATGTCTTTTTTTGTATGTTCCTCAGGGTGGGCATGTGATGACCCCTCTGCCGGCCGCTACACCCCTGAAGCCTGGCTCTGCCGTGAGTGAACTTTGTGCTGTGAATAAATAATAGAAATGTAGCAATGAATAAAAACATATACTAGTGGTCAAAGGTTTGGGGTCAGTAAGATATTATATGTTCTTGAAAGAAGTATCTAATGCTCACCAAGGTTGCATGTATTTGATTTAAAAAATGGTAATTTATTGTGAAATATTATTAGAATTTAAAATAAGTTACAATTTTAAATGTCATTTATTCCTGTGATGCAAAGAGTTTTTAGCATCATTACTCCAGTCTTCAGTGTCACATGATCCTTCAGAAATCATTCTATGATGATTTGATGCTCAAGAAACATTTCTTATTATTATCAATGTTGAAAACCAGTTGTGCTGCCTTATAGTTTTCTGGAAACTGAAAAGCGTTTAGTTGAAATACAAATATATTTTGTAACATTTATAAATGTCTTCACTATCACTTTTTAATAAGTTTGTGTTTTTCACAAAAAAAAAAAAATTCTTACTGACCCCAATTTTTTTTAACAGAAGTGTATATATTTGCACAAAGTAACCTAAAGGATACAAGTTGATTAACTGTGGTTATGAATATTATGCAACAATTGCTGTTAATGTTAAATGATTTCTACAAAACAGAATTATACATGTTAATTTGAGATTAATGTGGTAGAATCGCTAACTAACTTCTGTATGGTGGTTTATGTTTGTAGACATTTCCCTTTTTTGGGGTTGTACCTGCTATTCTGAATGAGTCGGGGGAGGAACTTGAAGGACCAAGTGAAGGCTATCTGGTACAGTGATCTTTGTGTGTGTGTGTGTGTGTGTGCGTGTGTGTGTTTTTTTTCCTTGTACCATTTTTAGTTAAGAGATGATTTGCCATATGTTTACCATACAATTTGTTTGATTTTCATGTTAAAGGAGTAGTTCACTTTAAAAAACTTTTGCTGATAATTTACTCACCCTCATGTCATCCAAGATGTCCATGTGTTTCTTTCTTCAGTCGAAAAGAAATGAAGGTTTTTGATGAAAACATTCCAGGATTTTTCTCCATATAATGAACTTTATTGGTAACCAAACGGTTCAAGGTCCAAAAGACACTTTCAGTGCAAACTGCAAACTGTTCAAAGGGCTTTAAACGATTCCAGACGACGAATACGGGTCTTATCAAGCGAAACGATCGCTCATTTAATAAATAAATAACAAAGTTTACGTTTTATAAGCTCAAATGGGCCCTGTCCCAAATCGCGCTTCACGCAGACTGCGGTCTCGTGGACTTAAATTGCGTGTGCTCGCTGAGTCTACGAGTCCGTAGGCTGTCCCATTTGGCATTTTAACGCTCTGAAGTGTGCTCAGCAGCGCCCCTTGTACCCTTGAAGCGGTCTTCCATGAAGCCCGCGTAGATGCAGGCTCCACGCACTTTAACTACCCAGGAATCCTTGCGAAAGGCCAATCAGACAACAGATGGGAGGACATTTCACTCACGGATTGTAAAGATAGAATATTCAAGGTGTAAGTATCATTATGGTTATGACATAGGCGTACATTTTACCATATTGAATATATATTGAAACCTATAAATTTTTCTTAAACTCATTTTCATTTTGTGTTAAAATTGAACATTATGTATTACTATTTGTATCATTTACATAACCATGACAACTATTCTAATGTCCAGGTGGCATATACAATTATAGAACTTTGGCTGCATATTTCACATGGACATAAGATTTGAGAAAATTAAATAAATCCTGTTTTTGTACTTCTTATACTGTCTATGCAGCAATCAGACCGTCTTCCTGTTTCCGGTGTGACGATCGAGTCTGTCCCAAAAATACCTCTCAATGCGCCCTCGAAGACTCATGCTAAGGGCACTGGAGGTCTGCACTTTATGACGTAACCGAAGTGTGGACTCTGAGGAAGTCCACAAGTCTGGAGTGTACCATTTGGGACAGGGCCATGGTCGCCTTGCTCTGTTCTGTGATGCACGTTCGTGACTCTCCTGTTCGAACTCGTTCATCAAAATAAACAAATCTTTTTTCGAGTCATTTGATTAATTAAACAAACTAAACGACGAATTGACTCGGAAAAAGATTTGTTCATTTTGATGAACGGTTCGAACAGGAGAGTCACGATGCGCATCACAGAACAGAGCAAGGCGAGCATTTGAGCTTATAAAACTTTAACTTTGTTATTTATTTTTTAAATGAGCGATTGTTTCTCTTGATAAGACCCTTATTCATCGTCTGGAATCGTTTAAAGCCCTTTGAACAGTTTGCACTGAAACTCTCATTGAAATGCATTATATGGAGAAAAATGCTGGAATGTTTTCATCAAAAAACGTAATTTCTTTTCGACTGAAGAAAGAAAGACATTGATATCTTGGATGTCAGCAAAAGTTTTTTTTAAAGTGAACTACTCCTTTAATTTCAAAATTCTTAACACTAATTAATCATGTAAAAACACAATCTGTTGTGTGTTCACTCCCCTCTTCCTCAGGTGTTTAAACAGCCATGGCCAGGTGTGATGAGAACCGTGTATGGAAACCACCAGAGGTTCGAGACCACCTACTTCAAGAAATTTCCTGGATATTACGTGACTGGAGACGGTAATTTGTGCTGTGATACGTTTACAGTTTTACAGTAAGTGTGCTTCATATAATTGTGAGAGGTGAGAGTTTGTGATTTAGTTAAGCGTGTCTTGTCCGTCCAGGTTGTCGTAGAGATAAAGACGGGTACTACTGGATCACTGGAAGGATAGATGACATGCTGAATGTGTCTGGTGAGTAGTGGATGTGGACATTTTTGTTCATTTATTGATTTGCACAATTACCATCAACAATAAAAAAGGCTCCTGTTGTGTAATTTCCCTCAGTGTGAGAGAGAATGTGCTGCAGATGTTGAAATAATGCACATTAATGAGTTTCAAAAGACAAGTTGATGAAATTCAGGACACACATTACATTTGTCTCTTGCATACTTTCTCTTTACAGATAAGTGTTAAAGTAGCTTACATACCATTTACCGTACATTAAATAGCCTGTAATAGAGCATTAGCTTATATTGCTGGTGATCTGTTTCTCCCAGGACACTTACTGAGCACTGCAGAGGTGGAGTCTGCTCTGGTGGAGCATGAAGCCGTGGCGGAGGCAGCGGTTGTGGGGAGACCACACCCCGTCAAAGGCGAGAGTCTCTACTGTTTCGTCACCCTCAATGACGGTATCGACTATAACCCAAAGCTGGAGGCGGAGCTTAAAAAGCAAGGTATCTGTGCTATGAATGGTTGAAGCAAAAACTTGAATTCTGTTATTTATTCACTCTCATGCAAGTCGGACCCCATATGATCCTCTTTCTTCTATTAAACACAAAAGTAGATGTTAGCCAGGTTTGAACTACTCTTTCCTACAGCGAAAGTGATTTTATATCATCTTAAAGCAGAGGTCTCAAACTCGCGACCACGGGCCATTTGCGGCCCGCAGGATGATATTCTGTGGCCCCCTACTTGACATTAAAGTTTGATGTTAGTGCGGCCCGTCGTTGCGTTTGCTGCGTTTTTTTTTTTTTTTTATCCCTTATGGGCTACCATAGATAGTCTCGTGACCGCTTACAGTGGGTTTGTTGTCAATAGTTGTCATAGAAACCATGAAGTGCAAACATATACTGCGCCTGGAAAAAATGAAAGAATGCGCTTGATGCGCACCTACATTTGAACGTACTTGAGCGTGCAAAATATGTGAGCGCAATATGTGAACAGACCCAAGGCGAGCTACCACCACCAAATCAGCTGAAGCTACTGTTACTTGCGAGCGACGTGATAACCCTGCTCTAAAACAATGTGAGAAATCATTTTGAGCTTGTTATATGTGTTGTGTCTGAACGCGTTCAATGATATGATAGTTCATGAACTCGTTCATATTTTGGGCGAACGTGAACTGAACGAAGCCTACTGTATTACTGCCCGATGAACGTTACAGTGAACTCATTCATTGAAGTGTCTGTGAACCGAGGAGCGAGGAGGCGTCTTAGATCATTTAAAAGGGTTTTATGAGGTCGTTGAGGATGGGAAAATCCTACATGTCTGTGCAAACTTTGCCCGTCGATAAAATAATTGTTATCTGTGGTTGTATATGGGCTGTAGCAATAATAATTGCCTAATAATAAAAAATAAGCTTGCAGCAACATATGGAAAAAATAACTATGAACTAGTTCATTTTTGAAATATGAACTGAACAAGTTCGTTTTTAAATTTGTGAACTGAACTTTGAACTAGTTCATGTAATGAACTTGGTCCAACCGTTTGACAAGAAGGTTTGCTTTGATATGTGCAAAGTCAGTAATTTGCCTGGGACACTATACATGTGTAAAAAGAATTATTTGTATTTCAAAAGCAATAATTGTTTTTCTAAGTATAACAAAAGAAAATGTGCCTTCCAAAAAAAAAAAGAAAAAAAAATTCTATATAATAGTGTTGTTTAAAGAAAATAAAAAGCAAATATGACTATCACAATGATGTTGTGTATAAGAAAAAGACAAAGAAAGTTTGTAAAATTAACTTCAACTGTCAGAAGGACAGCTCATGAAGAACCAATCATGTACAGAAAGGAATGTTCAAATTCAGAGGAACAGTTCAGAAGAAACGTTAATAATAAAGATTGAGAAGATTGGATCAGTTGTGCTCCATTTTTGGAATACTTAAATACATTTTTTTTTTTTTTTGGAAAACTTGATGCGGCCCGGCCTGACCCAGACTCTTTCTCCAGCGGCCCCCAGTTAATTTGAGTTTGAGACCCCTTTCTTAAAGTATCTTAAAAACTTACATTTTTATCATATCATTAAAAAAATGCATTCTAATATTCCTATTTTATAAACTATTCCTTGTGTTTTGTATGGAAGTTTGTTTCCGCCACAGAAGAAAAGGTAATTACGACCTTTTTTCTTGTATGTAAAGTCAGAATTGCGTGATATAAAGTCGCAATTGTGAAGATATAGTCAGAATTGCGTGATATAAAGTCAGAAGTCAGAGATATAAAGTCTCAATTGCGAGATATAGTCAGAATTGCGTGATATAAAGTCAGAAGTCGCGAGATATAAAGTCTCAATTGCGTGATATAAAGTCAGAAGCGGCGAGATATAAAGTCGCAATTGCGTGATATAAAGTCAGAATTGCGAGATTTAAAGTCAGAAATCGCGAGATATAAAGTCGCAATTGCGTGATATAAAGTCAGAATTGTGAGATATAGCCTAAAGTCAGAAATTGCGAGATATAAAGTCAGAATTAGCGAATATAAAGTTGCAATTGCAGGATATAGTCAGAATTGCGTGATATAAAGTCAGAAGTCGCGAGATATAAAGTCGCAATTGCGTGATATAAAGTCAGAATTGCGAAATATAGCCTAAATCAGAATCGCGAGAATATAAAGTAGCAATTGCGAGATATAGTCAGAATTGCGTGATATAAAGTCAGAAGTCGCGAGAATATAAAGTCGCAATTGCGTGATATAAAGTCAGAATTGCGAGATATAAAGTCAGAATTGCGAGATATAGCCTAAATCAGAATCGTGAATATAAAGTCGCAATTGCGTGATATAAAATCAGAATTGTGAGATGTAAAGTCAGAATCGCGAGATATAAAGTTGTAATTGCGTGATATAAAGTCGCAATTGTGTGATATAAAATCAGAATTGCGAGATATAAAGTCAGAAATCGCAAGATATAAAGTTGCAATTGCGTGATATAAAGTTGCAATTGCGTGATATAAAATCAGAATTGCGTGATATAAAGTCAGAATCGCGAGATATAAAGTCAGAATTGTGAAATATAAAGTCAGAATTGTGAGATATAAAGTCAGAATGCGAATATAAAGTCAGAATCGCGAGATATAAAGTCAGAATTGCGAGATATAAAGTCAGAATCCCGAGATATAAAGTCGCAATTGCATGTTATTAAGTCAGAATTGCGAGATAAAATGTCAGAATTGCAAGATATAAAGTCGCAATTGTGTGTTATAAAGTCAGAAATGCATGATATAAAGTTGAAATTGCGTGTTGTAAAGTCAGAATTGTGAGATATAAACTATTCTGAGGGGGGAAGTTAGAATTGGCCTGATAACTCGCAATTGCGAGTTTATATCTCACAATTCTCAGAAAAGATGTCAGAATTTCGACATAAACTCGCAATAATGTGTTATAAAGTCCGAATTGCGAGATGTAAAGTTGCACTTCTGTCATTTTTTTCTGTCATTCTGTCATTTGCGACTTTTCGCAATTCTGACTTTATATCTCGCAATTCTGACTTTATATCTCGCAATTCTGACTTTATATCTCGCAATTCTGACTTTATAGCACGCAATTGCAACTTCATTTCTCACAATTCTGAGATTTGAGATTCTGAGATAAATAGTCGCAATTATTTATTTATTTATTTTTTATTCAGTGGCGGAAACAAGCTTCCATAGTTTTGAGCTTGTGTCTGCTGATTAAATTATAACTTGACAAATCATGCTTGTTTTGTTGAATCATAAACTCTGAGTAATGGGTTTCTTTATGAAACAGTGAGAGAGAAGATTGGTGCCATAGCTACGCCTGACTATATTCAGAATGCGCCCAGCCTTCCAAAAACCAGATCAGGTATTAATATTGAATGGATCTTTTTTTTTATTATTATTAAAATGTTAGTATTTATGATGAATTTTGTGTTCTTCTGGATTTTTTTAAAGGTAAGATTATGCGTCGCGTCTTGAGGAAGATAGCGTGTAATGAACGGGATTTAGGTGACGTGTCTACATTAGCAGACAGCTCCGTCATTGACCAGCTGTTTGAGAACCGCTGCTGTTCTGCTGTGTGACCACCAGGGGCATCCAACACAACGCCACTGTCTGGCCACAAGCTTCAGTTCTAGGAGGAAAAGGATGAGTCTGAGCTTAGAATGGAGTTTAGGATAATGCTAGTGGGCAGACAGAATGAAAAAATGAAAGACTTAAGAATCTAACCTAAGGATTGGGAGCGGCACAGTTTTAACCCCTTTTTTGTCTTTCTTTTTTTTTTTTTTACAAGAATAACCTGTATATTAGAAATCATTGTTTCCCCAAATGTTTATTTTTTATTTGTTTATAATTTCCTCTTCCTTTTTTTCCATGTTCAGTTTATTCATTAATTTTTATATGACTACACTGTCCAGCATTCAATGTGCCAACATAACCTAAAACTGGTTATCATTTGTTGTGTTTTTATCTTCTAAAACGGTAAATAAGACTGATACGGATACAATTGTTGTTGTGTACTCTGAAATAGCACTGTGTTAAATCTCTGCTTTGGTCGAAGGTTTAATTTTTAACATTTAACTTTCCTAACAAGCCAAAGCATGCATTAATATTTACCAGAATAACGTGGTATCATGCTGGTGTTTCAATATGTTAAAACTGAACTATGTATGATTTACCCTGGAACAGTTTGTGGCTTTGAAAGTGATATTATATTTCTCCAGGAAAATTATGAATGAGCTTTGGTTGAGTACATAAAGGCTGAATGTTTATTTGAAAACATACTCCAATGTAGTAAATGACATTTCTGAACATGATGATCTTGTTATAGACAACACTTAGACCTGTTCAGTAAGCTTTCCATTTATGAAATCACATTTCAAAGTGTTGAAAACTGCTATTTTATATTTTGTGAAGGTATCCTCTTAGTGATAAAATTCCTGCCGTTTCACGATCTCATGCACCACTACTGGATTGTATTTGTTATTAATGTCAGATTAATTTCTTCCTGCTTGGCATTAATTGTTTTTGTTTTGTTGGTAGAGTTTTGTCATAGCTCTTGATGTGGATGAGTATCAGCATTCAATGGTTTTCTCAACCCTTTAAACACTCACTAGCCTATATGATGATCAACTGAACCTTTGAACTTTAGATTTTTTTTTTTTTTAATTTTTTTAGTTAATTTCCTTGTAATCAATTAATTTGTGCAGAGCAACAAACAGAACTGGGTGAATTAAAGTGCTGAAATTTTGAAATAGTTTTTGTGCTCTTTCTAGTATTCTGTTTGTGCTTTACTTTTGCAATGTTAACTATGTGATGAATTATGTGCCTGTGCTGCAGGGTGATTTAATTTATTTGATTTCATAGTGGAGCTGCTTTCTTCAAGTCTTAAGGTTTTTGGCTGTGTGTGTAGAGAGCTGCTTCTCAAATGTTTACACCCCTTGCAGGATCTGAAAATGTTATCTATTCTCAATAAGAGGGATCTTACAAAATGCATGTTATTATTTACTTGGTACTGTCCTGGATAAGATATTTTACATAAAAGATGTTTACATATAGACCACAAGACAATAGCTCCAAAAATAGCTGAATTTATATTAAAAAAAGGGGTACATCAACTTTTGAATAAGGTCATTTTTATAAATGTAGCTTTTTTTGTGTTGTGGACTATACGTAAACATATTTTATGTAAAGTAGTTTATTCAGGACAGTACTAAAATAAAAAAATAGCATGCATTTTGTATTATCATGTACATATAGTACATCTCATTTTGTTAAAAAATGTTCACAGATTCTGCAAGGGGTGTAAACTTTTGAGCAGCACTGTATATATAAATTATTACTTCTATTCAGTAATTATGCATTAAACTTAACAAAAGTGACAGTAAAGACTAAAAGTACTATATTCGTCGCAAAATTACCAGTTTCATTGATAATAAACATTGATAATAAAAATAAATGTTTATTGAGCACAAAATCAGCATATTAACATTTTCACAAATATTTTAAACATTTCAAAATATTAGTTTTTACTGTATTTTTGAGCAAATACAGCTTTGGCGGGCATAAGAGACTTATTTTTAAAAAATCTTACCGACTTCAAGCTTTTGAACACTCAACAGTTTGGAAACCAGTAAAAAGAGGCACACAATCAGAGATGGACAAAATAAACAACTTCCTTACTTTAAAAAGTACAGATATACTGGTCAAATACTCTGTTACAAGTAAAAGTTGTAAAGACCTATTTTTACTTGAGTAAAATTACAGAAGTATTTTTAAAAGTACTTAAGTATCAAAAGTTTAAAAGTAAATGTCAATGCATTGTCCTGATTACTTGTTGCATTGTTATGCATCTGAATCCATGCATCTGCCTGCCAACCCTCATTTCAATATCAACACCCAAATGGCTGCACCCTCAAATATATAGTGCCCTATTTAAAGTTGTTTGACTTTTAGTAGGAATATGGTATAGTATCTATAAGCTAGTGTACTCCAAAACAACGACACAATTTGCATAAAAGACCAAACCCAAGGTTGAAAATGAAAATCAGGTTGATTTTTAGAGTCCAACATCAGATTGACTTTTATCTCCAACATTGGATAGGTCGCATAACAAGGCAATTCACAAGCCAGTTTTTGATGCTGTACCTAAATAGGGCAGGCTATGAGAAAAATATTCTTGAGTGTTGAACACAATAACCAAATTAGTAAATGAATCATTCTTTCGAGTCGGATTTGATACGGATTATCGAACGAGTCATTCGTAGGCCACACAGTTCAACTCACTGATTCAGTATGGCCGCAGCGTTTTTGAGTTAATACCTCTTGTTTGAAAGATTATCGACAATAATTACTTAAATTTCGGTCTGTTCCTTGCACAAATCTATCATAATACAGCGTCAAGTCGCATAATAGGCCTTTATATGACCGTCTTGTACTTGGCTTTTTTCAGTAGGCCAACCTTTTATGCTTTTTTGGAGATTAACCGATACCACTATTTTGTTGAATGGAAAACACGTTCCACAGAAGATTCATATGTTTTTGTAACAACATGAGGGTGAGTAAATAAAGATTTGCTTATAAAAATGCATATACTATTAGTTTATACACGTCGTGTTTACCATTCCATCTTATTTTTATTTTATTTTTTAGTGTTCACTTCCAACTACACATCAACAATCCTCCACAAGATGGCAGTGATTCCCAAGTCTTCACTTCAGGAAAACAAACAGAAAAGAGGTCCTCTCTCTACCAAGCATCCAAAGCAGGTACATGTCATTTTCCAATTCATAACACCCATTTTCTGCCCGAAATACACTCGTGCCCATTTAATTAACCCATAAGTTCATGTTTTGGTGCTCTTTTCCTGGGTGAAAAGCCCACTGGCCATCTGTTATTCAAGCCGTGTGAAAGTGACTGAATAATTCATGCCACACTGCTCAGTTTGCTGTGAGGAGCAGAGGGCAGTCCACTTCTTTTCCTTTGTGTATCTGTGTGTGTGTGTATATGAAGGCCAGGGAGTGGGTTAATGACACTATTTTTACTTTCCTCACATATGATAAAGTGATATTCATAGGACAATCGTATGGTTTGATATCAAGTGTGGAAACAGATGAATCTGTGCATTTGGCGACAACATGATAGAGTGCTTCATATTGGTTGGAGTATATTTAATACACTACTTTTCTCTGCAGCTGGTGAACTGCTCACTTCATGAATCCCATGTTGATGTTATTGATCTTCATAACACAAGACTGTGTAATTCGGTCTACAGTTAAGGCCATTTTGACAGCTATATTAACACTCTTCTCAGACACAACAACAGATTTTCTCCTTTGAGATTATTACCACTACATATCTCCTTGATTTATCCTTCCATTTCATATCTCTCCATCCTTTCATCTTTTGGCAGTATTGTTCTGTGGTACTTCAGGGAGGCAACAAGCCCTGTGTCAGATAATAGCTTAAAATTCTTCAGGAGGTTTAGCGGTTCAGCTGAAAGCTCTACGGCCTTCTTGTCTTTTGTATCTGAATGGCTGAAGGCTGTCAGGTCTCAGTGTTTTTGTGCACTGGGATTTACTGTGGCAAGAGGCAGGTGAAAATGCACAGTACAACATGCGGTTTGATTCACTTAAGGCTATTTCTTTGTTGTTGGAGGTGTTTTAATAAAAAAGAAAGCCTTTTATGTTACTTCATTGTCAGACGTAAGTGATTAAACGTGTTCCAGTTTGGTGTTCCATGTGGTAAATATAGTTTACATAAAGATTACAAACACCTTAAAGGGATACTCCACTTTTTTTGGAAATAGGCTCATTTTACAACTCCCCAGAGCTTAACAGTTAAGTTTTACCGTTTTTCGAATCCATTCAGCCTTTTTTTTTTTTTTTTTGTATATTTAGAAGAATATCAGTAAACAGACTGGTTTTTTTATATTATATCTGGTTTTATTGACTTCCATAGTGTATATATATATATATATATATATATATATATATATATATATACTGTATATATGTATATATATATATACTGTATATATGTATATATATATATATATATATATATATATATATATATTTTTTTTTTTTTTTTTTTTTTCTACTATGGAAGTCAATGAGACCAGAAACGGTCTGGTTACTTATATTCTTCTAAAATATCAGAAAATCGACTGAATGGATTCGAAAACGGTGAAATTCAACTGTTTTAACCCTGGGGAGGAATGGTAAAATTAGCCTATTTCCAAACAATAGTGGAGTATCCCTTTAAAGAAAGAATTAAAGGTGTGCTTCTTTTTAGGCTGTTGGTTTGTGAATCTTGGAGGATTGTGGGAAAAACCTCTCTGTAGGCTGGTGAGGTTGGTTAGCAAATTAGTTGAAAAGGTCAGAAATCTAAAATATAATGTTCACAAGTTTGGGGTCAGTAATATATTTTAATGTTGTTGTTTTTTAGTCTGTTAGGCCTAACAAGGCTGCATTTATTTGATCACAAATACCGAAAAAACAGGAATATTTTTATAAGAAGCACAATTGTTTTCAACATTGGTAGTGATCAGAAATGTTTCTTAAGCAGCAAATCATCATATTAGAATGATTTCTAAAGGATCATGCGACACTGAAGACTAGGGTTCAACCCTACTGAAGACTTGAGTAATGATACTGAAAATTCAGCTTTACAGTCACAGGAATAAATTACATTTTAAAATATATCAACATAAAAAAACTGTTCTTTTAAATTGTAATAATATTTTATAATATTACTGTATTTTAGATCAAATAAATGCAGTATTTGGTGAGAATAAGCATTATAAACTTTAATAAAAATACGTACATTTTGGTTAAAGTGCTCAATTCTTCTGTAAAGTTTTTTTGTAGATGTGTATATCGTTCCTTTTAGTGATGGGACTGTGAATTCAAACGAAAAAGCTGTTGTCCTATCGCTAAAATGAGACATATGGTAGGAACATACAAATTTACCATTGTTAAAGAAGGCGAATGCTAATGACTTAATATCCATCAAGATTATTGGATATGGATTAATCATAAAACTGGCTCTGATATTAAGATTTATACTCTGAAGCTAATGATTTACCTTTAGTTTATTATCCACGCACACAGTAGATTCAGCCTGACAAAAATGTCATGGTGCCATAATGTTGCATGTGTCATGCACGACCCCACACCCCGTTTATATCCTCAGGTCGAGACCTCCTGTTGAAGCTGTCTGCATCAGTTTCGTCCGGCAGACTGTGGGACACTCAGGGAGGTCTCTGGTGTGTGTGTGTGTGTGTGTGTTGCCCAGCTGCCATCAACATTTAAGCACTGAACATATGCAGCACTGAAGCTGCTGCCATTGTTTCTCCTAATAGGCCTTCATTATACACACACTTGTCACACTCCAGGATGCAGACAGGCTTGGGACAGGTGGGAAAAATGGAAGGGCCAAAAAGATAGAGAGCAAGGAACAAAA
>JAQIUQ010006349.1:67500-261241 GCA_030378365.1 Hybognathus amarus
CTGTAGTTAAACTACTTTAACTTACGAGTAGCTTGTAGCTTGTCAAACTACAGTTTCAGAGTAGCTTCCCAAACACTGCCCTTCTATTAAATACTTTGTGCAATCTCCTTTTGACAAGATAACAGCCCTGAGTTTTCTCCTATAATGCCTGATGAGTTTAGAGAACATCTGACAAAAGATCAGAGACCATTCCCTCAGAATCTCTCCAGATCCTTTAGATTCCCAGATCCATGTTGGCGCGTCATCTCTTCAGTTCAGACCACTCATTTTCTACAGGGTTCAGGTCAGGGACTGGGACAGTCATGGTAGAGGCTTCATTTTGTGCTCAGTGACAGATTTGTGTGTTGATTTTGATGTTTGTTTTGAGACCGTTGTCCTCAACCACGCCCATTGTAAGTTTTCTAGCAGAGGCCGTCAGGTTTAAATTTTTTTATCTATTGGTGTTTTCTAGAATCCATGATATCATGTACCTGATGTCCACTAGATGTCCAGGACTCTAGCAAAAAAGATAGGCCCACAACATTAAAGATCCAGCAGTATTTAAACGTGGGCATGGGGTACTTTTTGTCCGTGTGTACACCAAACCCATCTGGTGGTTATGCTGCCAAAAAGCTTTTTTTTTTCAGTTTCATCTGGCCTCAGAACCTTGTGCCATTTGAAGTTCCAGTCGTGTCTGACAACTGAATATGCTGGAGTTTGTTCTTGGATGAGCGAGGAGGATTTTTCTTGATACCCTTCCAAACAACATGTGGGGATGTAGGGATTTTTTTTATTTATTTTTAGTCTTCTGACCCCAAGACTCAACTAATCTCTGCAATTCTCCATCTGTGATCCTTGAAGAGTCTTTGGCCACTCAAACTCTCCTCCTCACCGTGCATTAGGACGATATAGACACACACCCCCTGTATTATTTGGTTTTACTCATTGTGATGGATGATTAAGGGAATTTGGCCATTGTGTTTCCCCATATTTAAACTCCTGTGAAACAAGAAGTCATATGTAGCTGGACAATTTCATGTTCCTAGTCACCCTGGTGTGCTAAAAATTCGGAATATTATATTACTTTAAATTAAATATTATATATACTTAAGAGATATTTTACTCAAAAATAAATAAATAATCTTGATCTTCCATGTTATTTGAAAAGAAGTGGCATTTCGGAGTTGTAGGCCTATTTATTTTATTTATGTAGATTGTCCAATAAGAGAAAGCTAGAATGTGTCCATATTGAAGAGTATCACTGATCTGTATCCAATAACATTTAAAAGCACCATTACTGATTATCAGTAAAAACAGAATATTGATCTACTGTATTGAACACAGATACTGTGGATGACTTCCAGTTAGTGACTGTATACAGAGTTACAGACCCAGAATAAGCCTAAACATGCTGACACAGACATGGAAACCAGACTCCCTGAGCCCATCACTGTAAAAACCAATTAGTTCAGTTTACTTAATTTTATTATGCAAACTTGTTGCCTTAATTTTATTAAGTAAGCATAACTTAATTGCATCAAGTTATAATCCATTTAAGTTTTGTTAACTTAATTCTGTCTGTGATCTGAGGAAGTGCATTGCGGCATGAATAAATGAATTGCTTTGTTTTTCTATTTTTGGCATATTTTACCATTACAATTTTATTTGCTATCATTATTGGGGTTATACTTACAAGAGACCGCAACAAAAAGGTACTTAAACCAGTCAAGTAATGTTTACAAGGTTTTTCTGAGTAATCGAAGGCATTGCATTCAAACAGTACAGATTATTAAAGAAATGTTAAGTAAATTCAACAAATTATTGGACATTAAGTAAAGTTAACAAAAAAATTCTTAGTAAGAACAATGTTAGATTTTACATTCATCTGAGATTCCTTACAAACCGTTTCAAGAAGAAAATCTGTTTTATTGCACCATCCCTCTATTATTCCTTACTATCTTTGGTTTGTCTCTTCCTATCTGTCTCCTTTCATTCTGACTTCCTGGCTCATTACCTCATGGGAAACATCTCCGGATGTCAGCCATGAAGTTGTCCATGCCGGTGAAAGACATTCCCTGGCTAGGAGACTCTGCTGTTTCAAGGCAATTGATTCTGACAGCTTGAAGGCAGTACACAGAGAATGTGTGCCTTTGTGTTTCCCTCTAAACTGTTAGTGTTGCATTGTAAAGGGCTGTGAGTTGAAAAAAAAATACTGTTCAAAAGTTTGGGGTCGGAAAGATTTGCTGTAAAAACAGTTATGTTTTCAAATATTCTAAATTATAATCTATTGATGTGTTGCAACGCTGAATTTTCAGCATCATTACTCCAATCTTTAGTGTCACATGATCCTACAGATATCATTCTAATATGCTGATTTGATGCTTAATATTGTTGAAACTGTAACGGTTTGTTTGTGTAAAGAGCTGAGCAGAGGTCACTGGTCATTGAGTTCACCTTCCCTGTTTGTGTAATCATCTTTGTAACCAATGAACCAATTGAAAGAACAATCATGACCTATTTACTGAGAGGAACACATGCCAAAAGGAATCAAATACATTCTGGAGGCAGTTGTCCAATCAAAGCTCTGTCTGAACAACATTTGTAATTATAAATATTTGTTATCACTTCATTATTTCATCCTTTGTTCAACTGATTATGTTATTTTGGGTGTCAAGATTTCGATTTTAAATCGGAATCAATCAAAATTAATTCACAATCTCGAACTTTGAATAAAAAATGGAATCGTCAATGCTGCCATGCCTCCATGCCTCCATGTCACGTCCGTCGGCTTGCCAAGTGGAAAAACACGCGTGTTGAAGTGCTGCGAGTCTATGGTCAACTTCCTCTAACTTAGCTACTGCCATTCAAAAGATAGCATGGCAACTGCAGATGCAGGAGACCCATCAACAGAACTTGAACCCCTGCTCTTTCATTGAAGCCGCAGGTGTGGAAGTTTTTTGGATTTCCCGTGAGTTACGTTGACAACGTTCACGCTTCAAAAAAGCCACAGTTTGCAGACATCCCAAGTCTCTGCGGAAGTCCCTGGACTGTCCCGCATATCGATAGCGGCTCCCTGGTGCACGCAAATTAGTTAAAAATCTCCCGGAATCTAGAGTGAGCGAGCAAGAGCGCACGTGCATGCCGAGTAGGGTTGGGTATCGTTTGAATTTGAATTCGATTCTGATTTCGATTCCGGTTCCTAACTATTCTTCAATTCCGATTCTTTTAAGAGGCAGGGTCAAAAAAGTTTAGCTAACCTTGCTAACCAACGGTCTTTCCTGAAGGAAATACTCCTTCGTTCACAAATACTCCTTTTGTCACAAATTTTGCATTTTGCCGAGATTTCGTTATATTTAGCAAAGCTGAAGCCACACTTTGGACCGCCGACGTAAGCTACTCATGTTCGACTCGTGCGGTTATGCCAACACTTCCGGTAGACGCTTCTTCGTTGGTGTTGTTCAGTGGTTTCTTCTTCCGGTCGGCGGACTGTGAATATTGAAACTAGGAATTGAAATTTTTACTTTTTGAACGATTCCGGGAAAAACGAAAGTTAGTCCCGGTCCTTATCGGATAATCGATTCTAGTATAATCCGATTTTCTCCAAACCGTATTGCGTGCACGGCGGAGAGGGAGAGAGCGAGAGACCTTGCGTGTGTGCCTCATGAAGCGCATGTAAGACAGAGAGCATCCTGATTGGCCGATTCATAAAAATCGAGATTTCAACTCGAACCGTGACCTTAGAATCGAAAATGTAATCGAATTCGAGGATTTCGTGACACCACTAATATTATAAACACACAGAGGAAACTTCCTTAATTTAAAAATGTTATAGTATAGAACTCCACCTGGTTGTTTCTCTGATTTCTTGGGACACAAATACAAAGTTCTGTCATGAAACTCTAGATGGCGCAGGCTGATTGACTTTTAACCTGGTTGTAGTCACATCATTCTCTATATAGAGTACAGCTGATTGGTTTCTGTTGTATCATTAGCCAATGAGGTCACTGCTCAGTCTTCAAATACTGTCAGCATTTGTTGTAGCGGTTTGCAGCACGATTTCCGTAAACCCTTCAGCTTCCCCAGCTCCACCTGTATAGATCTGCTTCTGGTAATTCATGTACAGCAGCAGCGTGTCTGTATGTATGTATGTATGTGTAATGTATGTATTGGCAGTAGTAAGTCCGGTACTTAGTCTGAAGCAGCGTAGCAGATCTTTCTGCCAAGACCAAATACATCAACAACATTGTCATATCCATTAGTATGCCAAACACCCCGAGGGCTGTCATGACATACACCATAATTGCTGCTTTGCATGTTACATCTTTAACTAGCTTGAAATAGTTCATTTAGGATTTAGTATATGTAATTATTCAATACTACTCAATTGTGCTGGCATATTCATGGTGTTTTTTTTGTATTGTACTCTGTGCTTCAGTAATCTTAAATATTCAGGATCAGGATAGTCCCACCAATTCCACAAGGCCTCATGCGTGACCATCCGTGAAGGTCATTGTACTTGAGGAATGGGCTATCAGGTGATGGTGGCCAGAGGCAGTTTGGGGCTTTGGCTTTGTTCCAGAGGGAGAAGTACTTAAGAATAGATTATTGCTTTGCCTTCATGTCACCCGTACAACTGTCTTTGTGCATGTTATGACTGTAGGCGTCAGCATTTGCATGTGTTTTCCTCCAGAGGATGATTTGATTGGACAATGGACTGGAAAGAGTGTTCAGAACTAAAGATGTATTTGTGGCTCAGGTGAGTCGAGCTTCTCAACAGTGTTTATGAATTATGGATGGTGTTCTAGCTGAAAGAGAAGAACTTGGAGTGCTGAATTTGATCTGCCGTGAAGTAGACCGCTGCTGCATGTCAACAACTAAAACACATCAAAAGGTTCATGTTTTTATTATAAACATTTAATATATTATTGTTGTTGCTGTTCTACATTTACTAATTTTAAATATGTGGAAATACTAGCAAGAAATAATTATGCTTTCTGTGCCATCAGCATTGATTTCATATTTTTCTTACAGTGTCTATCCCTTTTATGAATCTCTATCAGTGTCTTTTTAAGGAGCAATTTCATCCCTATTAAGTAATTTCTTCTGTCATTAACAAGCTTCACTTGGAAATCTGCCTGCGGTTTGGGTTTGTCCGACTGCCAGATTCTGATAATAGTGCTGAGACAAGAAACTTGAATTTTATGTGTTCACACAACTGAGATAAGTCTGCTTTCCTCCGATTTAGTCATGACTAATGTTCTCTTCTTATATGCCACAGTATCTGTTGTTTTAATGTATTTGTAATTCACACTTTTTGGATAATGGATCCGTACAGAATCGCAATGCTCAGTATGGTTTGAAGAGATATTGATTAATGATTAAAATGTGTCCTTTGACATTTATGGAGAGATCAATTGTTCTCAAGGGGTTGTAAATGGTCAGTCTGCTTCATCTCATTCATTTTGATGTCAATTGGGTGAAGGCAGATATTCTCAGCCTTCCCTCTCAAACATTCAGGCCTTGTCTACATTAATATATTCTCATTTGAAAACTCACCTTTTTCTCTCCGTCATCTCCAAGGCGTCATATACTGACGCTTTTGACATTTCATCTACATTCAACGCACATGGCACCCTTTAGCGTCAATATGAGGCCACATTTACAAGAAGGGAAAACGCAGATATTTCCCTGCGGTTTGGCCTCTAATTTACCCGAAAACCCCATTTTTATCACAGAAAACGATTATTTTTAAAAACTCTGGCCAAAGTAGAGATTTCTGAAAACGCCGGTTATGTGTTGTCGTGTCAACTGGGAGAAACAGCGTTTTAGGTTCTCTCTTGTCGATTCTGAGGATTCTGATTGGCTTTATGTTTTTCCCTACACTGCCGCCCATTGGTTTGGCATAGATATGGTGGCGCTCAACGGCGTATTTATGCGGGTGTGTGCACAATGTTATTATTGAAAACGGAGAGTGGGAAAATATTTGTTTCGTGAATACCTGGCTTTGTGTAAACATGGCCTGAGACGCAGATATATATGGGCCAGAAGGCGCCTCCTAGTGGCGTAACTCAAACCCTACCCCAGACCTAAATCTACCCATAACCGAACAAAACTCTGTGCGTGTTATATTGACGCTGAAAGGGTAACGTGTGTTGGATTTAGACGAAATGTCAAAAGCATCACTATATAGACCTTATGTAGCCCCGCCCCTGTTCAGTGCTGCGCTCGTTGTCTTTTGACTTCCGGTCTTGTATTTTCACAGCGATCTTGCATAGGTATGAAAAATTGCCGTACACGGTCAACACTTGTTAAGAAGACATCTGCTTTACAATGCTTATGATAAACATTACAATGCTCATGATAACTTTTGTTAACTCTACAATAAGTAAATCCACTTCACCAGCTAATTACTCCTCGACAGCGATGCCATAGAAATATACAGAGCAACCGCGAAACCGGAAGTTCAAAGACAATATTCTGAAGGCGCCGGCGCCCGCGTTTCTCTGGTGCATAAGGTTTATAACGCCCTAGGATGAAAATGTGTTGGAGTGTTGCTCCGTTTTGACCTTCCTTCCACACTGAGATGACTTTTTAGCAACGAAAACAAAGTTTTTTGAAAACGCTCTCCAAAGTGGATAAACTAGAAAACCCGTTTTCGCATTGTAGTGTGTACTGTCAGAACAGAGGCCTTTGAGAACGAACACACATGTTTAGTCATGTGACTCATATTGAACTGATATATATATGTATGTTTATACTGGTTTTGTGCCTGTTATGTGCTATTCACTTACAGTAGCTAAAATATTACTTTGCACACTGTTTATATCACTGTTGACAGAAGATGACAGAAAATGTAAGCTCATTTGCTGTCCTGCGGCAAAACAAGAGAGCAGTTTTGGAGCATAAGATCTGGTATTTTGTTTATAGGGTTGGGTATCGAGAATCGAGTATCGACTTGGAACCGGGACTAACTTTTCGCTTTTCCCGGAATCGTTCAAAAGTTAAAATTTCTGATTCCTGAGTTTCCGATATTCACAGTCCGTTGACCGGAAGAAGAAACCACTGAACAACACCAATGAAGAAGCGTCTGACCTGAAGTGTTGGCATAACCTGTGCAAGTCGAACATGAGTAGCTTACGTCGGCGGTCCAAAGTGTGGCTTCACTTTTCTAAAAAAACGAAAATCTCGGCAAAATGCAACATTTGTGACTTGTGACAGAAGGAGTATGTCCTTCAGAAAGGAGTATTTCCTTCAGAAAGACCGTTGGTTAGCAAGGTTAGCTAAACTTTTTTGACCCTGCCTCTTAAAAGAATCGGAATAGAGAATCGTTAGGAACCGGAATCGAAACAAAGAATCGGAATCGGAATCAGAATCGTTCAAATTCAAACGATACCCAACACTATTTATTTAGCTGATAAAATTATCCTGCCAGAATAATTGCGTGATTACTTTCTGTCTGTATCATCTCAGTGAGCTTTTATGAGGGTTTACGCACGTGCACAATTGCCTGAGAAAAAGTGGATTGGAGCGCGCCAGGCGCTTTAGACCATGCACTTAGATCGTTAAAATAGGGCCCTTGATCTCCTCTAGCACAGCTTAACCAGGCCTCCCAACTTTTTGGGTATTGAATATTCCATGGGCGGGGATTATTTAAATGAGGAACATTATGACTTCATAAGATCCGGAAAAAGTGTGTTGTAATCTAAACAAGCCATTCGTCGTAGGTTTGGAGTGGACTTGGAGGTTTGGAGTAACCTTGGAGATCTTTTTTATGCTCAAACAACATTACAGAGTAAGTAAAATTGAAAAAGTGGAAAAGCATAATAGGACCACTTTAAGCAATTTTCCAGATTCAACACATTTTTTAAGTCATTTTAATGTATTATAAGTTGAAATGACTTAAACAACCGAGTTGATTGAAGCCAGCAACTATTTTTACAATGTAATTTAATCTTGGACATAAATATCAAGTGCTCAATGCTGTCGTTAAAGCAAAAGGAAAACATACCAAATATATTTAGAAAATTCACTGAATTTTTTTACATTTGCAACGATTTGATTTTTCTGTTTAATTTTTTTTCATGTAACTCTGTTAATGACATCTGCATGTCTCCTATCCCTTCTCGCTCTGAAACTGTAAATTATTCTGCAGCTGGAGGATTGATCTGCCACTGTGGGATGATGGTTTTTAGGGCAATTAGTGGATTGTTCGAGTGTCTGTAGCACAGATGTGATTCCTGAAGTAATGGCTTTTCATTTACGCACATACAGGCTTGTGTGCTGGGTTTGTGGTGTGCTCTTTCTCTGTCTCTCTGTCTCTGTATCTTTTTTACCAATCTGTAACCTTTATGATTGTTTCTAGAGAACAATAATCGGCACAAAAGCAGAGCTGTCATACGATGTGGCACAGATAGGGGGTGCTGCAGCTCTGAGGTTAAGTTTCTGTGAATGATTTTTCTTTGTGTTCGGTTCAGGCTAAAAGAGAGAGGGAGGGATATGAGCTTAAATGGTGCCAACAATGTTTAAAATTATGGGCTGACACTTTGAAGAATTACTTGATAACAGATGCTGCATTCTCCATTTGTCCTCTCTGTCTGTCTCTCTCTCCTGGTGTGAAGCGAGAGCATTTTTCACAGGTCAGATCAATCTTTCATCTTTCGGCCCCCTTCAGCGTCTGCACACAACACATTCACAGCAGATATTCACAGCAGCAGTGCCAACGGCGCTCATGTGCACAGATATTGTGTCATGGGTAATCCTTGATAACACATACGAGTCTCTTAGAAACTACAACATTTATCTCAGTCAAACAAAAGGCAGGGCTGGTGATAGATTGCAGTTAGAGGAGCTCACCCGTGGCAGCATGTCCTTACATGGCTCTTATAAACGCAGCGCTGTTGTTCTTCTCACTCTGCAGACAGCTAGAGTGTGTGTATGGGGTTTATGCTGTTCTGTTGATGTATTATTATTCTGGAGGTGATGTGAACTATGTTTTGGCTAGATCTTTGTCTCACTATCTCTTCCCTCACTGTCTGCTCACACACACACACTCACAAATGCATCAGATCTCCCTGCCCTGCTTGTCTAGAAAATGCCAGGCTGTTTCCGTGGCAACCAGGACACGTTTGTGCATCGAGCTCCTTCATCCCTGCTGAGCCCAGCAGTAAAGAAAAAGAGCAAGACTGTATAACACAACACCGGCAGAAAAACACAGAGAAAGACCCATAGAGTCATGGGAGACCTTCAGAGAGAGACTTTCCCTTTTAGACTGACTGCCATCATATGGATTAAATATAATAATGTAATAGTTATTGTGTGCATTTGTGTGTATATGTTTATCAGACTGCTGTAATTGTGATAATAAATATGATTCTCTCTATATACACACACACATACAAATAAATGAGATATATGCATATACTGTATATATAATTTATTATTTTATGTGTATAGACAGAGAGAAACATTAACAAATGCACACGTTTATATGAAGAATATATACTAGAATATAGAATATTGAACAGCATGACAGTAACAATAGTTGCTTTTATTTACATGGGTTTTTTGGAGCCCGATCTCATGAAAGTTTGTATCTATAGCACGAATGTCATTTCTTGTGCCATTTATACACCAAAACTAGTTTTTGTGTGTATGGTACGCGTTTTCGTGTGCATATGATACACACTTTTTGGCATATAATAAGTACGAACTCCCCACCCCCCTTCCCCTTAAACCTTTTTCAGTGCGTAGCATATGCACGCAAAAACCATTTTTGGCCGTATAAATGCCACGAGAAATGACAATCGTGGTATACAGACACACTTTCGTGAGACTGTGTTGGTTTTTTTGGTGATATTTACCATTGCCAGCAATATGCTATTGTTTGAGGAACCTTGCCATGCATGTTCCATCAACATAATATGGTAATATTTCAAGTTATCCCCATCTTAATGGAGAACTCTGGCGCAAAATAAACCTTTGGTCTAATAAAACATCGGTAGCTAGTCAATCGTCTCTTGAGATTTGTTTTCATGATAATCGAATGTAAAGAGTTTTATCTCTAAAAACTGTTTAGCATATAACGCTAGTATATGGGGCATAGAATAAGTAAAAAGAAATCGCTAGTTAATACCACTAACAAATTTGCTGAACTTCATACAGTTCAGCTCACACACTCAGCATGACGCTCCTGGTTTGACTTGTCGTGACTGTTTTCCAAGATGGCTCCTGTCTGTATACACCATGGTATACATGAAGTGGACTGTCTTTAGTAACGTATCTTCTTATTAAACGCTCTGTACACTTACAAAGTTCTCAATGCTTCGTTTTGCATGTATGGACCCTCATTATGTTACTGTGTTAGTTTGTGGCTATTTTGAGCCTTGTTAGTGGTATAAAGTAGCGATTTCTTTTTGCTTAGTAAATGCCCCCATTACTAGCATAATACGCTAAACATTTTTTAGAGATAAAACTCTTTACATTCGATTATCATGAAAACAAATCTCAGAGAACGATTGACTAGGTACCGATGTTTTATTAGACCAAAGCTTAATTTTGCGCTGGAAACTCCAGTAATACGCAAGCCTCCATCTAAAAGCTACAAAGAAATCACACGCCACCCCCATGATCTGCCTATTTACACTGGAGTGACATTTAGCCCTTATAGCCTGGGGACAATCATAAAGCTTAATAAACGCTGATGCAATTTCATCCTCTGTCAACTCAGTCCTGCAAGAGTGTTTGGTAAACACGTCAGCTCTGGCTGAACAAATGGCCACGGGCAAAACTCCAAGATGAGAGCCATCTCACAGCATCAATAAAGTATCGACAGCACCAGTCTAACAGAGATTTATGACATGATCGGAACCAAAGCCTGGTAGATCAACACCTTCAACCATTTTACAACTGCTTACATTGTATTTGTGAAGTTGCATTATGGATTTGATCTGAATATGGGCTTGTAAAGACCTCCCAACCGCTCTGTTTATCACAACAGTCTGGAGCCGTCAGCTGAGCCATATGGCTGTGCAACAGTCTCATCCAGGCGGATGGGACTCGCTGATTTCCTATTCAAGTCACTTGTCGCAGTGTCTGTGTGCTATTCAGATGCTGCTTGTTGAGGGGAGGAGGCGGATTCCAGTCTGTCATATTCAGCATGTCACCTAATTATTATTGCCGTATGAATTACCATTTCTTTTGATGAGGGTTTCATGTTGTCTTGTATTGTGGATGTCATTGAAATTATGGCAGTCTCGCAATTAAAGCGGGTTGCCATGAGGTGTATAACTGTCTCATTGTCCTGCTGCTGGAACTGAATTCTTTAAGGGTTAAATATACAGACACAGTGAGCCTTATAGACCTGTCATGCTGTCCTCTCCTCCCTCTCGAGTCTCGCAGATGTCCTTTTGTGTTCCCTTTAGTCTGCTTCCCTGGAGTGATACAGTGCAAGGTCAGCAAAAATAAAGCTGAATGTTGTACCCTCACTCACAGTCTCTCCTCACTCTTCCTTATTAAACAGCTTTGACTTTCTACTGAAGCTGTCCGTTTTAACATGCACTAGAAGGCATTGGGTTTAGCAGAGTGGCGATAAGTGTGGCGTTTCAAGAACTGTGTTTAGAGATTTGCAAAAAGTTTGTATTTCAATTTCATACTGAGTGTTAAGCCCGGAACACACCCTGGCAGATTTTGTGCGTCGGTCAACTAAGTTTCCTCGGTGTGATATGCACGGTTCCATGCCGTTGGCTAAAAATAGTCCTAGTCGGCTTTGTTTCTCCCGATTCTACATGTTGAATCGGCGTCGGGCCTTTAGGGAAAGAGAGACTCTGATTGGCTGTTCAGCTTAGTAAAAGAGTCAGTGCATGAGAATAAAAGCAAAACAGCAAGCAAAGAAGTCTAAAATGGTAAAGATAGAACAGGGCTGTGGAGTGCGACCAATTTGGTCGCACATGCGACCAAAATTTGTAAGTGTGCGACCAAAATTTTTCCTAGGTCGCACCAGTGCACCTAACATTCTCGCTTGATCGCATCCGCTGACTCTCCACAAACAAGTCTTTTGTTCTCCTTGCACGTATGGTAAATGCTCCATGGTGTGTGATACGAAATAAATTGCGACCTGAACACCAGAGAATCAGTAACGCCAATCAGCAGCAGAAGAAACAGACGACGAAGAAACTTTTAAAAATGTTGGCTACTTTTTAGAGCTAGGTAAAATATATTCTCATATTCAAAAACTATTCTCATTTTACGAACCCGTTGGGATATGCTGTTTTCAGTTGATGAATGAATGGAAGATTAGCGCGTAACGCGCATCTCATCCAATAAATCACAATAATCTTTGTGCTTTGTTACTATTGATATGAAACAAAGTCTCAGATTTCAAATTAGGTAAATTTTCTTACGAAATTCAAAAACATAAATAGTGTATTGACGCTGTGGCGTGAGATCGCTCTGGCTCAGCTCAAGAGAAGCAGCAGCGCAGAGCGCACGTGAGCTTCTCTTCCGCCTTAATAATACCAGTTACAGCGCGAAATAAACATGAACGAGCATCTGAAAGTGTGTTAAAAGATAGAGTACAACTTATCGAAATCCATATCTTTCACATGGAATCGCTCAATCAGTGTGATTCAACCGTGGAAAGACGTCAGTAAAAGGCATGTAAACAATGTAATGTAACATCACATTTAGTTACCTCAGAATAAACTTATGACCATAAACTCATTAGCCAGCTAGAAAAATTAACTCTAGAGCAGCTTTTTGCCAAATAAATGCACCATATTACATATTCATTATAATATTTAATGTTTTTCAATATTTAATGCATGTTGTTTGAAAAAATCTGGCAAGTTTTTGTGCAGCCACCATTTAAATGTTTATATTTCATATAACATTATTTTTATAAAAATAAATAAAAGTGTAATTTAAGTGTTCGTGTACAAATTAGGTGATTTTTACCTTTAATATTATAGTAGGCTAATGAAGCATAGTGGGCTAACTGACTCCCAGTTTACAGCATTAGTTGAGATTTGTTTTCCTTGAGAAAATTTGCCATGTATTGTACCTGATATCCAAAATAATCAATGTTGAATGAAATTGGTGTCAATACCCTGCCCTAACTTGAACAATGTAAAAACGGCACTTTAATTATTTTTTTTTAAGATTTATATTTTTATATACAGTATAATTGTGCTTAAAAAACAACAACTACATTTTATTCTTTTTTTAAAGCATTTACATAATATATATGAATATATGGAGCGTGATAAAAAGATGACCTTGAAATTGTGGCGTTAAAGTGGCAAAAAAATTTGAGTGCATCTACATTTTAGGCGCACCGGTGCAACCAAGGCAAAAAGTTAGTCTGGAGCCCTGTAGAAGGCTGTTCTTATGTTACGTCTTCTTACCTGAGTGTTCCTTGGCGAATATTTCAATATTAACATGAGTGGAGTGGATTAAAGAAAGCGTTTAGCAGGATTGATATTCAAAACGGTAAGCACGCACTGCTTTGTTTTACGTTATGTGTATCTGCAGCCGGCAGCGTCGGTTTTCCTTTTTAAATGACGAATATAGACTAATATATCTGCAGAAATAGACAGTTGGCTCATTTAACGCAGGCGCAGAACGCACATTATAGCTGACAGTCGGCTGCAGTTCTCTCGGTGTGTTCAAGTGCAGCTTTTACCTCGACGAGAGCGGACGAGAGACAACACAGTTGGCTTTCATCAGCGCTAGTTCGTTGGCATCAGCTTGGTGTGTTCTGGGTCTAAAGCGTTCAATGTGCTTGTAGTTTTGCAGACTTGATCTGAAGATTAGGTATATGAGTGAATGGTTTCACTGAGTGGGCCTCAAGTTCCACTTTTAATGACCTGTTTCGTGAGCCTTGCCTTTGTGTACCCACAAACATATATTCATGTATGGATATTAATACATAACCATTAACCATAATGATGGACATTTCAGAACAAATGAACTGCTGCTGATATATTGCTGTATGTATGACATTTGGATTCTGTTGGGTGAAACTGGCCAGGCAGTCTGTGGTTTAATTCCTCTCTCAAGCCCTGCCTAGCACTGAGATACTGGTTTTTGTTTCTCTTTACACAATTGTAGAGGTCGGATAAGTTTACATCTTTATGTTTCCATTTAAGGAATCCACCTTGCATCATGTAAACACAGAGTCCTTTGCTGACAACATCATCATCCATCTTTCTAGGAATGTAGGATCCACACAAACTGTCCCTTAGACCTGGTGCAACTATAAATATGAATGCATTCAAAAACAATTCATGAGGAAAGAAAGTTTTTGGGTGCCTTCCAACCACTAGTAGCTTTGTATTGTTTGAGCAGAACACTTTGAACTCTTCCCCAAGTGAACATGAACTCAGAGTAGCACGTTTGTTTTGTTTTCGTCTGAACGCAGCTGTGTGTGATTCTGAGGGGCATCAAGGACACACTGCTGAATAGACATGATTTTGACACACGCTCTCTTACATAACTGAATACAGCAGCTCTTTTGTCTATGGCAGGGGGTGAGGTCGATGAGGTCAGTGCTCAACACACACAGGACAGGACACAACGTTATCTGCAAGACAGGAAATAAAGACAGGCATTGCCCATCAACAGAGCCATACAGAAGCTGCAGACTTTTCTTGCATTTTCTGCAAGTGTGCAAAAAATTGTTCCTTAGAGGGGCAGCAGCTTATCACCCATCGTACACAGTACACATATGTACCTCAGCTGCCCTTAAAGGGTGCATATTAGTATTTTAGAGTAGTAGAATGAGGTAAGGTATAACTATTAACCTTTTAGAGGTAAATAAGCTCCATCCACACACAAAATAGAATCAGCCTTTTTTTAAGCCACTACATCAACAGCTCTCATAATGTGAGTGGGGGAGGGATTTCGACAGCTGGATTGTTTGCCGTCAGATTCTGTTTCCCCCATGTTTCTTAGACAGTGAGATTCTAATATTTATCCTGATAGCCTTGTAGGCAGTGTACTGACATTTGGCACTGTTGGTCTTTGGGCGACCAGAGTTCTAGCCTTGGCTTGTTATTTTTTCTTGATCCCATAATGTCATATCATAATAAAGGCAAAAACTCCCAAAAATATTTTTAAACTAAGCTCCATCCACACACAAAATACAATCTTTCGACAGCTGGATTGTTTACCATCAGATTTCTGTTCCCCCTATGTTTTTTTACAGAGTGAGCTTCTAATATTCATCAAACTAATGTTTATTAATTGGCCTGATAGCCTAGTGGTCAGTGACATTCGGCGCTTTTGGCTTGGCGACCCAAGTTCAAATCCTGGCTCATTGTTGTTTTCCTTGATATTGTCCTGTCATAATAAAAGGCAAAAACTCAACAACAAAAAACATTATTTAAACTGATGCCAGTTAAGCTCCATCCACACAAAAATAGAATTTGCCTTTTTTTTAAGCCACTACATCAACACCTACCATAATGCGAGTGGGGAACGTATTCGTTGACATTTGGCACTGATGGGCTTTGGGTGGCCCAAGTACAAATCATTGCTTGTTTTGTTTTTTGTTTTGTTTTTTTGTTTTTTTCTTGATCCCATACTGTCCTATCATAATAAAAGTCAAAAACTCAACAACTGATGCCAGTTAAGCTCCATCCACACACAAAATAGGGTCAGCTTTTTTTAAGCCACTACATCAACAGCTCTCATAATGGGAGTGGGGGAACGGTTTCCGACAGCTGGATTGTTTGCCGTCGGATTCTGTTCCCCCATGTTTCTTACACAAAGAGTTTCCAATAAGCATCAAACTGATGCCGGTTAAGGCTACTTCCCCAGTGACAAGCTGCTGTACCACTAAATGTACAATTGTTGCTAAATGTGTGGAAATAGTTTTTAAAAATTAAAAACTTCAGATTAAAAATTCAGAGGCCCCTGGGCACAATGTGTCTGTTCCTCTTGGGGATGTCGTGGGCATGCTCCCTCGCAAGAACATTTTGTACATTTTAAGGTTAAATGCTCAATCTGGTGCACTCTGAGAGCTAAAAAATTAAGGGAGTAGTTCACTTTTAAAAAAACTTTTGATGATAATTTACTCACCCCCATGTCATCCAAGATATCCATGTCTTTCTTTCTTCAGTCGAAAAGAAATTAAGGTTTTTGATGAAAACATTCTTATATGGAGATTTTTCTCCATATAATGCCCTTTACTGGTAACCAAACGTTTCAAGGTCCAAAAGACAGTTTCAGTGCAAACGGGCTTTAAACGATTTCAGACGATGAATAAGGGTCTAATCAGCGAAACGATCGCTCATTAAAAAAAACAACAAAGTTTAAGTTTTATAAGCTCAAATGGTCGCCTTGCTCTATTCCGTGATGCGCGTTCGTGACTCTCTTGTTCGAACTCGTTTATCAAAATGAACAAATCTTTTTTTCATGTAAATTGGTTCATTCAACGAACGAAATTAACGAATTGACTCGTAAAAAGATTAGTTAATTTTGATTATACATCACACAAAAGATGAAGCATCAGTTGTACTTCAGAAAATCACTGTAAGAGCTGAGTAAACACAGTAATAAGAAGTGCGCAAGTTGAGGGAGTTGAGGGAGCATTCCTGTGGGCGGACGTTAGTCAAAAAACTGTTCTTTTGACGTCATTAAAGAAGGAAGTATAGGGATGTAGTCCAAATGGGGCATTCGATGTAGGCTACTTCTGTTAAATAAAATATCTCGCTTGGCATTGAACTTTGAGCTTTATATCCAGTTTCGGATAGGTGGCGCTGTCTCAAAAACCAGGGTCCTGGAACTGTGGTCTCAGGTTGTGCAGGAACATACTACTGGTTCTGGTTTTTGATAGATGGCTGTGTACTAATTTAAGGCCCTGACATGCAAGCAAAATTGAAGAACAAAAGGATGTGACGTCATTATGAACAAAAAAACAAGTTTGTTTAGTGTTTGTTTCAGGAAAAAAACAGCTTGCCAAGGTAAACTTCCCAGAAAAGTATGCTCTGGCTGGTAAGTACCTTCAAGTTACCATGGGTCCGTGGCGAATTACGTAATTGGTAGGCGTGGCTCTGAGGCTCTGCCTTTTACTTACTTAGCTACTTAACAGATTAGCGACTTAACAGATTAGCAACTTTTCAGACACCTTTCATTATTTTTTTAAAGCAACAAATATAGGTACTTTTTGGACTGATGTGTTGTCAGTCACTATATCATACCCTTTCCATTGGCTGGTAGAAAATATGTAAATGAGAACATTTATTGGACATTTGGCAATATATTGT
Organism: Hybognathus amarus; assembly: GCA_030378365.1. Taxonomy (NCBI): domain Eukaryota; kingdom Metazoa; phylum Chordata; class Actinopteri; order Cypriniformes; family Leuciscidae; genus Hybognathus; species Hybognathus amarus. The sequence continues at coordinate 84,744 of JAQIUQ010006349.1, forward strand.
ATTCAAATAGAACATGTGAGCACTGATTAGGGGATAAAAGTGCTGGCAGTTGGAACATAATACTAGTGATATTTAGCTAGTTTTTGAGCAGTCTTTAGCTACTTCCCATTGAAAATAGGTACCAATAACACTGGTGGAAACTTGTCCGGGTTCATTTATAATTTGTAATAGAAGACCTCTCCACAATAGGCCTCAAGATTTGAATTAAAAATTACATGCTGAATTTTTTAATTTAGCGGATTTGAAATATCCTTATGCCTATGTGTGAGCAACAGTAGTTGTGATATAAATACCTGAACAAAGTTCAGAGAGTCTATACCTGCCAATAAATCCCACAAACATCAGGATCCGAATGTATCTTTTAGTGAGATGGGTGTAGAAAAGTCTGTGTCTCTGGCCTTTCCCCCTGAGAATTTAATATTTAATAGTGTTCTGGCTGATCAGAGAGCAGTCTGCTCCTATAACTCGCCTGATCGTAATGCTGTGAACGTCTGACCAGCTCTGATTGAAACTGAAGCCTGGCTTTAATCCACAACATTTCACCTGTCAGTCTGAACCATCTAGGCACTTTCTGTGCGTCCCTGAGGCCGTTGAGTTACTTCACGCTGCGCTCTGCTAGATGTCATGGCTCGTCATTTTAGTCTGTTTGCGTATTAATCACTTTACATTTGACTTCCGCTGTGCCAGCCTACAATCACAAGATATTATTTACACAATACTCATTTACACATGCTGTTGTGACGGTTGGATATAATAATCTGTGTTGACACACCTGCCGCTCAGATGATGTCATGAAATGAAATCCAATGAAATCTTTTCTAAGATTTTAAGAAGTTTTCTAAGAAGTTTCTAAGATTCTAGTTTGGGACAGATCAGCTTTTTCATAAGGGAAGATTTTTAACATCTTTCTCTGGTTTAACTGCAAATTTATGTGATATATATATATATATATATATATATATATATATATATATATATATATATATATATATATATATATATATACATATATACACATATGAAGAGTTCAGGTGCAAAAGCCTCTACATGCCATTTGAAATTTTCTTCTAAAATGACCATTTTTATCAAGCTTGTATATTTAAGTTCAGTAATTTCACTTAAATGACAATTAATATGTAATCTTCATTGCCATTTAAGTGAAATTACTGAACATTAATATACAAGCTTGATAAAAATTATGATTTTAGAAGAAAATTTCAAATGGCACTTAGAGGCTTTTGCATCTGAACTCTTCATATATATATATAAATATATATATTTAGCCTCATTTGTCTATTTATTAATGCCTCCCACTCTACTCCATCAAGGAATGAAAATTGTATCATTTGAAGAGAATACCTCTCTACTACAATAATTTCAGCGTCTTGATGTTTAATGTAATCTTCTCTCATCTCTTAGATAAGTTTACCATCAAACCTCTTATTCAAACCTGGAGATATCTGTGGGTCTTCGTGGCACAGTCATACAGTGGTTTTGTTCTTATCTGACTGACAGATGAGATGGTTCAGGGCCCGTATTGGTCATCATTCCTACTCCTGTGTGCCTCTTAAAGGTCCCGTTCTTTGTTTTTTGAAGCTTTGTGTTCATATGTCATGTGTTCATGTTTCGCATGTAAAGAAATACTGTATTTTTCACACAATTTACTTATCTGTATACTGCTGTTTTCACTGTCCAAAAAAACGACCTAATGCCAGCGAACCGCTGTGTTGTGATTCGACAGCAGCTTATCTCACGTTGCCCGGAAATGTCACATTTATAGTATTTCACTTACCATAAATTGGAGATGCATGCGCAGCTGAAGTGCTTCTTCTCCATGGGGGCGGCAACAAGACCACGCCCCCTATTCTTGTGTATTCTTAGTTACGTCATTAAAGAGTAACTAAACCCTAAACCAACTTTTTTAAGTTATGATCTGTAAGAAAGGATCTTTATTAATACCAGTCATTGATTAGAGTAACTTTTTTGACATTTGTGTATAAAGTGTTGTATTTCTACAATATATGGTGTAAAAACGTCTTAGTGCTGCCCTCTTCAGGTTGAACAGTGGCTACTGCAGTTGAATTTTCCTATTGGATGTTCGGCACTTCTTTATGGACGCAGGTTTCAGCTCACCACGCTCTTAGTACGAGCTATGCCCTTGGAAGTATAAAAAACAGCTTGTTTCGTCAAAACCACTGTAGCGAGTCAGGAGTTGGAATTGTGAGTATCGAAAACGATCAGGATAGAGTGTTTTAGCATCAATTTTGCTCTAACGGCAACATTACACTCTAACTAAAGTTTAAAAAGTGGAATCGCGAAAAACAGGACTTTTAATTGTGGAGTCCCACAGGGATCAATCATCGGGGCCGGTTATGTTTACCCTGTACATGCTACCTTTGGCTCACATTTTTAATAATTAGTATCCTTTCATCTATACACAGGTGATACCCAAATCTATGTCCCCTTAAAACATAATGATAAAAACATTTTACAAACACTGTTAGCCTGTTTACAGATAACTCAAGCTTTGGGTTTCCCAAATTTAAAATCAAAATAAAACCTTAATTATTCTATAGAGGGAATGCGCGTGACGTCACCGTCCGGTCACGTGCCTGCAGTTCCTCACAGTGAGTGGCAAAAAGACTGAGCGGCTGTATGTGTTTTCAGCGTGAATGCAGCAAAAAACAAACATAACACATATAAAGTGGGAAAGAGCTTTGTGATTGACTTTACAACTAGATTTGACAAAAAATTTGAGGTATATTTTTACAGACTGCGATAGAAAGAGGAGCAAATGGATCGCTGCAATTCACAGAAACAACTGGACTCCAGTCAGTGAAAGGTGGATTTGCAGTTCTCATTTTGTGTCAATATGCTGAATTTAGCTGTAAAACCATACCCATATATTTTGTATTGTTATATATATATATGTGTATATATATATATATATATATATATATATATATATATATATATATATGTGTGTATATATATATATATATATATATATATATATATATATGTGTATATATATATATGTGTGTGTATATATGTGTATATATATATATATATATATATATATATATATATATATATATATATATATATATATATATATATATATCAACTCTTCTATTAAATATTTATCATTATTGGATGTTTCTTAATAAACACTGACCAAAAAAAAAAAAAAACTATAAAGTTTTAGGGTTGGACGATATGATGATGTATAGGCTATATATAACACGGATATAAGTGATTATCTCTATTTAGACCTACCTATATTGTATTTATATAAAGCTTTCACAGGCAAATTTGCTTTATGATTACCTTCTTTATTGCTTTTATTTCCCCGGCGTCGAAATCAGGCAAACATAAATGTCAGGCAACACGATTCCTGGCTGCATGTCAATATCCATGGATCACTGGATCTTTAGTAAGTTGTAAGGAACACTATACTGAGTCCAACATTTAGTTTAAATTGATAAAATTATACGTTTTAAGTCGCTTTTCGTAGTTTCCCCTATTAAATCCAGTCACGCCGCAGATCTTTTGCCACTCAGTCAGGCTGAGGGGGGTTGTTCCGGCGGGAAAGTGACGTCAATGCATTCCCTCTATTTGGGCCAAAGGCAAACTGTGTGATGGATGTTGTTGTTCTCTTGCCATATATGAAACTCGTTGCATTAGAAACTAGGCATTCTGTTTGATCACAACCTAAAATTGACCAACAGATCTGTTTGAACACAACCTTCACCAACTCTCTAAAGTGAAACCCTTTTTATCCAAGCATAACCCCCAAACTGTGATTGACGCTTTTGTAACCTCTCGTCTAGATAATTGTAATTTACTTTATTATGGTGTCTCTCAGTCTTCCTCTTCCGTCGACAGCTAGTGCGGTTTGCAGCTGCTAGACTCCTCACTGGTACTCATAAGTTTGAGCCAGTAACTCCTATTTTATCTGCACTGCACTGGCTACCTATCAAATATAAAATCAATTTTAAAATTCTACTATACATTTATGAACCCCTCAACAAGCACTCTCTGGCTTTCAATAGGTTTTTACTATTGTTAATTTTGGTAGTGTTATTTTTCTATGTTCTAAGATTTATTCTTTTACGTACTGCACTTTGGTCAGCTTTGGTTATTTTTAAATGTGCTTTATAAATGATAATTGTATTGTATGTTCCTTTCATTTTCTTTGACTGACCCACTGAAGAAGCTGAATCCGAAGCTGAATCGTGTGTGTTTTAACAGAGGAGCTTCTCTGTGTGTGTCAGAATGAAATCTGAAAGAAATGCAGCCTCACTCTAGGTTCTATATAGAACCCTAAAAGGTTCTAAAGTGCTACGTATTTGGAACCCCTAAAATGCAATGCATGAATGATCACAAAATTCAAGATATGGGGGTTTAAAAATGTAATTAATCAATATCACACGAAGAGTGCCATTTCAGTTTTTATCCTTCAAATATCAGCATGATTAAAATGGGATATTAAAGGAGCATAACGCAAGTCTCTGAGTTTTTGCAGAACTACGCTCCCTCTGGCGATAAACGAAACTGCGTGCGCGCTCATGGAATACACACATACACGCACGTTTGCACGAGCTGTTCATAACCAAAGGACTGGAGCATCAGCCGCACACTGTGCGGCACACATCTTTTGTTACAGTCATAATGAGGTAATACAGTTATAAATCTGCAAGCCATTTAAAATATATGAAAGGAAAGGCATTTGAGTAAATTACACACTTATGTAGGCCTATGTGTGTGTGAGGGGAAAACAGGGGTAACGTTAGTAGAAAACATAGGCTTTTGTTTCCATCGATCTCCATGTTGAACTGTTTTATGTGCTTACTGTATCCACTTATGATTGTGTTATTATGGAAACACGTTCATGAACACGTTTGAGCCCTAGAGCAGACCGCCCGAGATCTCTCCGTTTGTTGAAAGCCTTCCCGATGTTGACTCTAGTCTTATTCCGACGACTGGCACTGGACAGACAGAAGTTGTATTTTCTTTGTCTCACGTGGAGTTTGCGTTGGGGTTTGGAATTAACTACAAGCCGGTCTCTTTGGGGCTGTTTTTACACCTGGCCACAATGCGTTTTCTCAGATCTATCTGATTTATCAAAACGATTCCATTACACCTGGTCACATAAATGTGTTTTTGCAAAACGGATATTAATCTGATATTCAATTCCCGCGTTATATAGATTTCATGAAGTGCACGTCACCGAAAGCAACAGATGAGCTGCATTTATTGATCATCGGCTTCGGCTATTTCAAAATCAGCAAAGACAGCAATAAGAGAGAGCGGCAAAAGCTCTGGTATGAGATCATTTCATTTCTTAAGGCTACTTTTAATGAAGATAGTGGAGGTAGAAGGTAACTTAGTGATAATCGTATGCATCTTACTTTCACTTTCATTTGCGATAGATTGCGGCGCGCTGGTTTGATGAATACACTCGCCTGCTCAGGTGATGCACGTCGTCATATATGACTAAAACAACATGAAAAAGCCTGTTTTCAACAACCAGATGCATTTACACTTGTCCAGTTTCGTCTGGAATACGGCCCAGACCACATCCTCAAGTGGTTTGAGCTATCGGATTCAAATCCGTCTGGATTCAACCTGGTCTTTCAGCGATCGAATAAGTTATCCGATCACAGAAAACGCTTGAAGTGACCAGATGTAGACTAAACAGCCCCTTTGAATCCATCTTCTACTTTTGGGAAAATTGACTAAATTTGCGTCGCTCGAGTTGTCTTCTCTGATACGGAGAACGGCGGCGAATACACTAACCTGCAAAGCATAGGCACATAGCCAGGTGAGCGTGAACGCGCATGACGTCACGCCCAGGCTCAGATTCGAGCCCGAATCCCTCTTATTTATTTCACTGTACAGGATTATAGAGGCGATCGCAGTGATCAGAGAAGGGCTCATTCAGCCCATCAGACGATTGTTTCAGCATGTATGGGTTAGAAAACGGCTATTTTTAACATAAAATGTTGCGCAATGCACCTTTAAGTTACTACAACAGTTTAATAAACAATAATTTAATTACAACTGCAAAATGTTGCAGAATAATGTAATATATGAATGAATAATAGCCTTTTTTTGCATTTTTTTTTGCATAAAAGGTCCTTTGCAGTCCCTATGCTACATATATAGAACCCTTTTTTTCTACTCTGGAAGCAACCCATGTATCACTCACTCTTAAAAAATAAAGACCTAGTTCACTGCAATAAAAGTAGAAAAGAATAAGCACCAATCAAGAATAAATGTGTAATTTCTTTATTCAATGGCTGTGAAAAGATTTACCGTTTAATAAATCATAAAAATGATTTGTTGGGGTCTCAAAATAGCATCAATTAATCAGTCCCAGTAGTGAAGAAGACACTCTCTCGGCTGAACGGGCACATCACGATTTCCCAGAAACGCCTCTGAAGTTCCAGTCATTAGGTCTGTCTCTGAGTTACAAGCCTGTATCGAACAGCCTGTGTGATATTACAGAGCAAGTGCGCATGGAGGAAGATAGATGTGAGGAGCAGTCCAGCAGTAGCACATCTCTGACTTATAGCTCCTATTGACTGCTGTGCTGAGTGATGACATTGTTAATGTCCGTGAGGGGATAAAAAGCCAGGAAAGGGTCAAATTTACTGTCGAATAATAGCCGCCTTTCTCAACAGTGATGAAAAACCTAGTATTGATTCTGCCTGGTTATCCTATACAGATTTACAGACACGCTGTTGTTAAGCACAAGGTGAAATGAGGGTAAGAGATTCTGCGCCTGTAAAAAAATCTCTCAGGATTACAGTTTTATAGAGTTCGCTTGATTTACAGCATGTTTGATGACTCTCGCTTTATGCCATTTAACCGGTCGCTGTCTTTTACAGAACATTATAATGGCATTCAGTTTGTGTGAGCTTTTATGTTTGTCTTATAAATATTATGCATTAATTTCTCGTTATTTTCTGTTTTAAGACAGAGAAAATAGGCATTAAAGTTTGGGATAATAAGATTATTATCATTATTATTGTTGAAAGTAATACTTTAATTTAGCAAGGAACCATTAAATTGACTGTAAAAAATATTTTCATGATTTCTAATCACAACATTTTTACTTTTGTCAAATCAACTTACGTAATTTATGTAGTTCAGATAACATCATATTTTGAGTTTCTGATGATTAAATCAATCTCCTTCATTGAAATTAACTCAATTTTTCCATTTTCAATGAACTTAAAATTTTAAGGCAACAAGGTTACCTATTTTTTAAGTTAAACCAACAATAATTGTTTGCAGTGTTAGTACATTTATAATCTTACAAAATATTTTTTCCAAATAAATGCTGTTTTTTATATATATTTAACAAAGAATCCTGAAAAAATGTACTATGATTTTTAAAAAATATTTAGCAGCACGTGTTTTCAACATTGATAATAATCAAATGTTTATTGAGCATCAAACCATCATATTAGCATGATTTGTGAAGGATCATGTGACACTGAAGACTGGAGTAATGATACTGAAAATTCAGCTTTACCATCACAGGAATGAATTATATTTTAAAATATATTACAATACAAAATTGTAATAATATTTCACAATAGTTTTTACTTTATTTTCAAATAAGCATCCCATAAATTCAAAATCATAAGTCGAATTTTGGGGAAATTATATCAAACTAATCTTAACAAACCACATGATTTGAGGTATCATTCATGTCTGTAACTCAAACGATGTCTGATGAGTTGCAGTACACACTCAAGTTTAATACTTAAAGGATAAGAATAATTAGTAATATTTAAGCTTTCCTTCAACATTTCCACTAATATTATCTTGACCTTGACTAATTCAATCAGCTGATCTCTATAGAGAGATCTATAAAAGAGAGAGAAAGCGAGTGAGAGGAATATTGATGTACCATCTGTCTCTATTCCAAAGAAATTCCCTACTGAGTGTTCAGAGAAACCCAGACGAAATAAAAGAGAACAATTCCAGCTGAGAGATGTCAGTCCAGCTCTTGTGGGTCTGTTCTGTTTGTTGTGTGTCCTGTTATGGAAGGCTGTACAAGATTTTAAATGCTACACATACAATGCTATATTTAAAAGCTGAAAATGGTTACAAGCGGGATTTTGGTCGGACTACAGTGTTTAAATGACATTTAATAAAAACTTCTTGTATTAGCATGACTGAAATCATATGCATCAAAGTGCATAGTGGTGAAGGTCATAGTGACATTGAAACCCATTTGTGTTCACTGTCCATTGATCCTGGTAGAGTAATTACAGTAATTATACAGTATGTGTCCTTTTAGTATAAAGTAGTATTTGTCATTTTAGAGTGCTATACTGAATGGCAAAATATAGTTAACCTTATATATATATATATATATATATATATATATATATATATATATATATATATATGATATATATAAGGTTAATTTGTCAGCATCATTACTCCAGTCTTCAGTGTGGCATGATGCTTCACAAATCACTCAAATATGATGATTTTATGCTCCAAAAACATGTATGATTATTATCCATGTTGAAAACAGTTTTTTACATTTTTATTTCAGGATTCTTTGATGAATAGAAAGTTCAAAAGAACAGCTTTTATCTGAAATGGAAAGCTTTTGTTACATTAAACACTACCCTTTAAAAAGTTTGGGGTCAGTAAGAATTTGTATTTTATTTTTGGGGAAATAAATAAGAAATCAATACTTCTATTCACCAAGGATGAGTTACATTGATCAAAAGTTACAGTAAAGACATTTACAATGTTAGAAAATATTTTAATAAAATAAATGCTGTTCTTTTGAACTTTCTATTCATCAAAGAATCCTGAAATAAAAATGTAAAAAACTGTTTTCAACATGGATAATAATCATACATATTTTTGGAGCATCAAATCATGATATTAGAGTGATTTGTGAAGGATCATGTGACACTGAAGACTGGAGTAATGATGCTGAAAATTCAGCTTTTTTTTCAGAGGAATAAATTACATTTTAATATATATTAACATAAAGTCATTTTAAATTGTCATAATATTTCACAATATTACTGTGTTTTTTGTGTATTTTTTATCAAAAAATTGCAGCCTTGGTGAGCAGAAGAGACTTCTTTTAAAAAACATAAAAAATCTTACTGATCTTAAACTTTTGACTGGTAGTGTGTGTATATATATATATATATATATATGTATATATATATATATATATATATATATATATATATATATATATATATATATATATATATATATATACATAATGTGCCAGCTCAACAAAGTGACATAATGACATTTTATATTGTCCTGTTGGATTGTGATTTGGTATAACAGTGACTGTGACTCTTTTTTTCTTATCTTTCTCACCATCGATGCTTCATCACAGAAGACATACTGTATTTTGTTTTCACACACACATTTCAGAACACACACACACATCCTAGAGATAAGGAAATGCTAATGTTAAATTATGAAGCGCGTGTCTCTCATGTTCAGTGGAAAGTCATGCAATCAAAGGTCAGTGACTGTCAGACAAGCCAACACACACACACACACACACACACAGAGACAGAGAGAGAGACATGTCCTCCAATCAGAGCTCTGATCTGACAGCATCACTAGTGTAGTGAGGTCAGAAGGGGTCGTGATTCTTCCGTGCATGCAGATGACAGGAGAATGAGAAAAACTCTGAAAGAGCAGCTGGGTTTATTTTTGCTTTTTATTTTGAGCTTTTCACTGCTGGCTGAGAGAATGTGACAGAAAGGTGTGTGTGTGTGTTTCAGCAGTGCCTGGTGGTGAGGACACTGTGGGAGGGATCTGAGGGGCGCTTGACATTTTCACTTCCTCTCCTGACTAAAATATGCACAGCAAAAAAGGTGTGCCATCTTATTGAACTTTAATACAAGTACTACTAAAAAAAAACAAACGTTTTTTTTTTTTTTTTGTCTCAAACTTTGATATAATATTCACATATTTGTCTAAAGTTATCTAGACATTTACTGTCCAAACATTTGATTTTGATACAAACATTGTTAGTGTTTTTGAAAGAAGTCTCTAAGATTTACCTAGGCCACATCGATTTGATCAAAAATACAGTAAAGCAATCATATTGTCAAATATTATTACAATTTAAAATAACTGTTTTCTATTTGATTATATTTAAAAAAGTAATTTATTCCTATGATGAGAATTCTGAATTTTCAGCATCATTACTCCAGTCTTTAGTGTCACATGATATTTCAGAAATCAATCTAATATGATGATTTGTTGCTCAAGAAACATTCATTATTATCATCATTGATGAAAACAGTTTCATAGTTTTGTAAAAACCGATAGTTTTTTCTTTTGATTAATAGGAAGTTTAAAAGAAAAGCATTTGTATTAGAAATATTTCGCAACTTTGTAAATGTGGTTACGGTCACTTTTGTTTAATTTAGTGCATTCTTGCTAAATAAAAGTATTAATTTCTTTCAAATGTTTTTACTGACCTCTAACTTTTGAAAAGATGTTATCCTTTGTAAATCTTATCCTAAGCTGTGTAAATAAATGAACAAACTCACACCCAGGGTGGATTGTAACACAAACAGATTATTGTCATAATCAAATTTACTTTGAAATATTTGTAGTTGTTGTTTTTTTTTACTTGTTTGGTCCTGTAGAAGTACATTAGCACGTTTTACAACCCTTCCTCTCTGTGTAGTCATGATATTTCTGTGTTTTTACCTTGTAAATGAAATGCTAACGATTCATATAATACCAGTTTAACATATTCCTAAATCAAATTATAAACCAGAAATGAAATTTGATATAAGTTACAACACTCCCCGCTCTCCCAGGAGTATAACATTTGCATCTCTTGACTGAGTGAGAATGGCTATCACACAAAAATAATGTCTTTTACATAAGAGCCTCATCAAGCGTTTAGAACTCTCTTTCCTTGCACACCCTCAGATTCTCTTTCTTCTTCAGCCTGTCTTATTCACCTGTCACCTTTTCCACTTTCCTTTTCTTTGAGCTAAAAAGGCTTTCAGCGCAGATGTGTGGGCGATCATTTGATATATAAAAGTGCCAGATTACCAAAGACTCTTTAAGGAGACTTCTCTCCTCTCTTATTCACTGTAATAATAAGAGAGCAGCCCACACACATCCCATATTTCCAACAGTAAAAGAGTGTGTAGGCCTCATCATCGCTGTGTTGTTGAAGTGATTGTTGTATATTAAATCTCCTCTGGGTATTTTATTCATCTCTCTTGATAGTCTTAGAGCTTAAACTTGACCATCACTCATGAATTTATAATCAGTCATGATAGAGCCAAGAGGATTTCAACTGATACCTGTCTCAATTTTTAATGGGAATGTGGATCTGACGGCAACTTGTTGTGTGTATAAGGTTGTTACCCTGTGATTGACCTGTATGGCAATTGATTCAATTCTCTGTTTTATCGACACTTGTTTAATGGCTCACAAAATTAACCCTTACGTATGGTCCACTTTGTGTTAACATCCTGATCACCTTACATGTGTACACCACTGTTCGTAAGTTTGAGGTTTTTAAAAAAGGTCTCTTATTTGATCAAACATTCCATTTATTTGAACAAAACTGTTTTGTGAAATATTATTATTATTTACAATAACTTTGTTCTATGTGCATATATTTGTTTTATATTTTTATATTATAATTGAATATTTGAATATATTCTTATAATGGTAATACGTTTAATACATTTTAATATTGGTTTTATTGATATAGCACCTTTCCAGAGCTCAATGTTATGATTCATGATTCATGTCCATGTTCCCCTGTCTTGTCCCATGTTCGTTAGTAGTGCTTACATGTGGATTCTCTCTCCACTTCGTCCTTGCCTCGTCATTACAGAGCGACCGAACCAACCATGAATCCAGGTGCACAGATTATGTGTCTCTGTCAGGGAGACCGGTCCATAGAGCAATATATCATGGACTTTGTTGAGCTGGCACATTTGGCATATTTCGATGAACTATGCCTAATGAAATTTTTCCATGAAGGGCTATTCGAGCTGTTCAGCTCCCTTATGCCACTTCATCATCGCCTAGCTGGACTCTGAAACATTATATTGACTTGGCCCTGCAACTGAGCGGCTCAACTTTTACCTGGGAGTTTGGCGTCTACCGAGCCTGAGCTTCTTCCTGTACAGCCCTGCCGATCCAGAGACTGTTCCCGTCACGTCTGCCGATCTAGAGACTGTTCCCGTCACGTCGGCCGATCCAGAGACTGTTCCCGTCACGTCTGCTGATCGCAGAGACTGTTCCCGTCATGTCTGCAGATCCAAAGACTGTTCACATGACGTCTGCCGATCCAGAGACTGTTTCACGCCATGTCTGCAGATCCAGAGACTGTTCACGTCATGTCTGCCGATCCAGAGACTGTTCCCGTCACGTCTGCCAATCCAGAGACTGTTTCCCATTATGTCTGCCGATCCCAGAGACTGTTCCCATCACGTCTGCCGATGCAGAGACTGTTCATGTTACGTCTGCCGAATCCAGAGACTGTTCATGGTAGTCTGCAATCCAGAGACTGTTCACCGCTGTGTCTGCCAATCCAGAGACAGTTCCCACCACGTCTGCCGATCCCGCCGTGACGAGTAAACCAGTCTGCACGTGAACAGTGGCGTAAACAGATCCAATCCTGGATCCCGAATCCAGAGACTGTTCACGCTCGTGTCTGCCAATTCCAGAGACAGTTCCTGCCACGTCTGCAGATCCCGCCGTGACGTAAACAGTCTGACGTAAACAGTGACGTAAACAGATCCAATCCTGGGTCCCGATCCAAGACTGTTCACGTCACGTCTGCCAATCAGAGACTGTTCTCATAACGTCTGCCGATCCAGAGACTGTTCACCGTCACGTCTGCCGATCTCAGAGACTGTTCACGTCACATCTGCGATCCAGAGACTGTTCACGTCACATCTGCCGATCCAGAGACTGTTCCCATTATGTCTGCTGATTCAGAGACTGTTCCGTCACGTTGGCCAATCCAGAGACTGTTCACGTCACGTCTACGATCCAGAGCTGTTCATGTTACGTCTGCCGATACAGAGACTTTTCACGCCATGTATCCCGATCGAGACTGCTCCGCCATGTCTGGCGATTCCCGCATGACGTGAACAGTCTGACGTAACAGTGACGTAAACAATGCCAATCCTGATTCCCGATCAGAGACTGTTCACGTCACGTCTGCCAATCCAGAGACTGTTCACACCACGTCTGCCGATTCAGAGATCCAAGCTGTTCACGTCACGTCTTACGATCTAGAGACTGTTCATGTCACGTCTGCCGATCCAGAGACTGTTCACGCCCACGTCTCCCGATCCAGAGGATCCAGATACTGTTCACGTCACGTCGCTGATCCATAGACGTTCACGCCACGTCTGCCGATCCAGAGACTGTTCACGTCACGTCTGCCGATCCAGAGACTGTTCATGTCACGTCTGCCGATCCAGAGGATCCAGATATGTTCACGTCACGTCTGCGAATCCAGAGACTGTTCACGTCACATATGCCGATTCCAGAAATAGTTCCCGCCATGTCTGCCGATCCAGAGACTGTTCACGCCACGTCTGCTGATCCAGAGACGGTTTCCCGCCACGTCTGCTGATCCAGAGACTGTTCCATCACGTCTGCTGATCCAGAGACTGTTCATGTCACGTCTGCCGAGCCAGAGACGTTCCCGCCACGTCCTTTGATTGCAAGACTGCTTCATGTCACGTCTGCTGATCCAGAAACTGTTCACGTGCACGTATGCCTTTCCAGAGACTGTTTACGTCACTGTCTGCCAATCCAGAGACTGTTCATGTCACGTCTGCCGACCCAGAGACGTTTCCGCCACGTCTCCGATCAGAAACTGTTCACGTCACGCCTGCTGAGCATGTTTCTCCGGACAAGATGGCCGTCGCCGAGCCAGTGTGTCCGAACAAGATGGCTGCCGCCATGCTGTCTGTTCCTGTTCCCAAGCCGGTGTATCTAAGCATAACAAAAACTATGAATTTATTCAGCATTGTATTCTCTTCCGGTTCTGTTGTCAATATGCGTTCAGTGACGCTGCTGACGTAAGACGCTGCTGATGTGTTATCAGTGCGTCCGAGCTTCAATTACAGTCTGAGGGAGACGAGCGCTGTAAACAAAACAATCTTCGCAAACATGTTTAAGGATTTCGACAGAGGAAGACTTTTTTTTTGCCCAGCCATATTTATTTTGAACCCGAATACACAGATGCACCAATACAGTAGTGGTACTGTGTGAACGTGGATTAACAAAAGAACCAGAAGAGAATCCAATGCTGAATAAAGTTAAAGTTTTGTTATTTTTTGACCAAAATGTATTTCCGATGCTTTCAAAACATTCTAACTAACCCACTGGTGTCACATGGACTACTTTGATGATGTCCTTATTTCCTTTCTGGACAAGGACAGTATACCGTATATACATTTTCAATGGAGGGACAGAAGTCTGTCGGACTTAATCTAAAATATCTTGAAACCGTGTTCCGAAGATGAACAGAGGTCTTACGGGCTTGGAACAACATGAGGGTCAGTCATTAATGACATAATTTGCATTTTTGGGTGAACTAACCCTTTAAGTAGCTATGATTTCTGGCTCAATAAACTCCTAATTACTGCTTATTTGGTAAGCTAGTTGTTAAGTTTAGGTATTGGGTAGGAGGGCCACATATTAGAGACATTAATATGTGATTTATAAGTACTAATAAACAGCCAATATCCTAATAAAATGCATGATAATAAGCAACTCAGAATTGGCCCCTAATCTAAAGTGTTACAGAATAAATTTTCTTCATCAGAAATGCATTATTCAGTTGTGTTCTTTTCTGTTTCTGCTTGTTATTAATCACTGTGATGTATTCATAATTAAAATCACTAATGTTTAAGTGACGACATAATGAATAAATAAACGCATTTGAAATTGCGAGTGCTATACAATTATATTTTGCATTAAATGGGTAGAATGTAGTATTTTGTGCATTTCCAGAGTGCTTTTGGAAGTGTCAAAATTATTTTGTTAAAAGCAATGTAGGTGTTGCAGATTTTGATGTGTAGGTGATTTTAGGGACATCAGGAGTACACTAGTGTGGAAGATGACCTGACTCACTAATGACAATTGCTAAGGTGATGCAGCTATTTATCATTTCATAACCACCACCAATGAACAGCCTCACATCCACAGACGAATCCCATCATGGGATTCTCCTCCATTAGCGCCAGTGCATGCTGGGAAATATCTGCCGTTGTATCCTGCCACGTTGCTCCCTCCACGTTGACAACTGTTTCCATGGAAACAAGGACAGGAGGGAAATAGATGAGGCGTGCACAAGAGAGAGAGAGAGTAGGGCTTATGTGAGAAAGCAATCCATGGGCGGCAGTATTGAACTGTGAAGTGGCCACTTTCGGATTTTCTTGAACAATAGATGTAATAATGATGAAGTATAGTGTCTGAAGCAGGTCAATGATTAATTATTATAATAATTAAATTATAACAGTCAGTTCTGGGAGTAAAAACTCCATTATTTTCTCCAATGCTTTCACTAAAGCTGTTAAAGGCACACTATGCAAGAACTGTACCTTAATATAACAGCTTCAAAGTAATTTTGGCAACGACGTCACACACATTAACAACAACATGAAGCACGAAAGACACTTGCGTGCATTTCAGAGGTGATACTCGATGATGGAAAAAGCAAAGAAAACGCGATCGGGAGAGACTAGGAAAAGGAAAAGAGAATGAGCCGTAAATAAATGCATCAATCCGCAAGTTTTGTTAGGGTTCTTTAATGGTCCAGTGGGAGATCTTTTGCCAAGCGTGTCAGTGGTTACAAGTTCAAAGTTTTTTCTCTCTCATCAAAATTGAATATGTTCATAAGTGGTTACACTCTATATCAAGCAGGGACACGTTTGTGTGCAGCTGACACGAGCACTCAGCTTGAGTTCAAGAACACATTTTAGCGCTAGATCTCCTATTTAATTAAATAAATGCACATTATGTAAGATTCAAACTAATATAACAGCTTCAAAGGGGCATCAGGCCGTGAGTGCAGAGACGCTCTGCGTGAGTGATATTTATGACAGTAACGTTAAATACAATACTCCACAGTGACTGTAGGGGGTGCTGTTTGACAAAAACGGAATTCCTGCATAGTGTGCCTTTAAGTACACAGTCTCTATTTTTGTCAGATTTTCAAACATTTCTTTGTTTCAAATCAAAGTCTGTAATGTGATTCACCTAATAGCTGGGTGTAATAGTTCATGGGCTCATACCGCTTTAACAAAGACTTTTTAAAAATCCATGTGGGAAAAAAAATTACTTCCGGAACCAACGCGCGCTGGAAAAGGGGGCGGGACGTGTTGTACTCTATTGTTGTTAGTATTTTTCTTTATTCTTATTTATGTATTTATTTATTATCTGAAGGACTCGCGTTAAGATGCTCAACGTTTTCAACATTATCATCACCCTAAAATGTTTCCTTGTCACAAATGTTTGTAACAAAATGCTTTCTATTCTTCTAAGACTTCTTGTTTTTGTATGCATTTGGAGAAAACAATATCGTCTCTGCTCTAAAATTAGTTTTCACATGGGGGTTTGTTTCCACATTCTAATTAACACAGTGTGAATGAAACCGCTGTAGATGAAGGCACCTCCTGCTCGGTTTCCACACAACACACACAAGGAATGAATTCCTGCTGTAAGTGAGAAGCTTGTGATCCTAAAAGTGTTGACACTGTGAATTCTGCTTTACCACGGATAGCTGAAACATCTGCTGCCTCCCTTGTTGGTGCAAACCCAAACAATAAATTTAAAGGGCATGGAAATTAATTACTGTAGAATCATCAGTCAGTGCTGTGAAAGCAAATGATCTTCATTTTATCTGTATATTCAAATGAGGTTAATAAGAGATGTTTGCTGAGGGTTAGTAAACATACCAAGCCTAAACTGCACTTGAACTTGATCTGAACTGAACACAACATTTAATGTAAGATTTCAATCATAAATAGAGAGCCGAATATTATGGCACAGAAGTCGCCAAGCACCAAAACAGCCTAGCAACCAACTAAAATGCAACTTCCTGGTACTGTATATTTTAGCAACACCCTGGCATTGCAGTGACAATCTAAATAAGTATTTTTTTAGTGTTGTGCTAAATTTGCTCTCTGTGGAATGTTCTCGCCTGTTTATGACACTGAAGGTGCAAGAAAATGATGCAAAGAGTAAAAAGAAAGCCTGACGGAGGCAAATTATCATCCTTGAAATTATGGCAGTGTTATGTTAGAAAAGTAAAAATGGCAAGTGTCTGAATCAGATTTGTAAGATACATTTCTTCTTACGAATGAAAATTGTGTCGTGAAGGGACTTTTACTTTCTCCTTGTATTTGATTCTATGTAGCCTACCACAATAACACCTGCAGAACATTATTGTGCTGATGCCCATTTGCATGTTTCTGAAAGACGGCCAATGCTACTGGAAACACGCACAGGGATTGTATAAAAGCTTTAGTTAGTGAATGCTGGGCATTCCCAGTAATGAGCTGTGAAGAGTGTGTGTGTGATGGATGGGAGAGTCGCATGTCTCCTCTGCAGAGGTGGAGATTGTCCTATTTTATCGGGAACTGTAGCTATCTCTCCTGCTATCTTTCTTCGTCTGTCTCTTTCTGTTATCAGCAATGGGCTTTCAGCGTTGCTTGAGGTCAGGGCAGAATGTTGCGTTTTGTCCTGTTCAGTAGAAAAATACTACATTGACGTGACAATGACTAATGAGATTTCTGTAATGAAGAAGAGGTTATTAATCATAGTGGATGACTGCAGGCCTGGTAGATGTTGATATCAGGGTTTCATTTGTTTGTTTTGTATTTGCATGTGTTGATTAAATGGAATTGTAAATTGAAATGGAAATGTGAAATTATCTTACGATTTCACCCAGTACATCTTTTTCTTCAAAATGTGCTTTATCTTAACTTTATCATATACCTGTACTGTAACAATTGCTTTCCGTAATTTGTATTTTAGGAATTATCTTTAGCCAGTTGCTTTCATAAATCTCTACTGTGATTGTGATTGGCCCACAAACACCTTGCATATCTGTTGTATTTATGGCAAACTCAGTGAACCTGAATTACTAATGAAAAGCAAATACAAATAAAGAAGATTAAATGCTTTTTACTGTCACACTAAATCTAAATTCTGAATGTCAATAATAACATTTCACTTTTTCTAGCTCTAAAATATTTCTAAAATATTTAATAAGTAATATTATTAAAAGACAAAAAGACAAATTGCTGACAAATTAAAACTATGTACAAGGCCCAAGCCTAAAGAACAACATTTTTTTTCATAATTATAACAATGATTATCAAATTTGCAACTTGTTCTGACACTGTTAACCAGGTTGTTTACAGGGTGTCCCTCAAGGCTCAGTTCTCAGCTCCCGACCATTTTTAATTTACAAGCTTCTTATTGGACAAATAATCACATTATTTCAGTTTCCTCGCTATGGTCATGAGTCGACTCACCTCTACATTATAAATAAAAAGTTAGGAATATGTTAGTGTAGTGTAGTGTTAGTGGTAGTGTAAATAACATTATAAATTCTAATTAAATATATATTTGTTTGTTTATTAGTAATTTATCATAAATGCTAGTAATTTATTTTGATAAAAAAAATCTATTCGCCCCAAAACCAGAGACACGCTGAATAACACAGCGTGACAGAACAAAGAATCAGCTCCCTCCTTCCTTCCTCTACACATAACAGTTATGCAGTAAAAATATACACTTACACTGTTACTACACCTTGGGGTCGTCTAGCGACCCTATACAATTTTTACAAAAAATGAATGGGAATTGTGTTCCCTCATGCCCATTAGCCATATAAGAATATATAAGAATAAGAATATATAAGAATAAGTGCAAACCACCTTTATTCTGCAAGGTGGCAATGTCTTATACTCAATGAAGAATTGAAGTTTCACTCATAGTTACTGCAGGCAGAAAACAAAAGAATAGGAAGCATCATCAGCAAAACTTGAAATGGCTCAGTGATCTACTGCCGAGCAAGTACTGAACACAATCAAATATTACTGTCACTTGATGATGGATCTGGTAAAGAAGCTGTCAGCGATCAGAATGTTGAAAATGATAGTTTTAAGAATATGTTTGAGATTGTGAATATGAACCAGATGCTGAATGTACTGGAAAATGAGCTCTGATGAAAACAGTGATGATGGTATAAAACGTCCGCTCAAATCTGATCCTTTCCGAGCCCCAAAAGTTATAAATATGGTTTATTTTATTCTTCTGCAATCCTAATATCAGGAGAGTTTTATAGGGATCACGACAGGTAGAGATCTATCTGTTTTTCGATATAGATCCAGATATCTAACAATGAATGGCGAAACATAGATGCATTTAAGGGTTATTGTTGTTCATTTAATAGTAACCCAGGGCATATGCCTAGATTAAGGGCTCTATCTCGCACCCGGCGCAAATGACTTTATTCACTGACGCATTTATCATTCCTATTTTGCACTCGCGCAAAGCAGGCTTTTTCCACTCCACAGGACGCACGTCGCGTAAACTAGGGAAATGAAGTTGTGCTCCTGGGCGGGTCGACGCAAAAAGGAAAACAATTGCGCCACTGACCAGAAAAAACCTGGTCTAAAGTCAGTGGCGCGTTGCTCGTACATTCAGATGCTATTTTAAGCGTGCATGCTTGGCCATAATACAGCGTGTGAACAACTACGCATAGGCCTGAGATGATTCTCTCATCAACACAGATGCATTTTACTTTTTGCAAATGATACATTATTATAAGGAAAATATATAAACATGAGGGAAATCATTGTTGTGTCCATGACGATGGGAAAAATAGGCATAAAGCTTACACATTTACCCAAATTATCATATGCATGTTTAACCGAAGCTAATTTGGGTGGGTTTGTCCCATCCCCAGTGTCCCTTCTCTTCTTTTACGGCCCTGACGAGAACATCGATCTCTCTCGGCTGTGAACCGATGCTGAGCGTGCTGGTAAATGCGCCGTTATAATAGTATTGCGCCACGGAACAAGCGCACCTCGTTCATCATGCTCTTAAAGGGAATGTGATATGACGCTCTTATTGGTTTATTTCCGTTACGCCCAAACCACACCTATGAATAATGAAGCTACTCCAGACCAACCCCTTTTAGATTTGCGCCAGGCGCAAGAGGCATTTATCCCGCCGGTTAAATAGCAACAGCGCCGGGATCCGCCCACAAAGTTAACTTGCGCTTTGCGCTTTGACACTTGCGTTTCAGATCGTTAAAATAGGGCCCTGAATGTGTAAGGCTGATTAAACTTATGATTTATTTAAGTGTCGATAAATACTGGTCAAACTGGCGTGGTTCAGCAAACCATAGCCTTGAAATGACAGAGAGATGGATGTATCACACAAGCAGCTTCATATGCCTGGTAGTTTTCTGACATTCTGAATGGATAGAAGGAGAGATGCATGTCTTTGGGGTCAAGGGTGGGTGAGGCAAGCGTGAGGAGATTAAACATCTCCTTTATCTTTTTAGTGGACGTAACCTCTGCCATCACCTTTACCTCTCTCTTCTCTATCTCCCCTTGTAAGACAGGGAAATTCACCATCTGAATCCAAAGCTCAATGCCAGAACTGCTGCACTGTTATGAAAAGTAGGAATCGCATGAATTTGGATTTATTTCATTTCAAATCTTTCAAAGGTTATATCTTCATGTCAGAGGTTAGACATCTCATAATGTAATTTGTCTTTCATGCCTGACTGGTTCAATAGAGACTTTGTGCTCATGAAGCTCTTTACACCCACTACTAAAAGCTCTTACTTAAGCATCACATACAGTGGTGTGCTGCTGTTCACTACTGAAGCATTCACACCTCAGAAAAGACACTTTAAGAAGAAGAATCAGCTTCTCTTTTCACTCTTCTCACTTGTTCTTTCCTTCCACTTATCTCATATTGCACTCTACTCTTAGTCTTTTTGACTGAGTGGCCTTTACAGCAAATGACCCTTACTCGAATGAAAGGACAGTGTGGATTTGTGGGTAATAACAGTTGTGTGTTTTTGGCACTCAGTAATACAGTGCAATTGAAGCAATTCAAATAGTCCAAAAAATATAGCACTTCCTAGATCGCCTTTAGTTAAAGTTGCATGCACAAATGGTAGGGGTTATTAAATCTAATTCTGTATTTGCATATTGCAGCTGTGTGAGATTATTGTAGTATGTGAGTGACCAGGACAAGGAATGCCTAATGCATGCACAGCCTTCATCTTTAAATGCCTGTGTTTACTTGAATTATGTATTTATCAATAACATTGAGTCATGCTCAAAGAAAGATATAGAGGAGCATCTGAAAACACTTTAGAAAACATTAAAATGCTGTGAGGATTTTTCTTATGACCATTCCCTTTTGTGTATCTCTATTGCGTTTCAGTCTAAATATGTCCACAGCAAACCTGTGATGAATTAATTATGAGGAACACCTGGCAGATCTCTCTATAGACTGTAGTCAGAGCCAAAAGAGCCAACATACAGAAACTGTGCTAAAAAACTGTGGTGGTCAGTAAGTTTGTGCGTGTGTGTGCACGTGCACATGTACGTGTGTGTTTAAAAGAAATGAACGCTTGTATTCAGCAAGGATATATTTAAATATATGCTGTTCTTTTGAACTTTCAAACTGGCATCCTTCCTTCACAAGAATCCTAAAAAAAAAAAAAAAAAAAAACGGTATATCCACATAAATATATATATGTAGTATATACATATATTTCAACTTTGGTAATAATAAGACATCTTTCTTGAGCAGCAAATGATCATATTAGAATGATTTCTAAAGACATTTTTATTTCTGAAGGATTTACTGAGAGGATGCAAGAAAATTAGCATAATTAACCCTTTGATGCACAACATGGGTCTAAATAGACCCGACTGATTTTCATTTTCTATATCTTTGCGAGAAATTAATTTCATCATTCAGTATTGCAGGTATACTATTAACTCATTATACTTAGTTTTAGATCATTACAAATGCTTATTTCAATTTTTCATTTCCTACATTTCGAATAAAAATCGTTTTTGTGTCACTACCCTTCCAATGTGCAACATGGGTCTAAAATGACCCATATTAATCTTTCTTTGCTGAATATTTGAAATAAATGTATTTAATCATTTGCATATAATCCAGGTATTCATTAAATATCTTGTTTTTGATTTCCATAAATTAATTATGTTTATTTTTCTTTTCTTACTTTATAAACAAACACGTTTTTTGTATTTCTACATCTTTTTTACACAGATGGGTCAAAAATGACCAATATAGGAAGGAACCTTTAATATTTATAAATAATATAAATATATTTACTGCTGAAAACTATTCACCTGCCAACGCAGCTGCTTTTGTATATTTCATGCATGTAAGTTTTATTTTCATTTTTTGTCACAGAAAATATTTGATATTTTGTGAAAGACATCTAGATATAGCCTAATATTTAATCGTTTAGTCTAAGGTTACCTTATCCATAGCTTGCGCATTAAAGTGTTAAGAAGGTGAGGGATTCCTGAATAAACATGTATTGTATTTCATACATTTGTATAAAGTCTAGAGATTCCTCTCATCAAATGTTAATGTCCTTTCAGTGACTATATGAAGAACAGGTGGTGTCAGCTAAATGCATTATTTATGAGGGTCTAATGTATAAACCACCAGCGCTTCGAGATTCAGAATGAATACCTGTACCAAGGATACTAAAATATAATACAAACTTTGCACGCATACTATTTCTGCAGGAGGTTATATAGTACCGTGAATGTATGCATAGAATACCTGTTTGCCACTTGACCTTTAATTTCCAATGTGATAAATAAATCAAATGTAAACTAATCGTTTTTTAAATTTTATTTCCAAGACAACTGGCTGACCACATGATGAGGTCATCTGACAGTAATGTAGTGTTCCTACTACATGTAGAACATGTAGAATTCCTACTGTTTATATATGGTATTTTGGAGGATCATATTTAATTTTTTGAATCCACAACTGAATATTAATGTCTAACATTATTTTGGCATGTGTAATATACACTTTATGCATATTTTACAACAAGATTATCCAGTGATGAATAATTTAATGCATTACACCGAACAAATGCAGCCATTCATGCGATCAATATGGGGTGAGATAGAAAATAATGTGTGGCTCCATGTGATAATTGCATGAAAAAGTAGATTTCCTAAGATTCCCCTAGAGAGAGCAAAAGATCTCTCTCTCTCCTGGTTCTTTCTGCCGCTTCTGCCATTGACCCAGATTTCCTGGCACAGCATGATGGCATTTTTGGCAAGAAACCGAGAGAGCGAGAATGAGAGGCAGAGACTTGAACACCGACAGAGGTTGAGTGGAGTTCAAACTAAGTTTAATCCCTAAAAGTGATGTGGTCAACATGTTTAATGTTGTACCCTAACCTCTGGAGTGTAGTTGTCTAGTCTGTGTAGACCGGTCCATGTGTCTGCTGCACTGTAATCACACAATAAGAGCTCTAAACATGGGTTGATGTTAATCACCATGATTCTGTTTGGTCTTGTGAGGAGCAATGAGTCCTTTTCCTGTCTGGGACTCTCCAGATTTCTTAAAGTCTCTGTGTCTTTCCTCCTGTCTTATCTTTTAAGTCATCTGACCTGATTTACAATTTCTGTTTTATCAGCCTCTTTTACAAATAAAGTCTTATAGTGACAACACCCACAGGAAAGACAAGAAGCAAATGTCATCTTTTTATCACAGTCATTTCTTCTAGACAACAATTACAGTAAATGGAGAGCAAATAGAAGACTCTCAGATTAGACTCCTGTGGTAAAATTCCCTCGTCTCTCATGCGTCTTCTCTAAAGTTTCAGAATAGATCTCAACAATGTCTCAAAAAACAGACTGATCTCATGAAGTAGCGTGTGATTGACAGCCAATTCGTATTTCCATTTTTGGCGTGCTATCAACACGCATAATTGCTTTTCAGCGTGTTTATGAATGCCGTTGACTTAACGTTATTACTGTATATATAAATATATGACTTACCTAAACCCTGTCCCTAAACCTACCCGTCACTGGGGTTAATGGCATTTCTAGGAAAGAAAAGATCGCTCCCCAGATGTAGATGTATATTTTGCTTTGCTTCGCTTCGGACATTTGACGGCGTTTGCAGACACGCGGAATGACGCGGACGTTAATGGCGTAGAGCATACACGCGGATACACGCAGATAGCTCAAAATGTGCAGAGATAACACGCCACTTGACTCGAAAGTGGCGTGTATGTTTACGACAAAAGTCATGATGTCATGTTGCAAAAAAGGGCTCAGATTTGCCAAAGTATGTGGCCAAAATGACGAATACTGTTATTTATATACTATTTTAATATTTGTAAAATATTTTTTTTACAATTTGTTTATATTTTAATTTTAATTATTTTATCATTTTTATAGTTTTTTTAAATATAACTTTTTATATTATTTCCGTTTAAGTTTGGTTTTCATTTTTATTTAAATTCTAGGTAGTAATTTTAGTGCTTCAACTTTAGTGCCGAAGCAAATTTTTATATTTAAGTTTAGTTAGAATTTTTCTAGGGCTGGGAAAAGATCGTAATTAATCGCATCCAAAATAAAAGTTTGTGTTTACATAATATATGTGTGGGTAGTGTGTATAATTATTTTGTATATATAAATACACATATATGCATGTATATATTTTAAGAAAAATGTGTTCAAATAATATATCAAATATTTATATTTATGTATAATATTAATTTTGTATAAATATATATAAAGTATATACATGCAAATATTTCTTAAATGTTTACATGCATGTGTGTGTATTTATATATATAAAAATATAAAATAATTATACACACTACACACACATATATTATGTAAACACAAACTTTTATTTTGGATGCGATTAATTGTGATTAATCTTTTCCCGGCCCTAAATTTTTCATTTTCTTATTTCATATTTTTTTTTCAATTGACATTTTTTATAATAATTTTTAGCTAACGATAACCCTGTCAAACCAACTCAAGAATCTTAAATAATCTGAACTATGCTATTTTAATTATTTATTTGTTGTAAAATAAAAGGACAAATAAAAAAATAAAAGGTTTTAAGTGAAATATCTGAGACCCAGATGTGATTACTAAAATAATAAACCCAATCTCATGAGAAAACGTAAAAATGTTACGAGGTGGCAATTTCGTATGAATTTGCACAATGTGATTC
The DNA here is from genome assembly GCA_030378365.1 of Hybognathus amarus. Classification (NCBI taxonomy): domain Eukaryota; kingdom Metazoa; phylum Chordata; class Actinopteri; order Cypriniformes; family Leuciscidae; genus Hybognathus; species Hybognathus amarus. The sequence continues at coordinate 110,073 of JAQIUQ010006349.1, forward strand.
ATATAAAAAAGTATGAATTTTAGAAAAAAAGTATGCATGAAGCTCCACCCCTAAAGCTACCATCGTGTAAGCAGATCGTACTGAAAACGTACAAATGAGATCATATCGAATTAGTCACCAATTCGGCAAAACGTGAAATAGTAATGAATTGGCGTGAGATTGTGTTGAAATAAACCAACTCAGAACTCCATTAAATCTTCTAAGCTATCAAAAAAAAAAACATTTTTTACACTGCCTAAAACAGTTTTCTAGTGGTCATGTGGCGATCAAGCAATCTGCAGAACCTGCTTGTTTTCCCCACTTTCACCCTTAGGAAACACACACCCTTCCTTCACATAGAGCGCTGTGGCCAAAACATACCTCAGTACAATCTCAGCGCACTTTCCCTCAGAGCGACGGGGAACGATATTTCCAGCTCAGGTTCACTCATAATCTGAGGCGACTGTTTGCCTGCATCCTGTGTTTGTATTTTATCCGCCTTCCATCCATGTGACGGCTGACTGATGTGATCTGGCAGAGTAATTACAGCCGACTGGAACTGTTTCAAATGCACAAAACACACAGGCTTCAATATGATGCCTGCTATTATTTGTTTGCTTAATTCGTTTACCTTATTGTGTGTGTCATTAATCGTTTCCTTGCAAACTTATGTATACCTCAGATGTAAAGCGGACTGCAGCAAAAAACATTTTCCAATCTCAGAAATACACAGGCTGCATGGCTGTATGTGCTTCTGCTGCCTCTTTCATAGTAAGTTTGCTGCAGTCAACAGGGACGCTCTCATTTCCCAGCTTTCCTCCTCCAGAATGACCTCTGCATTAGTGTAGAGTATGATTGATTTGGGTGGAGGGTTTCAGTCTTATGGGATCTCTGCCTAGCAGGTCAAAGCACTGATAGCACTATAGCAGCTAAGCTTGAGAATTGGGTTTGGTCTTAAGGGAGGTTTACAGCCTCGGCACTCTGGGATTTCAAGTTCTTCTGCCTTAAATACATGATCATTAAAGAGGAGTCGACAGATATTTTACACTTTATTGCAATTCTGAGAAGAAATATCTGAACTGAGATATAAACTTACAATTCTCAGACTTGCAAGTTTATCATGCAGTTATTTTCATAATCGTGAGACAAATTACAATTTTGAGAAATCATATATAGCCTAAATGTCACAGGTATGCAGCACCAACGCCAGTATGCAGCAAGTGTTTTTTGCTACTTTCAGCCCGACGCAGTTATCATTTTCACGTCCTGTGCCATGTTGTTTAAAAAGCAAATGCATTTGCGCCCATGGGCGTGCTGGTCTGAAAACGAGGTGTGTTCAGGCGCAATTTTGAGGCAACTGACATAGACGGGAAACTGATTCTGCTCAAGCGCGAGGTTAAAGGGTCACTCCACCTCTGGAAAGATGAATGTGTATTTAAAAGGGGTAATATGTTCGACTAAATGTGAAACTATTTTTGAATTTGGAGCTTTCTAGACTGAGAAAAGCCAGAAGATGTATTTTTGGCTTATGTGGATGAAAGACAACAACTCCCAGAATGCACTTGCTTCGCTGCCCTAGGAGGCAACGCCTACAGAGTGCAGTAGATAAACAAAAGTCTAGACTAATGTTACTAGTGAGTCTCCGTAATGAGTTTCAACTTTTGCGTTCTACAGGTGTCATTCATCATGTTTACTGTGGCGAGCAGGACGAGTGAGGGCCGTGTGGAGAACGATGCGAGGCCGGTGGCGTGATTACTCGATGAGCTGACACCTGTGAGACGTAAGTTACCGGTCTCATATCTCTCACAGAAGAGCGGGAATTTTCTTAGCAATGTTAAAACGCACATCAACCGATCACTTTTTTAGCGTTCATGTAAACGCTACATTCAGATTCACCAATCAGAATGAATTCAATTACATTGAAACAAAAGCTGTACATGTAAACAATGAATGGCGACTGCAGAAAGCGAAAGCTGAATCCCGGACATCGACGGCCAGACATGTCCGGGAAAAGAGGACGGTAACCCCTAAAGTTACTACTCCGCTTTCTCCACAGAACAAGAGCCTGTTAGCTTAGCTTCCAAAAAAGATGGCTGACACTATGTGTGATCCCAATCCTCCATAATGCATCCGTCTGCGTATTCAGTACCTTCGTCCATATTTTCAAAAAGTTTCTGCCGTTGAACTCAAACACACTGGCACTGATCTGTGATTGGTCTGTTAGCGCATTAGGCCCAACCCCCTATGGGCGGGTTTGAAAGGGTGAGATCTAGTGCTTGTAGTCTTTACAGAAATCGCCCCCTCTTACACTTCCTCCTACAATGACGTAAAATGACGATTTTTGCGCCATTGTAGGCGGAAGTGAAAAAGGTAAATAGCGGATTTCTCTCGTCTTAGGGGAAAATGAGAGAGTGTTGCACGACTGACCATTCAATAGTATAACTGGGTTTCTTACAAAGGAAAGCTTTATGCAAATGGGTGGAGTGTCCCTTTAAAGTGTGTGAATAGACCATCTACGGGACAAGGTGTACGCGTATCTTGAGGACCCGCCTAAGCGCATTAATAATGCGCTCTTTAAATAAGAAAAAGGTTTCAGTTGATCAATGGCGCAATATATGTTTTAACCAGCAGGCGTCACCAGCATGTGGCAATTCAAACTCTTTTAAACAGTGAGTCATTTTGCTAAGCAATTAGTTCAAATGATTCAAAGGGCTCTATCTTGCACTCGGCGCAAATGACTTTATACACTGACGCATTTATCATTCCTATTTTGCACTCGCGCAAAGCGGGCTTTTTCCTCCACAGACGCACGTCGGTAAACTAGGGATGAACTGCGCTCCCTGGGCGGATCGGCGCAAAAAGGAGGCGTGTGTCGGCACAAACAATCCCTGGTGCTATTTTGCAGTTCCAGAAAACAATTGCGCCAATGACCAGAAAAAAACTTGGTCTAAAGTCAGTGGCGCGTTGCGCGTATATTCAGATGCTATTTTAAGCGCGCATGCTTGGCCATAATACAGAGTGTGAACAACGCGCATACACTGTAGATGATTCTCTCATTCACACAGATGCATTTTACTTTTTGCAAATGATACATTATTATAAGGAAAAATATATAAGGGAAATCATTGTTGTGTCCATGACGATGGGAAAAATAGGCATAAAGCTTACACATTTGCCCAAATTATCATATGCATGTTTAACCCGAAGCTAATTTGGGTGGGTTTGTCCCATCCCCAGTGTCCCTTCTCTTTCTTTTACGGCCCTGACGAGAACATCGATCTCCTCGGCTGTGAACCGATGCTAAGCGCGCGGTAAATGCGCCGTTAAAATAGAATTGCGCCATGGAACAAGCGCATCTCGTTCATCACGCTCTTAAAGGGAATGTGATATGACGCTCTTATTGGTTTATTTCCGTTACGCCCAAACCACACCTATGAATAATGAAGCTACTTCAGACCAACCCCTTTTAGATTTGCGCCAGGCGCAAGAGGCATTTATTCCGTCGGGAAAATAGCAACAGCACCGGGATCCGCCCACAAAGTTACTTGCGCTTTGACACTTGCGTTTCAGATCGTTAAAATAGGGCCCAACGTTTCAAAAAACTTTGTTTCTAGGCCTATCACATAACTAGGCCTCTTCTCACCATCCCAACTGTTTCACCCTCTATTTCCTCATGTTCAAGGACACAAAAAATAGCTATTTTCTTAGTGAACAAATAAACAATTAATTGCCAACAGCTTTTAGTTTAATTCGCAGCCTGACAAAACCACACCTGACAGCTTACAGAGGTCACTTACTTTGCAACCAGTAGATGGTTAGGAAAAGAAAATGAAGGATGAATTTCAGTAAAATGAAGCTCAACTGATGACACACAAACTACAAATGAGTGCATTTGATTGGACAGAAATATTTGTACAACCATGTATCAGTGTATATGTTGTATATCTGAAGTTGTGTAAACTTGTAGAACAAATCGATGACCTCAGAACAAACAAATGGACTACAAGCTAGAATTTTGATAACATTTTGATGACATAAACTGTAGCCACAGCTGCTTTATTAAGTATTAGCCATCTCGGAAAAATCACACACACATATTCTCCCTGTTAAAAGTGGGACTGTGTTATACTGTATCTACCTGATCAATCTGTGCTCTGTGAGAGAGAAAAATTCCAGTGCGGGGGTTTACAAGATAAGCAGTATCACTCTCATCTTGACCTACATATAGTCACCTTAGCCAAGCTACTGATTCCCATCTAATCAGGATGAGCTTACGGAACATCTGACTCAGCATCAGAGCCAGGGAAGAGCTTCACTTTGCTATTGACGGGTTTGTGCGGGAATTAGAATCATCTTGAGTTTGTATCCACCCTGTTACATTCAAAATAGCGGAAGGCCAGGGTTTCAGATTCATGCAAAATCTCTAAAGCTATCAGATATCATTGCTCCACACCACACAATGTTGTGCAGAGGACAATATTACAATTATTACAATGATTTTTCTCATAATAGAGTGGAACTTTTGAGCTTGTTGAGGCCAATGTCTCTTCCTAACTTGTCAGAAAAAAACAAAATATTTTTTAATTGTTTAATAGTAATAAAAGTACATTTGTGGCAACAACCAGTCCCCAACTTGATGTTAAAAAAGGACAAATAAAAGTCTAAATACTTTGTTTATTAAACTATTATTCTAAAGGAGCAAATGCCACAACATATGGTCCACTTTAGACATGTTACTAACTATAAGTAACATAGCAACTACATGACAACTACCAGTCAGTAGAGTATAGACGGGTGATTCTCGTGAAATTAGACTTATGAGGTGTCATGAAACATTTTGATTATAAAAGTAAATGCTATCAAAATAAAAAGTATACAGTTATAAACAACTCATCATGTACTATTTTGCACATGATTTCAAATGACATCATAAATACCAATTTTGTTGTTTTTCCACATTTAAGGGGAAATTTCTCATTACCGCAACGTGTCCATGACTGGATTTGGGTTCTTTGAGATGAAAATATTTATAATTAAAAAACATAAAAAATAAAAAACTTCAGTGCATGTTATACTATAAATATTTACAATAAAGAAACATGTGGTATTTGGTGATCATTGGTAAATGTAGTGGCAATAATAAGGAATATAAATGTGTCCAAGACCAATTATCTCATCCTTTATCAATTATTGTTTAAGTCCTCAAGGAACTAACATTTTCAAGATTTTTTTTTGGAAGGGACATAATTGACAGTGACACACAAGATGCCTACCAGATAAGCAGTACTTATTTTTCTCTCCAGATAAAAGTTACATTTTTGTTCGTCATAGTACCTACATGACTTTTTAGTTCTCATTATCGAAACATATACAATATATTTAAGGTAATCTCATGTTGCGGTAATGATACATTTTTATGGACTTCATCTAAAAATGTAAATAATAATGTAGTAAATATTAATTTATATTATAATATTAATATTAATTTTAAAATGTAGAAATGAAAAAACATAACTCACTACATTGTTGTACTGTGTAGTTTGTCTTACAAATTTGTATGGGCAAGACAGCAGTGGTCGCAAAGTACACCATGACAGAAAAGTGTGTGAGAGAGTGCGTGTTTATGCTCAGTGGAGAATGAAACGGAATGTATTATTGCTGTGTATCACAGCTTAAAAGAAAAAAAACCCATATGACATTCAGAGACACAGCTTTTTCAGTTTTCTTTTTCCTTCTCTGCCTCCTGCACTGATTCACACTATGCATGTTAATGCCAGTGTCATCCCACTGCGACAGGAAATCAGACTCTTTTTGAATGATGCAACTGTTTGGTCACATCCTGTATCTCTGTATCTCTGTATCTCTCTCCGCACTCTCATTCAAATGTAAACTTGATTATTTTCAAAAAAGGAAAATCTTGGCAGACAGGAAAATGACCCTGAAGAAAATCACAGATGTTCTTCTCAAGTAAACCCGACTCCATGGACCATATGTTGTGACTATAAATCATTTTGCAACTATGTTAACTTATCCTACGAACCTGAACCCAAACACCTAACTCTAACCAAAGGGTTTACAAATAATCTTACAGTATACTGTAGTTAGTAGATGTATTTTGCATGTGTATTTGCAAATACACATGCAAAAAAAGAAATCATCTCGAGTTTGACTTCCATGGTCCCGTTGTCAGTTGGTGTGAGTGTGTGTGTGTGTGGGAAGAAGGAATCCAGCTGGACTGAGACTCAAAGCCCACAGCTGGACATGAATATAACCTAGACTAGAGCTACATTTAACACCACTCCGTCACTCTCGCTCTGCTCCAAAACGGAGAGACAACAGTAATTACCTCCACCGATGATGCATCACTTTAAACTAGGGCTGTCAAACGATTAGTCGCATCCAAAATAAAAGTTTGTGTTTACATAATATATACTGTGTATAATTATTTTATATATATAAATACATACACATGCTTGTATATATTTAAGAAATATTTTCATGTATATACTGTATATAGATTTATATATAATTTATATTATATATAAATATAAATATTTTATATAAATAATATTTTTTAGGGCTGTCGAACGATTAATCGTGATTAATCGCGTCCAAAATAAAAGTTTGTGTTTACATAATATATGTGGGTGCGCTGTGTAAAATTGTGTATATATATATATATATATATTAGTGCTGTCAAACGATTAAAATATTTAATCGCGATTAATCGCATTAATGTCATAGTTAACTCGCGATTAATCGCACAGTTTCTAAATGTCTTTTGATTTCTTTTTGTTACATAATTTTTTCTAATTTTAATGCTCTTATCAACATGGGAAAGTGGATTGGCTTGTTTAGTGCAAATGTTTTTTTTATTATTATTATTGAAAATAACATTGGAATAGTGTTCAATTTCACACCAACATACCAATAATCTCTCACACAATGTAACACTGTCTATCAATAAAAGAGTGAAAGAAATACTGACGAGGTCCTGATATTGGCGAGGGGGTGGAGAATTTGCATCATCTGTGTTTGTGTGTGTGTTTGCTTGGCCATCATCAAGTGGTGTTTCAGACTGGACGTGCTGCAATGATGATAGCTCAGTTCACAACGACAAAACACACAGATCTGGCGTCTCGCGCTCGTCATCCACTCAAAACGTAATGTTGCTATTTGGCCGGCTCGCAAGCAGAAACGAGTGTGTGCGGCACAAAACGTCCTTCGTGCTGCGATCTGAAACCCATTCATTTCAATTGCTTGCACCGCGCGAGGACGTTATGTTGCTTCTTCGACCAAAGCGCAAGCGGATCTAGCTAGACTGTATAACAAAACAACAGGCACGACGCAAACACTCGTTTGGGCTTGCGAGCCGGGTTTGATTGGATGACGAACGCGAGACGCCGAAATGGATCAGGATTCAGGACGCATGCCGTCCTGTTGCAAAAGCATGTGAAAAAAGTACAAAGTTTGCTAGGACAAGACCGTTAAAAAAGGCCGTTAATCGCGCGATAAAAAAATTAACGCCGTTAAAATGGGTTTGCGTTAACGCCGATAATAACGCGTTAAACTGACAGCCCAATATATATATATATATATATATATATATATATATATATATATATATATATATATATATATATATATACACACACACACATGCATGTATTTTTAGAAAAAAAAATCTTTATATATATAATGTTTATATTTATATATAGTATAAATTATATATAAATCTATATACAGTATATACTGTACATGAAAATATTTCTTAAATATATACAAGCATGTGTGTGTATTTATATACTATATACAATAATTACACAGTGCACCCACATATATTATGTAAACACAAACTTTTATTTTGGATGCGATTAATCGCGATTAATCGTTTGACAGCCCTACTTTAAACACATGTATGCATGTTAAAAGAATGTGATGAGGTTAAAGAGTCGAAAACGAAATAGCTTGATGAGTGCAGATTGAATATGTAAAAAGATGAATCACAAAAAAATACTCTTAAAGTAGACAATTTATATTTCATTTAAATGACATCCAGTGCATTTAATCTGTTATAGAAAACAATCTTTCTTCATAACATTCAATTTCACATTTCAGATAACATATAAAGTTATAGTTTTCTCATTATTTATAAGCTAATGTTAACTTGACAAGTATAAAATACGATTTGTGACAGATGTAAAAAAAGGACAAAAGAAAGTCAAACAAGAAATTTTCAGCACTTTTATTTTCAAAATGTTTCTATTTACACAAAATGTTCTCATGTTTTTAATTCAGTTGAGGAAAGGTACAGAATTCAAGCTCAAAGTTGGCAGACATTCAAAATTTCCTACACAAGGATAGAAAGAGTACAAATTGCGTATTTATTTACAGTATATTTGATTTCAAGTTAAAACGTTTAGAAATGTTCCTCGTTGTCCATCCAACATCATCTTTTTCATTCAAGAGATTTCAAATGGAAACAAAAAAAATATACACACATTCTCTTTATAATAATTTAGCAATTGATATTGACAACGATAAGCGACGAGGTGTTTTATATATTGCTAGGCATTAAAACAGGGTGACGTGATGGAGAACAATATTGTGAATGGAAAGGCCAATTAGAGAGCTGCTCCCATGAAACTCTTTAAGCCTTTAAATCTAAAACCACTAACCACATGACCTTTTAAACTTCTGTCCGTGGTTTAAGAACTGCTATAAAAGTGTCTAATTGGCTTAATTTACATTCTTCGGCTAAATTTGGGGAAACCATCAGTGGGGTTTGATGTAAGACTTCAGCATTGGAAAAAAATTGCTCAAACGAAAAGCTCCTAAACTAAGGTCATTCCCCCTGTTTTTTCAGAGATCATGTGACCAGTCTAAGAAGCGTGAATACCAAGACTAAACAGTTAAGGGACACTTGAAGGGACAGTACACTGTTTGTCTGACATGTATAAGTGAGCAAAGCCACAACATCAGACTCAATACAGGAAACATTCAAATAGTGTTTTATAATGGCTTATAAAGAAAGGACGGACGGACTGATTACATTTGCAGATTTCACTCGTAAATATCCTCAAACTGCATTTTGGCTTCTGTAATCAAGATACACAATAGATTGAATTTGCACTTCATTTAACTTTATGAAAACAGACTTAGTCATGTCTTTCCTTTTTAAGAAACATTAGTTCTGTAGCTAACAGCAGTCCTCTGAAACATCTATTATTTCATTGCCATCAGTAGATGGTTCCTCAAAAACATACTTCTAACAGATATCTTGTTGCTTTACTTTTAAAAAGGCACTCTAGTGACCTTCAAAATAAAACATGAATGGGTTAAGAGGTAGCTGCGGGACATATGGCAAGGCTGTGACAGATGAAGAGGTGACACTTTCTGGGATATAATAGGCTGGGTTTTTGTTTTTGTTTGTTTTCCAGACACTGAACAATTGAGAAATGTCCGATTTATAAAGAGAGCTGAATCAACAATTCTCATGGCTCGAGAAATGCATTCAAAAAATGTTTCCTCTAATGTTCTGTCATCATAGCTAAGAAAAGCACCAGCAAAAAGGACTAAACTTCAGTTTCTGCAGCACCACTCCAACTGGAGATTTGAAAAAACGAAAAGAAAATAACCTTACAAAGCAGACTTGACTTGATGCAGGAGCTGCTACAGGGAGGCACACACTCGTATTTCAGTAACTGCATAGCTTCATGGACAAATTATCAGATTATGGATTATATTTTGGGATTATCTGATAAAATCTCACTAATCTCAAAATCTCTCTATGGCCAATTAATTAGCATTCAATGTTTCAGTCTTAAACATGTCTGTTTATAAACGTGAAATCTGCATAATTAGTATTTTGTGAGGCTTTCAAATGTGTTCTGTTAAATAGGATTATGGGTTTTGGTCAGGGTAGACGACATTCAATTTGGCAGGATTGAGGCTGTAAGGGATTGACGTACACTCTGGCTCTGTCCCAAGTGAAACGATGGGCAATTTGGGCAAAAGTGCTGCTGTCCTGCAGCTCCAACCCTAATCAAACACACCTGAACAAGCCAATCAATGACTACGTTTACATGCAGCCAATAATATTAGCAATAACCCGGTCGCGAAGGGCCATGTAAACACTGACAAAAACCTGAAAAATGTTCATATCCCGGATTTTAAAAACCGGATATTATACCTGGGGTACCCCTTTTCTAACCCGAATTTTTGGTCATGTAAACGCGTATCAGAATATCCCCATGGTGATTTGTGTTCTGTGCATGTTCTATTCGCAAGGAATCTTGGTCTTTTGAGTAGAGAAAATTCTCCAAAAATCCGCATGCAGTATACCGGAAGTAAACATGGCGAGACAAAGCACAGCATACTTTTTGAGCGAGGTCAGTAACGTTACCAGCATCAAAGCGCAAACAAAGGTGATCGCTATCTGCCCCAAACTATTCATTATCCACGTGCTGTTGTTGTTGTCTTTGGATACAGGAAGAAGAATCGGAAATGACGCATATTGCGTCTTTAAGGTTGTCCGTACGTCTGAGACGCTGAACGCGCATTGCCGTTTACATCGGGATATTGCAAGTCCATGTATACAGGAGAAACTCTCTCAGCTCGTGCATGTAAACGGGTTGTTCCTAATGTTTCAGAAACCCAAATAGTGACCTTAACCCGACCATAACCCGAAAATTGGCTGCATGTAAACGTAATGTCTTCAGCATTACTTTGGCTACAGGCAGTTGAGTTTTTTATATCATGGGGCTGGAGCTAAACTCTGCATGACAGTAGTACTCCAAGACCGGCGTTGCCCATCCCTCCCTGGTGTATAGAATATCCCATTTGTCATTTTAGGTTTCGGAAGGGTGCTCACAAGCTCCCCCTTTAAACCACTATGAACCTTTTTGCTGAGCCAGCATTGATGCAGACTACTACCCAACAGTCTAGTCAGCATTAGTATAAAAACCATGTGAATCAGAAGACCGCAAGGACTTGGAATGATTCTTAAAACAAAGTACAGTTGATTTAAGATTAACATCTAATTTTCCAACACACTAAATAGTAAAATCTATTAAACTGACTATATTTATATCCCTCATAGTCTTGCTTTCATTCACATCAAATTAAAATTGACGTCTACCCTAACTAAGGTCCATTAGGTTTATTTCAGCATGATGATGGAGGATGGCGAGGTAGACAGTGAAAATAAAGAAGAGGATTGCAGAAGATACACCCAGCAACAGTCTTCCGTAGAAGCCAGGGGCGATAATAAAAAGTATAATAAAAATGACCATTACACTTTAAAATTCATGAGGACATCCTAGCCAAGGAATGGAGATTTACATATTAGTAATCTAATGTTCAAACACTTATACAGTACGAAGTACCAAAGAAAACAAAACAACTGTTATCCTCCTACTCTACCTCTACCAACGTGCTCTTCGTAGACATCTCAGACAGCACAATAAGAATATCAAGTTTTAAATGGAACAGATTCATAATGCAATTTGATAAATCATATCATCCAGTCCTTTTTTTAGATAAATCCAGGGGTATATTCTGAGTTTCATATTTTGGCTGGTTTGAAAATGGAACATGGTCCCAAGTAGTTGCGGAGTTTATAAAGTGGTTGAAACAAGCTTTGCTTTTTGATGATTGTCTGTGGAGAACATGAACATAAAACCAAATTGAGACCATGTTGGTTTAAGGTGGCAACACTTTCCAGGAAGAAACTTTCTTCTTAACCATCAAAGACAAAAGTGGTCCATTGTAGACTTTTTAAAAATGTAAGTTGTACATGAACTCGTAGAATCCATCAATTGCTGGTAATGGGACAAATTTACAGCTACTCCAAGCAATACTATTTGTGGGCAAGAGTAAGGGCCACTGGGCAGTTGCGATGATAAGTTTTATTCTTACTGAAGGCCATGTTGAGGTTCTTGGTTTGTGTAGTTCAGCTGCATGCTTTATGTTTCCTTGATATCTACATGAAATTCATTAAGACCTGGTGTCAACTTGGGTCCGGATTACTCAAGTTCTCCCAAGGCTATCGAAATGGCTGGCTAAGCTGTCCTGTTGGCTGGATAAGGAACAGAGGAATGGCTGAGTTTAAGGAGAAGTCTGACTGAAATGATTGTGGAATTCAAAGTCAGGACTGGCTGGTTTACACTGGAATGATGGACTAACATTGTGAAATCTTGACAGTGGAATGGTGGACCAAAAAGGGAGGTCTACTTTCTCCCCATCCTTGGCATTAAAGTGTGCTGGTTACACTGAGGTCTGGTTTGGAAACTCTCCAGATGCAGGAATTTTCCAAGGTCCCATTGTTGTAACCCTGAAGTTTTTTTTTAGTTGTTTAAGATATGAAGTATGTGTGTTTGTTTTGTAGGTGTGTCAGTGTGTATTGGCATATGTGGCAGTGGGTTTGTGTGGCAGTTTGTGTGGTGTGAGTGTTGATGGTTTATTTTGTATAGTTTTTGGGAAGCATCAGAAGAGGCCACCCTCATCCTCACTCATTACTGGTATCGAATCGTTCTTCAGTTCCCAGGGATGACTCTTGCACTCGGTGCTCTGCACTGACCATGAGTATGTCGTGCGGTGGAGCGGGAGTTGCGGGCAAGACAGGAAGTGACGGTTTGTGAGTTGCAGTCACAAACTGAATCCTGCAATAACAAAAAAGGACTCAAAAGTTAAGATATTTACTTGATTCAGGGTTTATGCTTTAAAGGAAGAGGGAGTTTGTCTAACACAATTAGTTGTTCATGATTAAACTCACCTCCAAGGTACTAGAGCTTGTGCTCATTGCATCCTTTCCGGTGGCTACCAACTCGTCTCTTTGTGTTTTCATAAACCTCTTGTTGACGATCTTTGTGATATTGTCTGTGCCAATCAAGGCTCCAGGTAGGTATTCAGGCTTCTGTTCGTCCACTGTGCCCACTGGCGCAGTCCTGCCGCAAACATTGGAAAGAAACTCCTGGACCATGCCATACTTCTGAGATCCCGCTTCTCCCAGACCGATACCTATACTAGGACAGGATGGTTTTCCAGCGGCTTGTCTCCCTGGGCACTGATCTGCTTTCCATAATGACTCAACACTTCCGGAGTGTTCCACCACACTGAACAGACTGGTCAAGCCATCATTTAGGCCGCTGAGCACTGGGCTGTCACGTGTGGTGGTGGAACGTGCCCAGGCAGAACCGATCTGAGATCCACTACGGTTGTGCAGATTCCAGACACTGCGATCCCTTGAGGATGTTGAGGAGGTCTCGAGTTTGGAGGAGGAGGTGGAAACTCTGCGGGTGAGCTTAGGCGAGCCATATTTTGGTGAGCAACAGGGTCTATCTATGCGACTGTGCACTTTATCCAGAGATGAAGAGATCTGTCGGGAGCGTGCAGATGCAAGTGAGGTGGATGGACGAGGAGACCATGTTTTCCCTTGAAGGCCTCTTGTAGTTGAAATGGCATCAGTTTGTAGGCCAATGCTGACAAACTGTGCTGTCTGCGTTCCTGTACTAGAAACACCAACTGTCTGGCTCCCAGAATCTTTGCTGCACTTCCTCTCCAGGGAACTGGAACGAATGGCCTGTCGTACACAGTTGGTCATCTCCTTCATGTCATCGCTAAGGTTGCCTGAAATCTCCAGCCCATGGAAAGGTGCAGTACCTCCCGTCCGTCCTTCAAGCAAGTCTCTATGCTGCTGTGAAAGTGAGCTCAACCACTGCTCATAAGCGGATGAGGAAGTGGTGGATAAGGGTACGGACACAGCAGTCTGACCTGATTGATCTATCGTGGCTGCATCCCTCGATGTTAATCCTTGCTGGGGATCCTGGTGGGCCTTTTCTTTGACTGTTCTTCTCTCCATTCTCCGCACTGTTGGAGGGCTGTAATAGATGCGAATGCCCGTCTTATCTGGAGCAGTGTAGCTCCTCTGGATGTACTCTTTGCTCAGCTCCAGTCCTGGGAAGCTGCTGTTCGAATTGGTGCTTGGGCAGTCCCATGTCTTAAACTGGTCATGCTTTTCCAATATTGCTGAATCACTGGTCAGGTACTTCCAATTCTTTTTGTTGAGATCACTTAAGTCAGTGCAAGCCAGAATGGAGGTCGGAGCAGTAGATTGGTGCTGTGCAACATTGCACACTTTTACTCCACTGACCATGTGACCATGTGTGTCCAGCAGACTCTTAAATTCAGAGAGGGCAGACACCGATGTAGTCCTGGGATGAGAGAATGGAGATTATCATTAAACAATCACGTCTGAATAAAATGGGGATGCAATTTAGACCTTATGGAAGTCATTTTACCTTTGCAGTGCTGAACTGCTCGTGGCTACATCTGTCAAGGTTTCCTTCTCAGACATTTTATCATGAAGAGACTGCAAAAGAAACAATCTTTTTTAGTTAAGCTTTACAGCATGCCATGGTCATCCCTCCACCACAGTACTCCCATTCATTCATGTGGTATTACTGAGTCAGACGATATTCTCTTTAGGAAATGAGGTCATTCAAAACAGCTTGTTTCCTCTGTGGGGGTAATGATAGTGGTGTGGTTCATCGTCTATTTAAATGACCCAATTTCTCCCAATGAGGCATGTTATTAGACTTTTCTTATTCAAGATCTCATATGAAACAAAGAAATTAGACCACAAAGAGACAGGAAGTGAAAGAGGTGGAGTCTCATCTCTTTTTCCAGTCTTACTTACAGTCTGGTTAGTACAGACATACTGACCACACTGTTTCAAGCTTATTTCCAATTGGAAAGCACAAGCTGTGCACAGCCATTCTCTCTGTACTCTTGTTTGCTCTATGTAATGGAAACTGCTTCTGTCACCAAATCAAATTCCTTGTGTGTGCAAACATATTTGACATTAAAGCTCTTTCTGACTCTGATTCTGATATGCAAAACCAGCAATTCCAGCTGCAAGTGATGCAACACACTGGGAGTGTGCATGCCGGCGCTCTGTGGAAATGTTTAGAGATATTGTCATATCCTGCCATTATGTGAGGGGAGCCCAGAGTCAGTGAAGGAAGTGTGGGGATGAACAATGTGCAAAATATGTCATAATGACATTCTCACAGACCTATATAAAACAGATTAAAAGGACTCAAATATATGAAAGAAAAACATGAAAGCAGGGGAACAAGCTTTGGTAATACAAAACAAAGCTTCCCAGGCCTGTAATTCACTTGAAGCTTGACCATAAAAGTTATTGTTCACCCAAAAATAAAAATGCTGTCATCATTTCCTCACCCTCACGTGGTTCCAAACCCAAGTAAGTATCTTCTGTGAAGCACAAAAGGAGAAATTCAGAAAAATCTGATGCTTGCAGAATTTCTCCTTTTGTGTATAATTTTCAAAAATGTACAGAAGACTCTTAGGTTTGCACCTCCCGTCCAGAATAAAACGGAAAAAAACAAAGACCTAAAACTGAGAAGTTTAGAAACGCTACAGCTCCGTTTTGCGTTTTGAATCTCCGAAGGGCGTTTTAGTGTAGTAGACTAGACAAAACGTAGGACTTCAGAAGCGCTGACGCGGAGGCTGATGCTCGGCTCTATGATTGGGTGTTATGACGTATCCTTCCCTGATTCGTCAACCACTGTTTACACCGGCATGCCCAGGGTTGGTGAATGGTCACGTGATCCGCGTTTTCAGGCGTTTTAATGTGGGCGGAGATCATTTCTAATATGCAGATAAAACGCTGGTGTGGACGGAGATTCGTATTCGTTTTAATTCTCAGTTTTTAAACGAAAACGCAGTAGTGTGGATGGGGCCTTAGTCAACTCTTGTTGGTGTTTTCGTGTCTCCTGAAACTTGAAAGTGACCAGCACAATCATTTCTTTTCCTTTTGCATTCCACAGGAAAAGCAAGTCAAAAGCACTTTGGAATGAAGTGAATGAGAAAAAACATAATAGAATTGTGTTTTTAACATATATTAAAAACTTTTTCATTTAACATATCCTTTCAAATGACAACTGACCTGTGCGCCTTTGCTCTGGGAATCTCGTATATGTTGTTCCCATTGGCTTCTTTCCTGGTTGAAGTGTTCCAAAAGCTCTAGCCTCTCTCGACTCCAGTTCTTCTCACTAATCTGCAGTTGTTTGGTAAGGTCCATCACGGCAGCGTAAGAGTCCGCCAATAAGTGTTGATGCTCCTCTCGCTCCTTCTTTAGTGCCCCCTTGAGGTCTGGAGAATCCTTTTCACTGCCAGCCACAGATGCCTTCCCCATCTTACCCTCCAGCTGATGACAAAGATTAAGTACAAAATGAGAGATAAAAAAGAATACTTGATGTTTCAGAATCAGAAGAGTAACCATAGAAACAGCCCAATAATACATACCCAAGCATTTGCTAATGCTGACAGCAGCACCATTCAGACGTCGTACTATTTTATAGATATTATTTGCCCAATACCATTAAATATTCCTGATCAAAGTGCAATTATATACTTAATTGTAAAAAGCAATAATTACATTTACTATTAAGAATAATTAAAATAGACAATTATTTTTATGGGTAATATATTTTATTAACTGCGGTTTACAGTTAACAACATGAGTTGTATCAACCCTATATACGGTATTCCATTGGCAGTTTTACAACAGCTTCAAATGTGACTTGTCCCATTAGATTGTTATGATATTTGGTTATATTTTGTATTGTTTCCAACAACAGTAATTGTGTAATTATGAAGCCGGCACCCATTTATCGTATTTTGAATTCCTTCTGCTCTCTCAGTTGGAGCCGCAAATCTTTATAAGTCATAAATTGCATGAGCGTATGCCAGTCAGATTATTAAAACACAGCCTGCTGGGAACTCATCAGACAATCAGTGACTAGCTACTCATGGTAATAATGCCTAATGAGTTTTGATTTTGATGGCAATAAGAGGTTAAATGGGTTGATGTGGTTTATTAAAGAGGATGAAAGGTAGTTGTTCCAGATACCTTCTCATAAACCAAATGATCATGAAAAAGAAAATATATCCAGAAATTCTGTTTCCATCAAACTATTAATGTGGCTTTGCAGATCATTTATTTTATTCACCTTTGAATTGCATGATAAATTAATAATTGTGCAGCATCTTAATGTATAAATGAATAAGTGATGATGTGCAGCCTCAACAGAAGACTTCATAGCATTATACTTACAGCATTAATGGTATCAATAACCTTTCTTGTTAATACAGTGATAAATCATTTTCTGTGACAGGTTGTTATTAGTGCCACAGAGGTCACAGCTAACACTAGAGAGGCAAGTCCCACCTCTTTCCGTTCCTCCCTTTATTGCTTGGCTTATTCTCTAAACCACAGTCTTAGGAAGTGCAGTCAGATAAAAGAGTGGCAGGGAGAAAAGCTCTGTAATATCGACCTATCAGAGCAGTAATGGTGAAAGGGGTGGTCAAGTATCATTAGGTTCTCTGGGAGAGTATAGGGCTATTGCTTTGTGGTGTGCGTGTCTGTGTGTGTATACTTTTTTTCTGCTGTAACCTTTACAACAATGAAGGGAGGAGAGTGCGTATTTTAGCCAATCTAAACACAACTGATTGCATGTCCCAGATCTCGACACACTGTTTAAGACATCTACAGAGTACACACACTTGACTTAAAGCTGCAGTACCATTTCTGCTCCAATAGCAGCACCAAACATAATGATTATCCCAACACTCCACATGTCTTACATTGCATCTGCTTTCATGAGTATAGCCTGAGTCTGAAATGCACATGCCACTGCATTATGTGTACCTGCTCTTTAAATATTTGCATTGTTATCGGTATTTTGGGCCCTCCAAAATGGTTTCGGCCAAAACTGAAAATGTATTTTTGATGCATCACTACTTTATTTCTTATTTGTATCTCATCTTTAGCCTCTGTGTTTATTAGACTGATCCACTGAACTGTGTCTTAAATCCTGTTCCTCCCCGAGCCCATTAATTAAGCCATTAAGAAGACTGCAGTCATGAATGTGTCTCAGTGCAGAGATATTAAACTCATCGTTCACCATCACGCCCCATGACAAGCCTGTAAGCACACACTCCCTCTCACCCACATTGAAATGCCACATTGACACACTGCAAACAGCTCTCTTCCCAGACTACTGGTGCATGTCTTAAACCAACAGATCAAAATAAAATAAAAATTACAGGTCACATCCAGCATCCTTCAGCCTGTTTGACAGCGAGAAATGTATCTGGCTTTAGTGTTCAGAATGAATCTCCCAAGAGGAATTACTGTTATCTGTGTATGTTAAATCAATGACTATGGAGTGCAGGAGTAAAATGACCCACTGAGATCAATGCTAAAGTAATTACTTTACACATGCAGTGCAAATTACCTATAAAATGATTCACCTCTATGGACTCTTTTAGGTTTTATTGTGACAATGTATTTAACAGAATTTCCCACTCAAGTTTTAAATCCCTTACGAAAACTTCAGCACCATCCTGAAGACACAGATTGATCTACACATGCTATTTACTTTTGGCTACAGGATACGTATATTGATTTAAAAGTCACTATAAGCTTTTATTACAAATAGATCTTTAAATTCAAAGCCATACGACAGGGAACAAACTGTATGTTTAGTAGGGCTGGGTAATAAATATCGAAATTCTCGATAGTAATCGAATTCTCATTTTTACGAACCGATATCGATTCTTAAAGTCTCAAGAATCGATTTAGTCATCCTGTTTCATTTGAATGAATGGAACATTGTATCGACGGCTGCGCGCATGCAAAAAATCGCAATAATCTTTGTCCTTTGTTACTATTGATATGCAACAAAGTCTCAATTTTCAGATTACGTCCATTTTCTTTAGAAATTCAAAAACATAAGTAACGTTTTGGCGCTGTGGCGTGAGATCGCTCTGGTGCAGCTCAGAGAGAAGCAGCAGCGCTGATCCGATTGGTTCAAAGCTAGTTTTATGAGTAATCGCTTTAGTGTCCTGGTTACAAATGAGAGAAAATCACTTTATTATAAGAGACGTTTGAAGTACGTTATAACGAGTCATTATGTAGTTTAACTTATATGTTTCATATACTAGTATATAACCGAAGCTGTAGATTGTAAATTTAAACATTTCTCGTTCTTAGTGTTTTTTAGTTAGCTTACATAGTAGATAAAGATAGGTAGTACTTAGATAGTAAATAAACCACAGATTTGAGCTTTAAACAACTACATTCTTGACTTAAAAACTCTTAAAATTACATTTCATAACACAATAACAGTAATATTTTTAAATTTCGCTGACTTTTCCTCCGCTGTTGACGCAACCTACTATGAAAAGCGCTAAACAAAATAAACGTATTACTTATAAAAAGCGCTAACGAATAAACATATTACTTGATGGCAACAAACTGCTTTTATCAGGTTATAGCGAGAACATATTTAGATCAGGCATACTACTGACATACTATGGGGTCCTAAGGTGGGACCCATCTCTCCATCTCTTTCACCACACCGGCTTAATAATACCAATTACAGGGCGAAATAAACATGAATGAGCATCTGAAAGTGTGTTAAAAGATAGAGTTCTTATTATAAAAATAAATAAAAGTGTAATTTAAGTGTTTGTATAGCTACAAAACAGTTAATTATTACCTTCATATTAGGCTAATGAAGCCTAGTAGGCTACAACTGAGACTCCCATAGTTTACAGCATTAGTTAAAAGAATTGATTTCCTTCAGAAATCCATTTATTGTAACTGATATCCAAAATAATCAATATTGAATTGGAATCGAAATATGAAATTAAAATTGCAAGCTATGTGAATAGAAATCAAATTGAAAATTGTGAAATTCTGTGTCAATACCCAGCTCCAATGTTCAGGCATTTCCAATGTTAAATGAGGACTATGTTAAATCTTGGCCATTTAATTATGGAAAATATGTATATAAATTCAGTCAAGTGAGGCCGAGGTCCAACATTTGCCTAGTTTATGTTTCAGTTGTCTGACTGAAATGACGAATGTGTCCCCCCTCTACCAGTGGACACAGCTGCTCACCTGAGTGATAATGCTCTTGAGTTCCATTCGTTCCACTTCCCATGATGCTTTGGCACGGGCAAACTGCTGTGTTAACTCCTGTGAACCCTGACGCTCCTCGCGCAGCTCGGCGCTCAGATCCTGTAGCGCCACCTTCAGGTCTGACAGAGTACTGCCGAATGCGCTAGGCTGCTGGGGGCAACCAGGACATGGAAATTAATTTCATTTACATAGCTGTGAAGACTTGATTATAAGGAAATCAAATCTAAAGTTGCAGAAGTAGGTGTTCAGCACAATCTGTTTTCACCCACCTGTGGGCAGCTTTTCTCTGCCAGGCTGTGCTCTTTGGGTGTAGGGTTGAGGGGTTGCTCCTCAGCGGCAGACATCTTGTTGTCTCCATAGTGGGAGGACAACCCATCTTCCTCAAGCAGGATACGGAGATCTTTGACACTGTTGACCTGGGAAAATATCACCATTTACTTCAATAATATGTTGAAAACAGTTGTGCTGCAAAATATTGTTATAGACATCTAGTTTCAAGGAGTTTTTGATTAATAGAAGAGCATCTATTTATTTTATAACATTATTAATTAAGGGTGGAATGGTACATGTATTCGTATTGAACTGAAACGGTAACGGCGACACGGTTCGGTGCACAAATTTACACAGAGAATACACGATATAAAAATACATAAAACTCGCGTGCATATGTAATTAATGTAATGCAGAACTACTGTTAGATACGCGGGTTCTTTCAGGGACACGTAATCTGTACCATCAGCTAGCTCTGAACTGTCTATGCTCTGACAGCGCGTTCACTTGCAGAACGTGGCTTTATACGGCATCTTCGCTTTGGACTAGACAAGTGTTGAACTAGACGCGATAGACACTGAATTTGGCCCTCTATTCGTTTGGTGTGACTGCTTAATGAACAGGCTGCGAATTTCAAGATTGCAATGTGGGAGTATGTGTGAGAGAGAGAGGCACGATACAACAGTGGAAACATAAAAACTGTTCTTATATTTGTGTGTACGCGCAATAAAACACAACATTGTGCTTTTGTCACACTGTAAACTCTTGACAAACTGTAACCTACAACTGTCACACAACCAAAATCACACACACTGTTTTAAAAGCAAAACATATTTATCCAACTCCATTTCAAAACAGTCTTTGGGTTCCGTCTTTTGGACATTCAGTCATATTCCTCGAACTAATCTTACACATTCTACATTGATTAAAAAAGAAAATTGAATTTTAATGATATATTATTATATACAGAATTCAATTATTTATAATTTAGATGAGAATAACGTTACATTGTTATTTAATAATGTTAATTAAAATTAAGGAAAACAAATATATTGATCTGAAATATAGCAAAATAATTTAAAATTAATTCAGGTACAATTACCAAACCTATCGCAAGGTCTTTTGGTCTTTTTTTTTCATTTAATTAATAAACTAATTATATAAAACAATTGTCAGTGCACTACAAATAAACTGGATCAATGCCTTTATTACTAAAACTTATTTAAAAAATACAATGCCTTCTGTATTTTTGTTTTGCTTTTCCCTCCATTGTACCGAAATTCGGACCGAACTCGTGATGTCTGAACCGAGGTATGAACCGAACCGTGACTTCTGTGTACCGTTCCACCCCTATTATTAATGTCTTTACTTGTTCAATTAAACGCATCCTTGCAAAATAAAAGTACTTATTTATTTCCACAAAAAATGTATTGACCCTAAACTTTTGAACAATAGTGTACCAGCAAACCTGCACCTTATAAACTAACCAACCACAATCCAGTTTAACCCTGTTCCAAATTTGTATGAATTGTGTCATGTGGCCTTCAGACTTTAGTAAGCATGTTCACATCGTTTCCCGATTTTCATGAAAGTCCTTCAGTGAATCAACTGCTCAAAACTATGCAAACGGTGTGATTTTGGCACAATTAATTCTTGGTGAATTCTCACCTCGAGGATATCCTTGCTCTCAGTGTCTAGTTTCTTGCCGAGTCTCCACTGTTTGAGAAGCCAGCGCAGCTTGAGGCTGATGAGGATCAGGCTCTCTTTGAGCTGCTGGGACTCCTGCACCAGCAGGTTTCTCTCCTGACTCCACAGCTTCTGCTGCAGACGCGTCTGGAGGCTCAGGCTCTGTAGCTGGAAGTCTCTGAGGAGGAGGGCCTTTTGATGCTCTTCCTGAAGCTAGAGAGAGACATTAAAATGAGTCTACAACCAATCGGATTTGAGGGTTAGGTTTGCTTTATTTGGATGTTCAGTGTTTGAGAAAGAATTGCACCTGAGAGAGTTTATGCGTGTCGTTGTGGCGCGCATGTCTCTCCTGTGACAACGCTTCCTGCGCTCCCTGAGCCTTCTCTCTCGCCTCAGACAACAGAGTGTGCAGCTCACCAACCTGGAGGACAACATGAAAACAGAGAAAAGGAGAGAGGGATTGACATTAAATTGGTAAATTATGTAGCTGGACGGTATTTGTAATACAAATAGACTGGAATCGGCAAAACTTACTGCCTTTTAAATGTCAACATTTTTCAGTGGTACAATGCCAATGTAATAACAGTCTTTATAGCTACATCAATTTAGATTAGAATCTGTCTGACTTCAAGAGTGCAGAGAACACGGTCTGTATTATTTGTCTTTTTCCAAGAAAATGGATTAGAAGTTCCTAGAGCTAGTCACCTAGATTTTTTTCCCTTTCTAATTGTTTTTATATTTCATACACCATTTAAAGCGCCACAACTATTTAAGTCAAGTGTCTGGTTGTTTGTTTTAGGGGCCAAGCATCGAAGGTGCGAGGATTCCTATGAATCTGTTCTGGTTCCTATTATTATTATTCTTCTTCCATACTGGGCGTCTATGGCAGGCCATAGACCAGTTTGCGGGAAAGTTGTTTTGGTTTGACATTCTGATAGAGGACAGTCCCAACATTAAATACACCAATTTTAGTGTCTCTAACTCATTCCCTCTAGCTAATAACTCTTTGAACCGTAAGGCCTATCAACAAAATCCTCTTGTTCCTGAGCTCATGCCAATTCGATCTATGACGTCGTTTTTTGTTGAGAAAAATGGCCGCCATTTCGAATTGTTCCAAAAAACGTACTCTTTCAAACTCGTCCTAGACGGTTCTCTGATTTTCAGCCAAAATTGCACCGGATCATCTCCAGGCAGTGTTGACAAAAAGTTAAAGAATTCAAGATGATTCGAAAAACCGTTTTCGATAAACGCACAAACTAATTTTACGGTCTGACACATGTTGGCTTGTCTTTTCGTCGTCTTTGTGCTTGGCCCCAGTATTTCTGCTTGCAGCTATATTTGTTGTTGTCTTTACCCCTTGTATCATTAATTGTGTCAAGTTAAAAATAGACCAATTTTTATCAATTTAAATGCAAGGTTGCAGAAGGTACACTTTTACATTCACTATGGACATGTTGCAACCTTCACAAATATTGGATTGATATTTTCGACCTACTTTCAAAAATGTATAAAAGAGATCGCTCCAAATCCAATGATTGCCATTTTTGGGTGATTTCAGTATCTTTTTTCTGTAAATTTTTAAAACAGGGTATTTCTCTATTTAAGGTTCTTGCAAAAAGA
Organism: Hybognathus amarus; assembly: GCA_030378365.1. Taxonomy (NCBI): domain Eukaryota; kingdom Metazoa; phylum Chordata; class Actinopteri; order Cypriniformes; family Leuciscidae; genus Hybognathus; species Hybognathus amarus. Next base: position 133,645 of record JAQIUQ010006349.1, read on the forward strand.
CTGATTCTTTGGAGTTGGAAAAACTCAACTTTTTAAATGTGACAAAAGCAAACATCTATTGCATTCTGATTTATGATTTCACAACATCTCATAATTGGTAGGGAGGGAGGGCTCTGACTTATCCATCGATATTAATGTATGAATTCAAGGCAGAGGTGGTAACGGTCACTTGGTGAATGGGAACAGCCTATTGGGACCTGAAGAGCCGAAAATGCAGTGGTAAGGGAATGGGGAAGGGTCAGACCTACAGTCTTTACAAGGCCATCTCTAAATTTGGGTTTCATTTTTGAATGCATCTATGATTAACAAATTACATTAATGGACGTTTATTGTATGGATCTGTGTTTTCAAGTTGATGAATATTATGGCTATATACATGAGACACACCTGCATATAATTACTGTATATTTCAATATAGTAAATATATAAATAACTATAGTAATAATTAGTATATAAAACATTAGGGATTTCTTTTTTGGTATCTCCCATGTACACCCATGAAAAATATATTTTTTTAACTAGAAGCTGCCGCGTGTTTTAAATAATAATCATTTAATTACAACACCAAAAACTAATAGTAGCCTAACTCTATCAAGGACCTTGCATTCAACTCAAAAACATGTCTTGTGTAAAGCCCTCTGAGGAAACATGTCCAATCTGGGTGAGGTAGGGAAACCAGTCTAAATATGCAGGATTTTTTTTTTTTACAGAATTAATAGTTTTTGCATCCTAAGACCACTTCTACTTCAGCAACATCAGTCCAACATTGACAAGCCCTCCCTAAAATTTGAAACATGAGACCAAAGCTTGATCACAAGATCCCAGTTGTTTATTTTTCTTTGTGAAACCACATTTGCCAGTTATGGAAATGCTGGGTGATGAATTGTTTGGGTGGAAACTGTTGATGGCTGGAGGTTTCTCTTGAAGTGCTGCAAGGGCGTTTGGCACAGCGTGCAGGACACCAAATCACATAATGCATGCTTTCATGATTTACAGCTTGGCATAATCGTGTCAATACTTAATAATGTCTTCAGTTTAAAGACTGCATATTTCTCCAGGGTTTATACTGTATAAAGTCTTGTACAAATTAAACAAATCACTGGCCATATAAACTGCACCAAATTGAAGAGAAAAAAACTGAAGTAGGCCATTACTGGGGAAACTATAGTGTAATGTAAGAGCGTAGTGGGATTAAGGCAAAACTAAACCATGTTGGCAGCGAGAACTATATTTGCTCATATCTCTGCATGGGTGAACAAGTCCTGTTTTATTTATAGACGCAAGGGTACTTTTTATATTTTAACCACATAAACATTCTTTAGAGTCTATGAATGTCCCATTTAATAGACTGCTGTCATCACTTAAACCCTAATTTCCCAATTCCCCATGAACCTCAGATTTGAGTGACCAGTATGTGGTCATTAAATCTTTATTGTAGCTTATGAGGTTTTGCAGTTTACCAACCATCCAAAGAAAAACCGAGGGAACACCATTCATGTATTAGCATTTCACGTCCGCTGGTGTGAAATGCTGTATAGTTATCATCCTTGGTTTGAACGGGCCTTTGTTCATGAAAGATGCACAACATGCTGCCTCTGTTTTTGTCTAAAAGTGTTAGCTTATGTTTTGAAACAGAGCTATTGTGTGTACAATTGTAAGATGGTGGCAGAATTGAAATGTGTGTTTTAGTGGCTCACCAGATCAGAGTTTGTTTCCTTTAAGTCAGATTCCTCTTCTTTGTTGCTGTCTCTGTGGCTGTTGCTCTCCTCCTCTGCCTTGCATGGGTGAACTTTGACCTCACAGTCTGGCTGATCTCTAGAGTCAGGCTGTTGCATGCATGCATGGGCAAGTTAATGAAGGAAAACACAAAAAAAAACAACAATAAAAGACAAGCATGATAGAAGACAGACAAGGTCAAGAAGAATAATATGATGAAGGAAAAGAGTGATGTGTAGTGTGGGTATATAAGAGTGATGCAAGGACAGAACAGACAAGTGAGAATGAAGAAGGAGAAAAAGAGAAAATGGCACAATGATACCTATAAAACATCACCAGCAAATAAAAACTCACAAGACAATGAAAAGTATGTATAGGAAAAACAGTTTGGTCATTGTGGTATAAGACAAAATGGCAAAAAGAAACAAAACAACAAGGAGCGAAAGCATCATCTTTGGTTTGAGGAGGAGGAAACAGTAAACAGGGAAACAAAAGAATCAGTAACAGAGGGAGAAGAAAACAAAGAAAGAAATGTAGCAGCGACCACGGGTCATGGTGCCCATGCAGTGAGGAAAAGAGAGAGAGAAGGAGGGAGGGAAGAGTCTGGATTGGATCTCAAGAGTTGGGCCTCTAATGGAGCCTAAATTAATGTCTGTTAAATTAAACCTAAAATGATTAAAAGAAAAGAGAGAAAAGGAATCTCTTTTTATGCCCAATACAACAGTGTTATATTGGACCCCATTGACTTTCATTGTATGGACAAAAGCAGTCTTCAAAATATCTTCTTTTATGTTCCACAGTCATACAGGTTTTGGAATGACGCAAGAGTGAGTAAATAAAGAGGCTAAGCTATTATCTGTCAAGGGAAATAACGATTGATTGTACCTTTTGAACATTATGTTGACTATAAGTAACTTTGCAACTACATGTCAACCTATTCTAACCCTACTAGTCTACTAATACTCTACTAACACAATAATAAAAGTTAGTAGACATGTAAGTGCAAGTTACTTTTAATCAACAGAATGGGTTTAAGGGACCATCAAAATAAAGTGAAACCAAAAATCATTATTTTACACTTTATGCTAACATGAGTGGATTAGCCAACTTCTTGATTGCTTAAAGGAGCTGTATGCAAGAAATGTATTTCAATTAATCATAATTTTCCCTGATATGTCACTGGACATTAAGAAAATCGGTAACGCTTCCTTTTACAGTCCAGTTACTCATGTAAATACTATGTGCTTATTTTAGTAACTACAATTAGTGGGTAATAACTAGTACTGAACCCTGAACCTACCCTAAACCTACCCCTGTTCCATGTACTTACTTTAAATTAGCCAGTACTTACTAGTTAAGTACACTGTAAGTACACTGTAAGTACTGTACTGTAAAAGGAAGCGTTACTGACAACAGGAGTCCACCAGGATATTGTCATTTAAAAAGTGAAAGTCGCAGCCCTTGACTTATATTGATACTGTCAAGTTGTGTTTTGCTCTGATGCGTCACCCTCCACCGATCTACCAATCACAGAGTCAGTAGTGTTGTAGCATTCGGGTTGCCAGCTTTTCTCTAGTTACCACAGCTGCAGATACAAACGTGTTGGAATCAGATAAAAAAATACAAACGTTGCAAACCCCAGAAAAAACTCGAATATGAATCCGAAATACTTTGTTGCAAAGTCCGAAATAAATAAGCTAACAGAAAAAAAAACTCACTGTGTAGGACTCGTCACTTGCAATTGGAAGCTTCTGTAGTAACCTACATTCCAGCAGCATATCTGGCAACCTCAAGTACCAGTTTTGGCCACAATCTTGCATAACAGCTCCTTTAAATCACATGTGTCAGACTCCACTCATGGAGGGCCACTGTCCCTCAGTGTTTAGCACCACCCCGCTCCAAAACACCTGTCTGGAAGCTTCTAGTATTCCTGAAGACCTTGATTAACTGGTTAATTTGTGTTTAGTTAGGGTTTGAGCTAAACTCTTCAAGACAGTGGCTCTCTAGTTTGACATCCCTGGAAATAGTCTAAGATGTGTTGGAAATAGCCACATCCAAATTCTAGAATACATTATTATAGTAGTAAACAAACTTATACTATTGCATCTCATTTTAATCTAGACATAAAATACTTAGCCAATGCCAAAAAAGCAGATTCTTTAATCAAAGTGGAAAAGGAAAACTTTCACAACAAAACCGTTCTTATCACAATAATGATGATCTAACTCCATTAGAGGCCTAAATGCTATCCACTATGAAGCCTTATAATGCACTACAAGCATGCATTGTTATAGTGGTCGGTAGAGCTGCACGATTCTGTTTAAATTGACAATCACGATTTGTTTTAACTTCAAACAGAGATTCTCCCATGATTCCTGAACAGACAACTAAACAAAATAGCATGTCATTTACTAGAGGTTCTGACAAAATGTTGATTGCTGCAGTCTATTTAAATGTTTAATTAATCTGAGCGAATTATTTAAAAAAACTGTTTGAATGAATGATTCAATGACTCACTCTTAAATACTTCACTTGTTCATTACTGGATGAATCAGTGTTTTTGAACAAATCTCTTGAATGAATGATTCAATGACTCATACATTTTTTTAACAGTCACGTGCCACCACAAGTAACTTTCAAAAAGTGATGCTCTTACTTACTTTCTATAGACATCAGTGTTTGTCTATAACTATAAACTTTTATCCTAGTACTTCTGATAACATGAATATTTGTAAGACAGGAAAAAAGATACTGGTGGTAGAAAAGACTGTTTATGACGCTGTTTCATACCTACACACTGACAACTGCTCTTTCTTTGGTTAGTGGCAGCGTCAACGCAGGTTGCGATTGTTAAAAAAAAAAAACATTGTGTGGATGTTTGAAATCGAGATCACAATCTTTTCACGATTAATCGATGCAGCTCTAATGGTCGACAAACCTTTCTAAGGGAAAGGGCAATGCAAATACTCAATCAAGCAAAGCAAAAAAAGAAAATTGCTGATTAAAAAAAAAAACTCCAAGCAAAAAGGAAAAGAAATAAAGATGCAAAGGAGATTGGGCGTGTACCTTCTGTTGGGCCATGTTCTGGTTGAACTGAGCATCTGCAGGGCATGAGCAATTTGCTGCAGGGTCTTCCGCCTCAGACAGCAGGGGCATCGGGGACATCCCTTCCACACATTCTCCTCTCTGAGGGCTGCCCCAGGGCATCCACCCTCTCACTGAGGGCCTGTAGCTGAGCCTGGAGGGACTGCAGTCTGCCATGCAGGGCCTCCACCAGGGGCAGCGTGGAGCTCTGGGTCTGGCTCTCTCTCCAGCAGATCCGCTTCCGCAGACTCATTTGTTGTAATCTTACGATAGACAGCATCTGGTGTGACACTGGAGGGGGTAGGTGATGTTAGAAGCTGAATGGCTGAGGTAATGATTTGCGCTTGGTCGCGGATAGCGAATAGGTCTTTTAAGCTGAGGCCCTGAGCAGTAGAAGTGTGACTTGTTCCTGAAAATTTTGGATTATTTTCCTCAAGAATATCGTGCTGCTCGTCGCCCACCGGGCCTTCGCGGTGCACCTGGCTGGGGACGCACTCAGCTGAGTCCCCTGCTTCGGCATCGGTTTCCAGTGCGGGACGTGTGGAACCCTGGTTGGAGGCCAAGTCACAACGTTGAAGGTTGGAAAGGAGCACACGGTTCTCATACTGAAGCTTCTTTACTTTGCCATTCAGCTCTGTGATCTGCAGCCTGGCAGCAAGCAGTTCTTTATGGGTGGCTTCGTTTAGACCGGATCCCTCATCTTCGGAAGCACCAGGAATGATTTTGGGTGGAATTCGATGGTTGTGGATGGCGACAGCTCTATCTCATTGACAGCGGGAAGCTCGGATTTGAAGTGGTTGAGCTCGTTCATCAGAGAGCTTGTTCTGCTCTTCCATTTCTATCAGAGACCGCCGCAGCAGATCCGCCTCTTCTTCCACAAACTGTAGATGGCGCTGTAGCTCCATCACATTCTCAGACGTGGAAAGCAGCAGTTGACCCCCGACTCCACCCATGACCCGACTCCACCCGGGGAATCCTGGATCTTCATGTCGTCCATTTCAGCGCGAAGGCCACGGTCTCCACCTCCAACTCTATCGATCCGTCGGCTTAGAAGGTTCGTCTCCTCTTCCACAAGTTTCAGGTGTACTTTGACCTCGGCCTCTGGGTGTGAGGTGAGTCAGCGACTTCTTCGACAGTAAGCGAGGCATCGACCTCTCCGTACAAAGAGCGAAACTTTGACAATTCCTCCCTCATGGCCTCATTGTCTTTGACCATCTTGGTGAGTTTCTTGCACATGAGAGCTGACTCCTCTTTGGCGAAGTGAAGCTGGCACTTCAGGTCTGAACTGTCCTCTGGAGGCTGGAAAGGAACATTTGCAAAGACCAAAAAAACTGTTAACGGCTACAATATTTAACAATACGCTGTCCATTTATACCCTGGTTCCACCAAGTCTAAGGCCTCATTTACACTGCATGGTTCAAAGTCATAGACATACACTAGACGTCACCTTGGGTTCTACGCATGCGTCAAAACCGCCGCCATCTTGGAACAGGGATCTTGTCATATGAAGTAGCTAGGTAACGCTGCTATCTCTGCCTTTACTTTGAATTCATTGATGGTGGCGGACTTTTGTGCAGCCTATGGTGTTCATAGATGAAATCTGAACTTTTTTAATTAAAAAAAAATTCTGGAATCAATGATAAATACATGTCTGACCGTTAGAACAAACCCCCAAAAAAAACTAGACAAATCACTTTCATGATAATTTATGGTGATTTTATTTCCATTAGACCTGTGTCTACATTGACGCTGATGCATTAAAGTGGAGGGGCTCCCCTTTTTCAAGATGGCGGCTCTATTGACGCATTCGTTCCAATGAACTGCAGTAGCCAAGGTGACGTCTAGTGTATATGTCTATGGGTTCAAGTGACCCAAATCCAATTATTTTTCCTCTCATGTGGCACAGATCGGATATGACTGGTGAACGTGTAAGCAGGAAAAAAACGCATGGATTACGATTTTCTCAGTTCGGATTCTGGCCTCATTCATATGTGGTAATAAATCGGATATAAATCGGATATGTGCATTTGTGTGTTCCATGTAAGCAGACAAATCGGATATTCCCCAGTAAATGCGAGTCGCACGTCATTTAAATAGTGCGCGATTATAGGCGCGATAGAGAAAGGATACACACAGTGGAGCAATGCGGAGGTTTCGTGACTTTTGAGTGTTCGGGGGCGAAGACTGCAGGCAAAAATGCAGGGTTGTTAGAAACAAATCCGTATTTGAAGACATTTCACGAGATATGGGGAGGCACGGTTTTAAGCGCTCGTGGCTACAGTGCCTCTCCTCTTTTTCTCCGTCGTACGAGACTAATGTTTTGATGACTTTTCCAAATATTGTGGAAAGAAAAACACTGGATAATTTTATTCGCATCTGCATCCATTGCATTTCGAGCTGTTTTACTTCATTTTCCGGGTCAGAATGTCTACATTTGGTAGGTTCAGCAGAGTGTATAGTGTAAATGCAAAAATTGGATATGGGTCACTTTTAAAAGATGTTGTAAGTGGGTCGTCAAAAAATTCGGATATAGTCAGAAAATCGGATTTGGGTATCTGCCTGAGCCAAGTCAATGGCTAAGGTGGGGTAATATATCGCCACATTTGACTCGCCAAACAATTGCGACACACGCGTCATATTGCACAGTTACTCCAGACACCTTATTTTATTTATCCACCTGAATTTAGATCAAAATAGTTGACTACAAAGAATGTGGTGCCTCATGTTTTTAGGAGGGAGGTTATGTTACAGGTAGGAAAGATTATGAGAAGTTTGCAGAAAGCCCAGTATGATCCCTGCACCACTGCACTGAAAAAAAAGGTATAACAAGGGAATAAAGTTCTACATTTATAGCAAGAACAACTTCTTTGTTGTGATAAATGCATCATCACTATAGCACTGTACAAAGACCACTTTGTGAGCTTGAACAAGAATGTAGACTACGACCTTGACGGTCTTAAGAAGTAATAGAACAACGAAAGCTTTAAATTGATAGCACCTGTTCTAAAAATACAGTTTGCTATCATTGCTGTACTACCAGTTCTCTTTCATTATTTTACAATAGAAGCAAAATAATTAAATATTGTAGTATTAGTGTGTATTACCTGAGGCGATGCTTTTTTGTCAGGTTTGTTGTTTGGTCTGGCACCTCTCTTCTTCTGAGAGTTCTAAAGGAGAAAAAAGGGATAAATTAATTAGTATGTGTTACAACATAAATCACTCTTGTTATCCTCTTCCCAAGCCACTGTACATCCACTCTGATATCACACCATCACTTACACTGATATTTTCACTGATAAATCATGATTTGGCAGGAAACCAGCATGAAAGTAAACTGATACACATCAAAACGTGAGGTATTGCATTGTTTCCATCAAATGGAAAACTTCTACACTGCAGGAAATGGAGATAGGAGGAGGTGAGATAACCATTGATACATTTTAAAATGAATAGTTTAAATTGTGGATACTGATTGATTAATACAGGTTTTCAACAATGATAAAATACACATTCACAATATAAAACAGCCTCTCAGTGCAGTACATTATTGTGTAAAAATGATTCAAACGAAAATTAAAGGATAATAGGGTCATTTTCTCTAAAACCATGTAACATGCGCCCAAAACATGGACGAATACAGACAACAATCCAGTTTTCACTTCCTGCCGTATGTGGGCAGACAGAATGGCACAGGTTAATGGAATCGCTTTTAATGGTACTAAACTTCATTGAAATCAATAGATTTGTGCTGAAAGAAAATGAAAGCATTGACTTAGCCTATCGACCATTTTTGTGCCACTGTTTTTTAATTTACTGCAGTGTGCTGAGTCTGTGGGAAAGAAGTCTGAACATAATGAGATTATAGCAACGTCATTAATGCCACCCACCGCTAACTCACACTGGCGCCGTACACAAAAGCTGCACACGTAAAGGCTGTTCATTGTGTATATACATGCTATGTGAGGGGTTTTTCCTCTGTCATTGACTCTTCCAGCACAAACACACTCCCTCACAGTCGGCTCTGGTGCTCCAGTCATGATAAAATTTCTACTCTGCAATACTGATGCAATTTTGGATGGATGTCGTCTATTTCACTGTCAGTCAATACTTGCACAATTTCATATGTGCAAAATGCAAACATGCAAAAGTGGACAAACAGTGCATAGTGGTAAGGAGAGTAAAAATTGGCATTTGCGAGAAAATTCATATTTGTCAGCTCTCCAATAACTTTATCAGGAACTCATAATACAGTTTAAATTGGACCTTTATGAACAATAGTCTTGACACTCATTGATGTAAGTGACATGCGCAATTCAACTCAAAGACAATACAAACTGTCTACTAAAGAAAACATCTACCATGACTCATGTTTCTTTTAACAGTGGATGATTTACCAACAGAAGCTTTTCTAGGGTGTGCAAATACCTCTAGAGCTCATGTGGCAACATGAAGGTGGACTATTCCTTGTATTAAGCAACCAAAATGAAAATATGGAGAACAAAATCACAATATGTACAGTTACTAAAGAAACTGCCTCAGTTTGCAGTGTCAAAATTGGTGTTACCATTGGTGTTTGTCCTAAGAACCTAAATATGTTTCAACAAAATCTAAAAGTAATGAAATGTAAAACACTTTCACGCTTGTTAAGAAATATACATTTTCTGAAAACGTTTTTAGCTCAGCACCAATGGGAGTAGAATGAGAATCGTACATTTTTGACCCTGGTCACAGGTTTTGAACAAATGTCAAAGAGTTTTCTTTTTCATTGCATTTACTCTATGCAATGAAACATGCATAGATTAATTGTTCACAGAAAAAAAGATAACAAGCATTTAAAATATAGAGTTAATTTTCATTTCATGCCGACTTACTAAGAAACATGAGGAAAGAGGTCTACTCATGTACATTGCATAATTTTGCACTGCCAGCAATCCAAGTAGTTTGTCATCTGATCACTGAATTGCTTATCAGCTACCTGAATTTCAACACCATGAAACCTAATGCAGGTACAGAAATCTGAGAACACACACATAGCTCTATTCATCCATTCTGTGATCTTGTGCCTGCTTGACTTCTTATGAAACACGCTCTTCCTCTAACACAGGATGTAAGGAATAAGATGATTTTCGTCCCAGTTGGGATGAGGAATGAGTGGCACTGTATTAAAATCCATCTATCCTAAAGGAACAATGGAGTCTCTCTTATATCACCTCCTCATTTGACTGAATTATGAAGAATTGAATTGACGGAGTGTGTGAAACTGAGAGGGTCTTTAAGTCACGCTCCACTTCACAAACTTTGTCCCTTAAAATCATTGTCAGTGGTGAGGATGGCCTGTTGCGCAGAGAGACTCTGAGGCCCCGTTACACGAAGGGAAAACGCATATTTCCCTGCGGTTTGGCCTCTCATTTACACGCAAACCCCGTTTTTAATCACAGAAAACAATTATTTCTAAAAACTCTGGCCAAAGTGAGAGATTTCTGAAAACGCCAGTTATGTGTTGTCGTGTCAACTGGGAGAAACGCCGTTTTAGGTTCTCTCTTGTCAATTCTGAGGATTCTGATTGGCTTGCATGGCTTTAATCCTTATTTATACTTGACTTGTCCGCACGAGTGCGAGGCTCCAGCTCACTGTGCGAGCACCTCTCCAAACGGATGAGGCGTTTATACTTGACAGCGCTCACCGTTGTGCTATTCTGTGAAACGACAGGGGGCGAACTCAGAGTAATTCTCCTCTAAACCACCAGGAATCAGCAGTGAAGAAGTAGTTTGCCGTTTATTAGTAGTTTATTAATTGCTAATTCATAAAAGAGTAAATGCAGTCGGTTTATTGTAGGCTACTTTCACTGCATGTAAACTACGTTAAACAACTGAAGCCTTATTGAAGAGTGTTTAAACCTTAATTTTACCAGCAGGGCTTAATTCTGCTATTAGGCTTATTTTGTAAATTTAACCAATTACTTTAGACAAGTGCAAACTAGGTGCTTAATGCAAATGTGTTCCTGTTCACAAAATGAGATTTTATGGTCGCCCATCAATGCAAATGTCTCTGTGTATAGAAGGATCATAAACATGCTGGTACAGATTGTACCAGTTCTGCCAGATTCGGCTCGAAGTCGTTCATCTTCAGATGCGGTGCCGCGCGTAATGTTATAAAAAGTGCCGTGCACACCACCAGGCGATATGGGGTTTTGCGCACCCAACGCGCACGACCGCAATGACGTCATTTTTGCCGCGCGCCCTTCGCGCTCTTGCGGACGCATCGAGTATAAACAAGGCTTTATCCTTCTCCCTACACTGCCACCCATAGGTTTGGCATAGATATGATATGCTCTTAATCTGAGCCACTTACAATGTGCATTTGGAACGCAACATGCTCCAACCATCTTCCCAAATTAGTAATGAGAAAGATCCCTTTACACCAAAATAAAAGCTTCAGTGCAGTGGTCCCAAAACTTGGTCCTGGAAGGCCACTGTCCTGCAAAGTTTAACTTCCCTCAACATACCTGTCTGAAAATTTCTAGTATTTTAAATTTCTAGTATCTACTTAATCTTCAATTTCCACCATTGTGACAAAATGAAAGTAATATCAGCAACATTTTGTTGTCTTTAATAGCTTTAATGGACTATAAAATTCAAACATTTACACAAAATTGGATTAAAAATGCAAAACAAGTTAAAAAAAAAACAAATAGGTCATGTGACAATGCATTGCGGCATGCTATGTAAAGTATTAGACTACTGTGTGAAATGTTTCTCACTGCAAATGCGTTCTATTTCACATATTAATTAAATGCAGTGTATACTGCGCAGTGCTCCATAAGCTAGACAAGCTCAGACAGTAATCCATAGCTTTCCTCAATTCCCAGACCGCAGAGACACGAGTCCCCGACCGCTCCAGACTATAATGGGTTCCCATGACAACTGCTTTTGTGAGCAGTTCCCCTGTAGAGTTCAATGGAACAAATTGATGAATAAATGGGGGGGGGGCGGAAGTTAAGAGAGGGGAAACAGGAAATCACAACCTTTCAAATCCATTTGACATGAGCAGGCCCCTCTCCTCCAGCACTACCAGGAAAAACAACTGCAGAAAACCACCGCCTTCCCCTCTTTCTCCCTTAATTGCACTAAAACACAAGGAAGCAGGATCATTAGCATAGCATTTTCCATCTGAGAGCCTGCAGGTGCTGTGTATTTCCCACACACATTTTGTCATGCTGGACATGGTTAGGAAATGACGAGATATTCTGTCTCTTTGATCCATGGCAACAATATTTATTAGTTAACAACAGCAGGATGGCGGTGATAAACAATATGCCTTACACAAAGAGCTGTGAGTAAACCTCTATCAACCCAAAACATTTTCATTCTCCTTTAAATCTAAAAGCCGTATAGGACTGTTTTCCTGTCCACATTAATTTGAGGCAGCTCTAGACCATGATCTACTACCACATACTTCTGTCTGTCCCACATGCTGACATTTGAGATGATGGCAAGTACTAATAGGGCCACACTTTGGTAGAATGTTTTTTTTTACCCTGTTTATAATGTTAGCCATGGTAACTTGGAACAAAAACATGAAGATTTTATCATCAATTTATGTTTTATGGGCCATTTTTGCAATCTCTCTTTCATGCTTCTAATGGTGCATATACACTTTAATCAGTCATACACACACACACACACACACACACACACACACACACAGGTGCATGCAGCTTCTCTGCCTGCCAGGTACAGCTTCTTGCATCTGTCAGCAAAATCACTGTTGTCATTTTACCAGTGTGGGCAAAATGTTTCACATATTGGGCTCACCCTGTGCTTGGATGACTTATTCAGGGAAAAGTTTTGGCATATAGCAGCATTTGCCTCTAGCTTTCTCACACTCAAGAAGAGTGACATATGCTTCTGTCCACCCATGAGTGGGACAGTTCTTTTACATGCTTATCAGGCCTGAGTGTTAATTAAAGCTGGGAATAGCTTTCATAATTACACATGAAGCCCATGAGGGAAAAGCAGATATGAGTGTGATCTAGAACAGAGACATAATGGGTGGAAATACTTTAGTAAGCATGGAGGGGATAGTCAAAAAGGAAGTGAGAATGTGAATTAAAGAGTCATTTTAATTAGATGACTTTAGATTGACATACGGACTAAGTGTGATCGAAATTAATTCACAATCGTCAATGCTGCCACGCCCCCATGTCAAGTCCATTCATCGGCGTAATATTGCTCGTTTTTTTTCTCTTATCAGTTCAAACCAAACTCAAAATACTTTGTTTATTTTGATCTTACATATAAGTGTTACATATCATTCAATACTGTTAAATGTCTTCTTTTTTTGTGTACACTCTTATTAACATCAAAACCTTGTGTTTTTGTAAAATAAATAAAACAAACAGGATGCACTTTCAGCTCAATCTGTCTCCGCAAAAAACTTTCTGAAACGCGTCTGAAAAATTAACTGTAACTCAGTAAATACTTGTCACAGAGACACGAAAGATTTCTCTTTATGAAGCTGAAATTCTCTTCTTTTAAATGAAGTTATTTATATAAAAAAGGTACTATTCTCAGTTGATGTAATCTGTATGAAAAGAGAGACATGTCAGTCTTTTTCCTTTCACCTAATTATAGCGTATGACGTGTTAATGTGACCACGCCCACTGAGAGCGCATGATATTCAAACGTTAATGTTGAGGCAAGCAATGAAAAGGGCCACATCAGAACGCTCTAACCTTTATCTTGTCTTGCTGTTCAGTGAGGAATAATAGTAATCCTGGAAACGTTACCTCAGTTACCCGTTTCATTTCAAGGAGCACGGATTCAGCTGGTGTAGTTAGTAATTTATTCTTAAGTGCTTTGTTCTAATTGCATTGTTTAATAGTGTCTGTAAACTGCACAAAGACGCACGGGCGCTGTGTTCATTCACTCTCGCTCCTACATTAGTAAGACTATATAGACTACTATACTGATCTGTAAAACCAATAAGTTTAAATATGAATCGGGTGTGTGAACGAACGAACGCACAGATGCATAGCCTACTGTTACAGACGAAATAGATTATAAAGTTTTACTATAAAATAGACAGCGAATAAGCTTTAGTTAGACAGTTTTTGCTCATATGTTAAATATATAGTATGTTTTGTCAAAAATAAACTAATCAACTGTTATCCAATGCAAGCTAATGCAATGCACATATCAAAATAATGAATCCATAACTTTGAAACATGTATGATAAAATATATTGGCCTACTTTAAAAATAATACTTTATATGGAAATCTTTTTCCGAGTCAAATTCGTTCGTTGAATGAACCAAATGACTCGGAAAAGATTCGTTCATTTTGATGAACAAGTTCGAACAGGAGAGTCACAAACAAACGCGCATCACAGAACAGAGAAAGGCGAGCATTTGAGCTTATAAAACTTAAACTTTGTTTTGTTTTTTTTTAATGAGCGATCGTTTCGCTTGATAAGACCCTTATTCATCGTCTGGAATCGTTTAAAGCCCTTTTGAACAGTTTGCAGTTTGCACTGAAACTGTCTTTTGGACCTTGAACCGTTTGGTTACCAGTAAAGTCCATTATATGGAGAAAAATCCTCATGTTTTCATCAAAAACCTTAATTTCTTTTTGACTGAAGAAAGAATGACATGCACATCTTGGATGACATGGGAGTGAGTAAATTATCAGCAAAATCTTTTTCATAAGTCAACTATTCATATGTCAACTATTTAATATGTTTATAAGCAACTGAAAAAAGCATAAATGTCACAGCATGTCAGAAAACACCTTAGACCCCAGAGGGTTAAACAGGCCCTAAGATGCATTGTAGAACAAAGGCATAAAGGTCGTTTGAGATGAGGAACACTGACCTTCCATCTCTTTCCGTTACACCTTGTACATGAACACATTATTAATGGGTTGGGAATGAAAGGTCCATTCTGCCTCTTTCTTTTCTCTTTGGCTCGGTAAGAGTTTAATCTCTAAACTTCTGTTGTCTACAAACTCTTCACAAAAAAAGCCTTGGCGCACAGCAGAGGGCACCTCCCTTTTCTCCCGTTTATCCCTTCTTCCTTGAGTGCACTCCAGTACGACTGTGTCCGAAAATCTAAATATCAACTTTCACAACATTAAAATTGAAAAATCGAATAATTAATTCAAACACTGTTGGCCTGATCAGTCATCCCATGAATATAACAGGGTGTAGACATGTGAATTAATGTTGACATCCAGCCATCACTTACAGAAAAACGGTGCGTATTGAGCCATTTGGTGAAGTTCAAAAGATTAATATCTGAGAAACTGAGAAGAAAAAAGCTGGCGAATCACACCTGTACCGAGTATGAGTTAATTGCTCCCAGGTGTGGGCCAATCAAATTTAACTATAGCAGCTTGTTTCTCATTAACACCACTGACACAGCAATCAAAAGCACTCCCGGCATGTCTTACATTGGGGATATATCCAGAAAACAGAAAATCTCCCTGTAGCCTAAGAGGGAAAATTGACATATTACTTAAAATGTTATTTAAAAACATTTACAAACATTTCTTGCCATACAAACATGACAATCTTGACCATTTTAATGAGAACTGACTATAAACCGGTTTAGAAGCAGCCTAAAGGAATTGTCCCCTTCATCTTTGACCTGTCCTAGATACCAAAAAGCTTTGGATAGAGTATCTGTCCTTGTTTTCTGCATGAAAGAGAGTACAGGAGACATCCAGCCACAGCCACATAAACTGCTCTTTGTCTTTGTATCTGGTCCTCCCCTTTCAGCGGGATTCAATCAGGGAGCCCATGCGCTCATTAGAGAGAATAGCTAGCACTTGACGCTCATTTGCGTGTCAGATTGCCAGCCGCATGCGTTCTGGTACATGAAAACACTCCAAACATTCCTCTCATTGCACACTTTGTTCTCTCATTTGTATTAAGAACGAGATTCGGCATTCAGAGAGGGACGCTGAATTTAGAGCTAGTTATTGGAATCTGTGGAAAAGACCAACATAGGTCAAATTCCTCAGTTTACATCCATAACTAAGGATGAAAATATATGGGTAACATTTGTAGGTTTGTAGACATCTGAATGGTCTATTCTTCATTTTTGCATTTCCAGACAGTCCGTACTCAACTCAATTTTCTTTTCAATTTGCAGCAAAACATATCAGGCGAACCTCTCAAATCCTTAAAGGCTTTATTCCAAATGTGTGAGAGAGAAAGACTGAGCAGGAGAAAATATAATGGATAAGTAACACACAACAGCACTATGTTATGGGAGGGAGGTCTATAATACTTGGGAGAAAGCTAGTCATAAGCATTTCCATTCGTCTCAATGGCAGTTTTTTGGCTGGACCAAGATTCCTCTGTAGGCAGGACAGAGCTTTGTTCATGAGCACTAACTTTTGCAGCCAGGCTGTTTTGAGCTATTATTGTGTCATAACTAGGCTGGTAAACCTTATACTACATTATAATGAAATATTATGCTTAAATGTCAAAATACATATACTTTTGAAGGGCCATCAATGGAGAAAGATGCTACAGTATATAGGCTGTAGTTAAAGGGGGGGTTGACTGCTTTTTTTCTTTGCATGATTGTGTTTATGGGGTGCAATATAACATGTATCCGTGTTTTTTTTTTTTTTAAAGTCTTATTTTTCATAAATTTCACCTTTATTGTAAGCCACGCTCTCCTCTGTCCCCTGAACGAGCGGTTGACTTCCTGAGTGGGCTTCCTGAAACACATAGTGGGCTCAGATTGGTTCGTTTGGCCGGTGTGTTGTGATTGGCTAAACTGTCGCTCACGTTGTCCGGAAAGTTTACGCCCATTACCTTTACGGGCGAAACGGGCATGCCAAAGGTGGATACCATAGACAGTGGATACACGTAAATAATGATGTCGAGACTGCAGTATCAGTGAGGCAGAATCAGACCGAGAAAGCCACGATGGAATCAAGTCAAGCAGAACCTCACCACACACGGCTCTTAATAAAGGTTTCTGAATGATAATTTGCTACATTTTTTAACTTTATACACGTTTATTTTACACAATAGCATCTGACTGGCAACGATAGCAACTGACTGGCTACTAATGTTAAACACAAACAGCGTTGGCAAGTTTACGTTCTTGATCAAATCAAAAATAAAGTCATAAAGCATATATACATGAAACATACATTTACAACATTAGTCCTTATACAAAATTCAGGTCCATAATGTTTGTACGCGTTTGCCGTAGACACAAAATAGCCTAACTAGTAGCCCATAAAGCCTACAAAGCCAGCGCTGGCATTTGAAAAAAAATAAAACACAACGCTACATCGGGAATTATACATTCAAATACATTTAAAATGATGAAGTCTTAGCCTACTTACAGGTTGTGGCCCAACAACTGCTGACTCTTGTTTTAAAGTTGGATCTGCTTCATGTTTTAGTAACAGTTTCTTGTTAAATCCGGTGTTGAATTCGTGGAGATTCTGGAAGCTGTCTTCCGTAAATGCGCAGCACAGAGAGCTAAATTATGATCGTCACTTTCAGGAATATAATCAAACATAAATTGTATCCATTGTTGTCGAAGTATAGCATCCGTGGGAAGCTCAAACACAGAAGACCTGACAGCTGGGTGGGTGAACACAACTCACTCGACGTGCTGCTGAAATATGATCATGCCCTTTCCTGCATATTCTGAGGGAGGGGTTGATGCAAATGTGTGGGTTAGTGGCGTACCATAACCCAGCTGTAGTCCCAATTGAGTCTTTTTGTAGGCAATTATACTTCCTGATTTTTAAAAGGCGATATCTATGCTTACACTAAACTTTCAGCGCTACAACTTTGCAGATACTGTTCATGCACCAACAGCAACATTACACACTATTTAAAATGAAGAAAGTGAAATCACAGTCAACCCCCCTTTAAGGTATCTTCCAGAGGGCAAACAGTGCCATTGTAACAAACCCCTTGGGGAAACGTCTTATTTATGTGGTTTTCCTGTGGTCCACTAACTTATTCATATTCTAGTACCCAAACCCTAACCCTAACCCTTAGATAATGGTCTTTAGTACATAAATATAAATTCATTTCACCTCAATTGGCATTGAATGGATTTGTTGCTGAATACCACTGAACTGCTTTGGCTGGGCAAATGTAGTATAAATTCAGTATGATAGAATGATGATTCAGTAGTATGCATACTGTATACAGAGTTTCTATTGTAAATGAAGGCAAGCAATGTGTGTAGGTGTGCCCAAGCAGAAAACACTCTGAATCCCACAATGCAATGCACTATGCTTTTACGCCCTGGAGCAGATTTTCTAAGGGCATTTTTCATATAAATACTATGACACATCCATTTTCCATTTTTACAAATACAAAATTGCGACATTTGTGTCATTTTCAGTGTTTTTCCAAGCCCCTATTGATTTCTGAATGTATACTGTTCAGTAAGCACTATGATAGCACTCTATTCTAAATAGAGCTGTAGTTTTGCTAGCCAAATCACCTCAGGTTATTGGTCTAGACAGATTACATCGATAAGGTGGGCAGGTCACTGGGCTGCAGTAATAAAACCATTTTGCTGAAGAGAATCGCTGAAAGTGTAATTCGGATGTGATTAAGTGATCAATCTCAATCCCAGCTCACTTCTTAAGCTATTATATCTAAAACAGAAGATCCTAACTACAATCACGCTTCACAAGCTTCTCCAAAAGCAATGTAAGAGCTGTAATGAACGAACCTATCATATTTTAAAATGACTTATAAATCTAACCACAGTATTCCCATTTTAAATGTGCTGAGTCTGCAGCTTCCAACAAGCCATAGTGAATAACCCTTTAACAGATCAGTGAGGTGTATAGACAGACACGGATGAATATTGATAGCTAGTCTTGTGCAAATGCAATGAAGCAAGGTTATCCATTCTCTATATAAATCAATGCACCAGAGTGCATTTGAAAGTGGAAGATTGCTGGTTGACCCAAATGAAGTTCACTGGACATGACGTTCCCAAGAGCCTGGATGTGAGGAGACGGGTCTTATATAAGATCTGTCTCATACACAAAATCAAAGCAATAGCTTACTGATCTGATTAGGAAGAAAGCGGAAGATCAGAGATCTAACCAATTAGCTTCACCTAAGAGACCTTTGAATTCGATCAGACAGCAGGAAGAGCTATTTCTGTTGATGTAATGATGTAAAGGCCTTGTATGTGTGTGTGCATCTGTTAAACGGGAGCAGGAACTCATCTTCAAACATTTTGTTTGTCTTTTTAACACATCTCACACAATATAAACATTAAAAATAATGAATTGTGCTCAAGATTGCATTGTTGTATACACATGCATCTAATTAAATTAACCTTGCATTGAATAATATGGATTTTTTTTAGCATAATCCATGGCAATGCAAATACATTTCGTTTAACCCCTGGGAAAGACCAGTGGATGGGAGCTATACATTACACAATTGAAATAGCACTGTGTGTGGATCATCACAAGCTCTCTGTGAGAACATCAATTCTCGTTCAAAAACAATTGATTCTATATCATATAAAGCTGCTATTTATGGTCATAAAATAGAAACATAACTAAATACAAAAAAGTCTTATTTATGGCCCTATGATTCCTGCAATGCAGAAAACACAGATGGGATCTAGTCTTAAAATTTAAATGTACTGTATAACTCAGCATGTCACGTAATTTGGCAAAATTTGGATGAATACATAAAAAGTAGGGCTGTACACTTAATCAAATCGTGATATGAACTAGTGCAGGGGTTCTCTAGTCTCATGCATTGGCCTTGAGACACGCAATTCAACCAGTTCACACACTCACTCACCACATTGTGTATTTCTCACTGTTGTCAAAGGCAATGCCAACCAAGTGGTCCTAAAGCTTTATTTAATAACGTTGTATACGAGGCGTAGGCACACAGAGTGAAGTTTCCTGCCGCCAGCATGTATCTTCTCTGACAGATTGCGTTCGTCAGGCAACACAGATGTGCGAACACACAGAAGTTGACGGAACATTCTTGCCCACTGTGGATGTTCGTCACCAGGTAACCAACAACATCGTGTGAACACACGTCGTGATGGAGCTCGTCGAACATTTTTAGGCTAGAACATTTAATATAGCCCATTGTGTACATTATTATTGATCCAGTCAAAAACTCTACAACTACTTTGCAACCAGGCCAGAAGCTTTGGCTCAGTTTGGCTGGTTTACATTACTTGAAACTATAAAGGGAAATGTGTATGGCATTGGACGGAATGAAAGATGTATATTCTTCATTTTATTTTAAATTATATATTATAATTTATATATATATATATATATATATATATATATAATATATATAATTAGGTACTATGAAGTTAGGTACTATGAATACTATTGAATAACTGACATATCTAATCTTGTCCAACATGCTAAACTTCTTTCAAACAGCTGATCTCAGCTGGTGTCTACAGTTACAATCTTAATACATGACATGGTGCTCACCTAATGCAGTTTGTGTGGTTTTGTATCCAGGAGACAACACTATTAGACCACCACTAAAAGCAGAAATAGAACAGCCAGTTGCTTTACACAAGGTGTGTGCTTGTGTGTTTTGTGTGTGTGCATGGGTTTTATAAATGGCCTTCATGCACTGCAGCATTGTCACTATCAAATCTAATAACCTCCAGCCTCAGTGCTCGGAGCGTGTGTGTGTGTGTGTGTATCAGACATAAGGGTCCAGACATCAATCAAATGTACATTTCCCTTTCTGCGCTTTCTTCACTTGTCAGTTCTGCATAGTGCTGAGCTCAATAAAAAAGAGCTTGCCGCAAAATCACTCCCTACCAACATCATCTTATTGTTTGTTTTGTCTGTGCCATTTGTTCAATCGTGTAATTCTCAAGTGGAAGCAGTTGGAGATTACAAGCTCTCTGTCCAAACATCCACGCACATACAGACCTGATAGGTGTTCGTGTGACATCAGAGCCTTGGGTTTAAGACGGATAATGGCCTCTTATTTAGAAGTGCACACCCGAATCCCACTACAGTGACACAGATGTCAAATCAAGTAAGCACTGACATCCCAGACCTTTTTAGAAATCCCCTTTCATCCCTGACCAACACGTTCCACTGGTCTGATGTGACATCCGAAAATAGCCCTAATGCATTTAATGGCTCAAAAAGAAAAAGAGGAAGATATGATGAATGAAAAACAACAGACATAGATAGGTGTGTGTTTGACCAGTCAACCCTTTGAGTCCTGTGTGTGAACATGAGAAGCACAGAAAGATATTAGACATACATCTGCTCTTGCATTTAGTTTGCATAAAGCTGTAGATTTGTATGGCAAGACTTGTTAGATGGTTTACAATTACATGGCTATAGTGAAGTCTGGGCCTGTGTGCATGAATGTGTGTGTTCATGTGAATTGAGTCTTGCGTGTCTTGTGTAGTATGTTTAATTTTTCATGCAGACTTTGCCTAGAGCATGAAATCACCTGTCATTATACATGTATCTATATCTGGATGTATGTCAGATTAATCCAGGGTTTGGTTGGACTTCCTTTAAAGAGTAGTTCACTTTTAAAAAAAACCTTGGCTGATAATTTACTCACCCCCATGTCATCCAAGATATCCATGTCTTTCTTTCTTCAGTCGAAAAGAAATTAAGGTTTTTGATGAAAACATTCCAGGATTTTTTCTCTGAATCTTTTTTGTGTAATTTGGTTCATTCAACGAACGAAATGAACAAATTGACTCGAGAAAAGATTCGTTCATTTTGATAAACGAGTTTGAACAGGAGAGTTACAAACGCGCATCACAGAACAGAGCAAGGCGAGCATTTGAGCTTATAAAACTTAAACTTTGTTGTTGTTGTTGTTTTTTTTTTAAATAAGCGATCATTTCTCTTGATAAGACCCTTATTCATCGTCTGGAATCGTTTAAAGCCCTTTGACAGTTTGCAGTTTGCACTGAAACTGTCTTTTGGGACCTTGAACCGTTTGGTTACAAGTAAAGTGCAATATATGGAGAAAAATCCTGGAATGTTTTCATAAAAAACCTTAATATCTTTTCGACTGAAGAAAGAAAGACATGGATATCTTGGATGACATTGGGGTGAGTAAATTATCAGCAAAGTTTTTTTTTAAAAGTGAACTACTCCTTTAATGTAGGAAGTGAAGGTGGAAAAGTTATATTGGTGTTTGCTAAGGCATTCATCAATTTTACTATTGCTCGTACTAGAGCCCGAACCGATAAAGGATTTTGAAGGCCGATACCGATACAAATATTTTTTGGCTTTAAAATCCGATATGCCGATATATCGACCGATATTATTATTATTTACTTTTTTATTTTTTTAAACGAGCAACAAAACATTAACAGATTTCCCTAACATTAGTTATTTGTAGTTATTTATGAGTTTTAACTAAAATATTATGATCATGCATTTTAAAAAGAAACTTGTTTCTTTTATTTTCACAACAGAACAGACTGATGATAGTGGCATTAGCTAGCTTTGTGGTTAGCTAGTCTATGATGAGCCATAATTTAGCAATGGATGACGTCATACTGCAAAGTGTAAAACATACATTTTCAATAAAACAGGCCAAGGAGAGATGATACGTCTCATTGCTATAACTGTCACGCGCTATTAAAGAAATACTTCAGTCACATTGTCAAAAGTTAAAAGGACAGTCAGTCAACTACACTGTAACGACGTAACATAATTATTACTAACTAATTCCGCGACTGATGAGAATGTTCTTTTAATTGTTATTCAAACAATGTATGTCTCGTGACCAACTCAACGAGTGTTGCCAACAGGGACGGTGTAGAGCGCCCTCTGGTGGACAAACTATACAACTCCAACACTCATGACATGGTTCAAGCATGTTTCGTCCGTTTATATTTTTTTATTTTTTAAATATTCATTTATTGGCCATTATAACTGCCGATACCGATAATTTGGAAAATGCCTAATATCGGCCGATAATATCGGCATGCCGATATATATCGGTCTGGCTCTAGCTCGTACTCATTTATTAGGAATTTGAATCAAATAAAATATGGTAAACTATAATGCATTCACATTCATTTGCAATTACAAGTGTCCGAAAACATTTAATTCAGTATATTTTCATAAAGTATATTATTTCCATACTAAGTACTCTTTTAAGTACTTGTTTCACAAGGTACCTCTTGGTTTTTGAGAAGAAGCAAAAAATATCCAGGCCACATGTGTGCAGTCCATGCATGAGTGTAAATGTGTGGCTTTTATTCTCTATTGTTCCCATCATGTTCCAAATCTAGTCAAAACCTCTAATGCCATGTGCTTTGATGCTGCTGAATACACAGGTCAGACCGTACAATAGAGCGACACAACAAACACAGCTGCCAGACAGACTCAAGATTTCACAACCTGCAGCTATTGTGCCTCCCTTGTGTTATTGTAAATATTTTTATCTACAAAAGGTTTGAGAACATTCATTTTATTATGACTGTGTGTATTGTGTGCTAATGAATCCGATTCACTGCATTGATTAAATAGAGCAAAAGTGCCAGTTATAGAAATACAACAGTTTATAACAACAATAAACGAGCCCTATAATGGTACATACCAGGGTTATTGGACCATTTATGTACCATAGTATTCTTCAAAGTACCTTGGAGTACCATGTAAATACCATTGTACGTGAATATAGTGATCATTCACATTCAGTTCTGAAAAGTAAATAGATTTGTCTAGGCGCGTTTATCTAGAAACTAGAGCCAGACCGATATAGGATTTTGAAGGCCGATACCAATACAAATATTTGTTGGTTTTAAATCTGATATTCCGATATATCGGCCGATATTATTATTATTATTTTTATTTCAGAAACGCGCAACAAAATATTAACAGATTTCCCTAACATTAGTTATTTGTAGTTATTTATGAGTTTTAACTAAAAAAAATATAATAATGTATTTTAAAAAGAAACTTGTTTCTATTGTCACAACAGAACAGAGGAACATCAAAATATATTAATGTTCTGATAAATAAAATAATAATTAGTCCCTACATTGCCTTATAGTTATAAGCTACCTTATAATTACAATGTCAGCTTGCTTATTACTTTACCTGCACTTTTTGACAACACTCATGACATGGTTGAAGCATGATTCATCCGTTTTTTTTTTTTAATATTAATTTATCAGCAATTATAACTGCCGATACCGATATTTTAGAAAATACCAAATATCGGTCGATAATATCGGCCTGCCGATATATATCGGTCTGGCTCTACTAGAAATGGATTCTTATAAATGCTGTGCTTACTGACCTATGACTGTTCTCGTAATCGTCAAATACCCTGCGAGTCAGCATTTCATTCCTCTAGTTCTGAAAGAACAGAATCACATGGCCACCTGCTGAATCCCACATAATCCCTCAAATTTTCAGGAAGTTCTTGGAAAACTCGAAATATTCTAGAATGCTTAGAATCCCTCAAAATATTCCCATGCTTTTCCCTACAAAGCAAGCAAGCGTTTTAAAGTTTAAATAGCCCTGACGCATGACACAGTTCATCTCTGAGATAGTGTTTGTTTCCATCAGAGAGCTGACACTGAGTTCATGAATGCAGCTCCAGACCCTGCACTTCCTTCCTTTCTCAGGGTTTCCCCCTCAGAGCAAAACAAAGATACCAGTTTCCTGAAAAATATAAATAAAGATTCAGTCATCCTCATAGGACTGTTTCCTCTAGCGCAGTCTAGAAAGGGTGAAGAACTGAATATTAACAAACAAGCGCTCATTAATTCATGCTGTTTGTGAGACACACTTGGCTCTGGATGATAAACTAACACATGAGCAGTGGGTTTGAATACATACTTGGAGAAAGTAAAAACTGTAGTAAAACTTCACTCTCATCCCATTCCCAACCTCGTTTTTCCTGTACTGAAGCCTGTTAAACATCTATTAAACAGCCCCTCCACGTAGAGGCCACCACAGAACGCCATAAACACACAAACACACCCTCTTACACTCCCAGCAGTAGGAGAACATGTGAACCTAATCACCCGCGAAACTTCACGGCAGCTGCAGTGCCGATCGATACTCGTTCTGTGGTAAATGAAGTATTAAGAAAGAGGGATGGAGAGCATAAAGGAAGAACGAGCTTTGTAGAAAAGGAAAAATAGGATTTTGGGGGGTTTTATCTAGGTTAAAAAACTCTAAATCAGCAAGCCTTTATTTTGAGAGTTTTTGTGTTAGGAAGGAGGTCTTTGATGGTGATCTGATGACATCAGTGTGGCCCACATGCAACCTTGCATTTCTCACACAACAGGCCCAAAAGTCACTTCAATGACAAAATGATTTGAGATTATGGCTGAGAAAATCAAATTAGACTTTTTCTGTAAGTTTCTTTTCTGTACATTCTTCCTTGAATATCTTAAATGTACTAAGTCAGACTGATCTCATGAAATGGCGAATGTATGACACACCAATTCGTATTTCCATTTTTGGCGTGCTATCAACACGCATAATCGCTTTTCAGCGTGTTTATGAATGCCGTCGTTACATTACTGTATAAATATATGACCTACACCAACCTGTCGCTAAATCAACTCGTCACTGGGGTTAATAGCATTTATGAGACTTCCCCTACCATCCTAGGAAAAAAAAATATCGCTCCCCAGATGTAGATCTACATTTTGCTTAGTTTCGCTCAGACATTTAACGGCGTGTACATACACGCGGAATCACTCGGACATTTAACGGCGTAGACATACATGCATACATGCGGATAGCTCAAAATGCGTATAGATAGCACGCCACTTGACTTGAAAGTGGCGTGTATGTTTAAACAAACGTCATGATGCCATGTTGGATAAGTCGCCTTTCCATAAAACATGGTGTTACAACCAAAAAAATAACTAAATAATAAAAACTATTTGCGTAAAATACAATCAAATGTATGATCAAATGTGATGTGTCATGCAGAGACTACTAGGAATGTAGCCTCGTGAGACCATCCTGATCTCGCGAGCTTTCAAGGTTTCACTCGCAGATCAGTCTGGATTCTTTCCGTTAAAGAAAATTTGGGAGCAGTTCACCAAACGAACGTCCAATCAGCGTTGGCTTTGAGGCGGGTTGAGGTGTGACGCAACGAGAAGCGCGATAGTTTATCTTTTTAATTTTTTTTACGTTTTTTTTTTTTTCATTTTTCTTTTGCCGACATGTTTATTTGCTGAGCTAACGAGCCTTTACCTGCAGCAGCAAGAGTAGCCTGGCTTGTGGTTTTGTTTTCGTCGTCGCTCTGTTAGTACGTCATATGCTTCGTTGATCTGATTGGTTGATTTGGCCCGTCTATTACCAACATAGGCCAATCAGCTAACCAGTATTTTCGCCCCTTTCCAAAACTACTTCAACGGAAGGTTTCCAGATGGATATGCGGAGCAAATCCATCTGGCGGAGTCAGGTTACTAGGAATGTGCTTTTACTGTTTATCATCGTAAATTATCGTACAGTCAGTAAGACCAGTAAACAGGTTTTTACTCTTGTGTTACAGGTTTTTTAGAATATACTTTCATGAATATACTCATTTGGAGAAGACACAAGGACTTTAAGGATCTGTGTGCTTAAATGGTGTTGATCCATGTTTGATCAATTGTCAACAGGACCTTGATGAAGTGCATCAACTTTTAATTGTTTATACAGAAAAATAAAGGAGACCTAAAACGAGCGCATTTTTGTGGGAAATCGATTCCATTATACAGCTTAGCCGTCATTACACAAAAATATTTTTCAACCGACCAATCAGAATCAAGTATTCCAGAGAGCTGTCCAATCAGCCTTAATACATCTAATTCATCCTATACTGTTAACTAAGGGTATGTCAGCGTGAGATATCGTGTTCAGCCAGATCATCAGATCATCTTCTTTTACATGCAAACTGTCGTTTCCCCTATTCTTTGAGTGGTCTTTTGTCTGAAAAGCTTTATTAGCTCTTCAGTTAAGTATGAACTCTCGCTGTGTACCATAAGTGCCCGCTAGCTAAGAATTCAGGCCTCAACAACAGAGAATGGCACGCATTCTGTCCTGGGCTTTCAGCCAATAAGAACGCAGAACAGACTTGTGGGCCGACCCATAGTGGTGCAGCCGTGCAAATCAGAGCACTGGCACGGACTATCACAGCGGTATACAACACCCCGTAAAATGATTCTTAAAGAAAAGAGTGAAGCGACCAATAATGACCGTTGCTTCAAACAATAATGCTTTCATCACTTTCTATCAGACATAGCTAATAGAGCACAGACCAACCATTGAGCCAACGCAGGCCATCCAGCCAACCATCTATTACTCAGAAGACAAAGAAACATTTATTACCAAAAGAATGCAGGCTGAAATAGAGAATTAACCAAACAAAAGGAGCATGCTTTATGTTCCTCCTCGTTAAACTGTCAGTAGAGAAAATCTAATGCTAAATTCATGTGCTCCCCTTCCACCCTCAATCCCACCCACCCGAGCTGACATTTACACAGAGAAAGTCAACAGATCAGTACGAGCGAAGGGCTCTCCTGTCGTAACACACATAGAGCTTTAAAAACAGCGGAGCACTGCGCCTCAAGTTAAACGAAAGTGTCAACATCAAGTTCTGCCCCAAGCCAAATCAAGTACAACATAAACACTTTTTCTTTCTAAAAGCTTCCCAGGAGCTCCTAATGAAGCCTTTTCTGAAAATTGGAAAAAAATTAATGATCCCATTTATCCTCAACTTCCTACAGATCTCACACTAATTTCCCTTACTGAAGCTAAAATGGCCAAACATTGACATTCCAACTCCAATATGTGACTTGTGAACTCCTGTATACTGTATTGTAATAGCGATAGCCGATAATTCTTCATATTTGAAAGCCGATAACCGATAATTCTTCATATATGATATTGGCCGATAAATCTAGATCCAAGTTTTTATATAATTTTTGACATCCTGACTACAAAAACAAAAGTCTCACTATTAAATCCATATCCAAGTACCCAATTATAACGTTCTCATTATTATTTTATGTAGCATATATGACAGACTTGCGCTGCTACAAGTGATTGCAAATCATATTTTAAGCAATTCAAAACCATCAGACGCGATGGTTATCGAGGCGATGGAACTTATCAGGCCGATTACGATAACATTAAAAAATTAACATATATCGGCCAATACCGATAAGATGGCCAATATATCATGCGTTCCTATTGTATATTATTTGATGGTAAAAAATGGTTTATTGTAGTTATTATTATTAGTTATTCTAATGCATGCATCATTGTTTTTATGATGAATGATACCTCAAATCCTACGGTTTTTACGGTGCTTTTACACTTCTAATGTCATCAAACTTACAGATTTTGCATGCTGACCATGAAAAAAGCATGGTCGAATCTTTTCATTTGAGCCAGTAAGTAGCCACCTAGCAATGCCCAATACCACACAGCGACATGAACAACCTGAAGATGAACTTTAGCAACCACAAAGCAATGCCCTGGTAACCACCAAGACCACCCTAGAAGTAGCTTTCATTAGCCGCATTTCCACTGCCGGGCTAGGGCTGGGCCAGAGCTAACAGGGTTTTCACTGCCGGGCCAGTAGCCCCGCAGCGCTGCCCTAAACCCCGCCCCTAACACGCCTTTCTGGATCAAATGTCATACAACCCAACCATTTCAGCGGGTATTATGAATTCATTTATTTTTTAAGTTAGGAAGATAGCATGTATATTAACTCACCGGCCGTGGCTGCAATAGTGTCCCGATTGTCTCGCGAGTCGCCACTAACAGAGGGGACGGTGACCCAGCACACCGTCCATCAAGTCGAACCATGGAAAAATCCTTCTCTAAACTCCGCTTTGTCCACTGTGCATTTTAATCGCCTTGTACAATACTGCGCCCTGCAACTTTTAATATTTTTTCCTGAACTTGAAGCGTTGCTCGCTGAATGTTTAGCTTAGAAAGTTCAGCATCAATGTATTTTGTAACATCCTCGTTTCTTCACACGCCGTCAAATTTACGTTGTACGCTTTCTTCTGCCCAAACGCTCAGAAGAGCTGTTGTATCTTCGACAGACCAGTACAGGCGATTCTCCATTTCGAGCAGCGATTTTTTTTTTTGCGCAACATAAAAAAGTAAAATGTGCATCTTGCTTCAGATCATAACGTTCCATAACAGCGATAAACTCCGCCTTTTACCTTGAGCACGCCTCTAGCCTGAGCTGGCCCCCTCTGGCCCAAGGTATTCGTCGAGGCCAGAAATCCTGGCCGTTGGCCCCGAGTAAGCCCCGATCAAGCCCCGAAAGTGACAGTGGAAATGCGACTGGCCCTGGCACACACTAGCACAGCTCGGCCCTGGCCTGGCAGTGGAAACGCGGCTAGTGGTTTCATATTGCATAACAACAGTTTTCCTCACCTCTCTGGCCTTCTCCATCTCAGCTTGCAGGACCTGCTTGGCCACCTCCAGATCCTGTAGTTTTACCCTCAGCTCCTCGTTCTCCTGCTCCAGGCGAGATCTCTTCTTCTCCACAGTGTCCAGCTCATTGTGCACACGGATGGAGACATCCTTCGCCACCTAAAACAACCACAACACTTTTTAAATACGAGTATGTTGAAATTAAGATTATTCTTTGAAGAAGAGTAACTGTCTATGGAAACAATCTCACTCAGGACACTCTTTTAGCTATGCCAGTGAAAAGTATTGAAGATGGCCGATTCATACGTTTATGATTTATGTCTTCCTGGTAGAAAGCTCATTAAATGTGGTTGATTGTAAAGCTGCACTAACTTTTTAAGGAGGCAATTATCGGTGTTGGGCAAACAAAGACAGAAAATTCGAACACATCTATACCACATGTTGTGTGGACCATTTTAGGAACACAAGCCCATTTTTCATTCCTGACAATGTGTGTATGTTTCTAATAGAAGACATATAAAGGAAGGATGTAGGTTTGTGTGCGAGGAATGAAGAAAGACAGGGCGGCAGTCACTGAAAGGGGTAAATGGGGACTGTGACGGGGTATGAGGAGGAACACAGTCCTTGTTTGTGAGTTGTGCTTCTTGAGAGAGGGTTCTTCACTCTCTGTGTCTGAACCTTAGCCAGGGTGCAGCTGGGTACCCACAATGCTCCTCTGTACCAACAAAACGCTCTAATTCATATCAGATCCCTCCATCTCTCATTCTTTCCATTTATTTATCTCACCAACAGCCTCTCTGCCTTGTTCCATCAATCTTTCCTTCAGTTTACTTCCAGTGGAGCAACACTACTAACTTGCTAGCTCATTTGTTTTTAATTCAATGCTATTTTTTTTTTCAAAAAATGTTGTGCTGTAGTGTTTTAGCTTTCCTGTAGCTCAAACTAGGGCTGTGAAACGATTAATCGCGATTAATCGCGATTAATCGCATCCAAAATAAAAGTTTGTGTTTACATAACATTTATGTGTGTAGTGTGCATAATTATTTTGTACATATAAATACAGACACATGCATGTGTATATTTAAGAAATATTTGCATGTATATACTTTATATATATTTATACAAAATTTAAATTATACATACAAATATAAATATTTGATATATTAATAACACATTTTTCATGCATATGTGTGTATTTATATATACAAAATAATTATACACACTACACACACATATATTATGTAAACACAAACTTTTATTTTGGATGTGATTAATCGTGATTAATCGTTTCACAGCCCTAGCTCAAACACTAAAGCAGGGAAAGCAAGTTTTGGGAAAACAGTTTTCCCAGGGAAAGCAAGAACTGATAAGAATGTAAATGTGCATCTTGAAATGCAATGTATGTAAAATACATAAATGTAAATGCATAAATGTAAAATGTAGTGTGAGGTACAATGCTGTTTTGATGTTGCATTATACTGAAAATATGCAATATGAATCACTTTCAGTTTTACTATAAACCATCTACAAAGTTCTCTGAATATGCACAGTATATTATGTTAAGATATATGGTGAAAAGTATATTTAGAACATATAAAATATACCTAGCAGAATAATTGTGTTATTATGTTGGTTATATACAATAATACGATTTTTGATTGCAAATTATAACAAAGATTCATACAGTTATTGACTGTAAAATATAAAGTTATCAAAACACAATCTCTTAATTCCAGAAACTTTTATAATTATTTAATTTCTGTTATGTTCTTTTAAAATAAGTTCTGGCAAACACATTTTTTAGTTCTTAAAAATAGAGAGATTTATACAGTATCAATATTTCTAAGAGCAAACAGCCAAGCATGAAAAAAGTCACAATTCATAATAGAGTAGAGTTTGTTTCTAAACCACAGGCCCAAGGTTTTATGGTAATTGGGGCGTCTGTATTGTCATACAAATGCTTGAATTATCAGAGCACCAAAAGTGTCTGTTGGCTTCAGATTAGTTGCATTCACTCCTCCCTCCATTCTGTCTAGATGGCACCCACCTGCCTTTGACTGACAATGTTGTTGCTTTTACATGCAAAAAAGATGGACACCTATAGATCAACAGGGAAAGGGGTAGTGAAGCACAGCAATGCCGTATGTGTGTGTGTGTGCCTTGTTGTCCGCCCCTCTCACCACAGCCTGATGTAGAACAACAAACAGCCAAATCTGCTGAACCATTTGACCAAACACTAAAATCAAAGGAGTGTAATGACCCATCAAAGAATATTTGCATGCGCCCATGACTGTTCATCAGTAGTACTTGAGCAAATATGTAAATGGCACTGTAGAATTTGTTTGTCTTTGATTATTTGTGTGTGTGTGTGTCTCGCTCCTCTCTGGTCCTGCTTTTCAGGATTGCTCCGCCTCTTTTCTGTGCAAACGGTCGTTTTAAATGACTTCCCTCCAGATCTGTATCTGGTTGCATCTGCGGGACAGATGCCTGGGCACATTCACACTGTAACCTCAACCTTACCCTATTTAGAAAAAACAAACAAGCTGCCCTTCGGTTAACCTCTATAAACACACATGCAGCTCAGATGAAGACAGTCCAAGGGCACCAAATTCGGTCGTTGAAAGAAACCCATTAACACAGTTGCTACTACATTTTTAAATGGATGGACACACTTTAAATGCATCTGCCAGTCCATTTCTGCTTCCACCCATATGTCACTCTCGGGTTATTTTTACTAATCCTGCCTTTGCGACCTAAAAGCTAGTAGTAGAGTCAGCATAAAATTGCATTTGCAAACCATTATACTTACATAATGTGATTCATTTCTGAGTTAAACTGGAAATTACTGAGATAAAATATAGGGCACGTAAATGGAGTCTCCTGCTTTTTAATTTTTTAAATTGAAGTTATCTCAAATTCGCCTCCTCTAGAGTTTCTCTGAGCTCCAGATCTGGGCTTTAAGTGAGGCTTTGTCTTGCTCCATGGCTGTTTGAGTTGACTTTGACATGTGAATGCAGCACATGGATGATTATGCGTGTGCACTCCTCACATAGATGATAATAAAGGGAGAAGGCAGCCAGTGAGGGTTCAGAGTCAGTTTTCCTAGAATCCCTTGAGTGGCTTGACCGAGAGTGGACCAAACCTGCTTCACAATAAGATGTTCATTACTATGTGCCTCTTTCTCCCCGCTTATCTCCAGGATGCTGCTGCTAAGCTGATATCTAAACAGGCGAAAGCCAAACTGACCGAACAATATTTATTTGCTTATCAGCATCTGTCACCCTCACTTCCTCTTTATTATTCTCATTGTGCCCAGAGGGTATTTTATTGCTCAGAGGTTGATATTTTAAAGCTCAGGACATTTAATGCATGTCTCATTAAGCTCAAAATATGTTTTCATCATCAGCATTAAAACTTATACGTTGATCTACAATGTAAATTACACATTTTGAAGCTATGTTCTTTTTTTGTTAAGTTTCTAATAAGTAACCAAATAAGAACATTTGGGGTGTGAGTGTGTGCAGATTACGTTGTAGAACAAAATGTCCAAGTATCTTTTGAGTTATGTATACAAACAGTATTTTAATTATAAATTGGAAAAAAAAACCTATCATAAAAACCCATGGGTGTAAGCTGCAATGGGTGTTACTTGAAGGGGCGTAACTTGAAGTAGACATAACCTGAAGTGGGTGTATCTTGAAGGGGTGTAACTTGGAGTGGGCGTAACCTGCAGTGTGTGTAACTTGAAGGGGCGTAACCTGAAGTGGGCGTAACTTGGAGTGGGTGTATCTTGAAGGGGCGTAACTTGAAGTGAGTGTAATTTGAAGGAGAGTAACTTGAAGTGGGCGTAACCTGGAGTGGGTCTATCTTGAAGGGGCATAACTTAAAATGAGTGTATCTTGAAGTGGCATAACTTGAAGTGGGTGTAACTTGAAATGGGTGTAACTTGAGGGGTAACTTGAAGTGGGTGTAACTTGAAGGGGCTTAACTTGAAGTGGGTGTAACTTGAAAGGGCGTAACCTGAAGTGGGTGTATCTTGAAGGGGCATAACTTAAAATGAGTGTAACTTGAAGGGGCATAACTTGAATTGGGTGTAACTTGAAGGGGAGTAACTTGAAGTGGGTGTAACTTGAAAGGGCGTAACCTGAAGTGGGCGTAACCTGGAGTGGGTGTATCTTGAAGGGGCGTAACTTGAAGTAAGTGTAATTTGAAGGAGAGTAACTTGAAGTGGGCGTAACCTGGAGTGGGTGTATCTTGAAGGGGCGTAACTTGAAGTAAGTGTAATTTGAAGGAGAGTAACTTGAAGTGGCATAACTTGAAGTGTGTGTAACTTGAAATGGGTGTAACTTGAAAGGGAGTAACTTGAAGTGGGTGTAACTTGAAGGGGCTTAACTTGAAGTGGGTGTAACTTGAAAGGGCGTAACCTGAAGTGGGCGTAACCTGGAGTGGGTGTATCTTGAAGGGGCATAACTTAAAATGAGTGTAACTTGAAGGGGCATAACTTGAAGTAAGTGTAATTTGAAGGAGAGTAACTTGAAGTGGGCGTAACCTGGGGTGGGTGTATCTTGAAGGGGCATAACTTAAAATGAGTGTAACTTGAAGGGGCATAACTTGAAGTGGGTGTAACTTGAAGGGGAGTAACTTGAAGTGGGTGTAACTTGAAGGGGCGTGAACCTGAAGTGGGTGTAACTTAAAAGGGCTTAACCTGAAGTGGGCGTAACCTGAAGTGGGTGTAACTTAAAAGGGCGTAACCTGAAGTGGGCGTAACCTGGAGTGGGTGTATCTTGAAGGGGCGTAACTTGAAGTGAGTGTAATTTGAAGGAGAGTAACTTGAAGTGGGCGTAACCTGGGGTGGGTGTATCTTGAAGGGGCGTAACTTAAAATGAGTGTAACTTGAAGGGGCATAACTTGAATTGGGTGTAACTTGAAGGGGAGTAACTTGAAGTGGGTGTAACTTGAAAGGGCGTAACCTGAAGTGGGCGTAACCTGGAGTGGGTGTATCTTGAAGGGGCGTAACTTGAAGTAAGTGTAATTTGAAGGAGAGTAACTTGAAGTGGGCTGTGAACCTGGAGTGGGTGTATCTTGAAGGGGCATAACTTAAAATGAGTGTAACTTGAAGGGGCATAACTTGAAGTGGGTGTAATTTGAAGGGGAGTAACTTGAAGTGGGTGTAACTTGAAGGGGCGTGACTTGAAGTGGGTGTAACTTAAAAGGGCGTAACCTGAAGTGGGCGTAACCTGGAGTGGGTGTATCTTGAAGGGGCGTAACTTGAAGTGAGTGTAATTTGAAGGAGAGTAACTTGAAGTGGGTTGTAACCTGGAGTGGGTGTATCTTGAAGGGGCATAACTTAAAATGAGTGTAACTTGAAGGGGCATAACTTGAAGTGGGTGTAATTTGAAGGGGAGTAACTTGAAGTGGGTGTAACTTGAAGGGGCGTGACTTGAAGTGGGTGTAACTTGAAGGGGTGTGACTTGAAGTGGGTGTAACTTGAAGGGACGTAAATTGAAGTGGGTGTAACTCGAAGGAGCTTGCAGGCTGCAGACAGATTCTATTGGGGTTTTTGCAATCTGGATGTAGTCTTTTAATAAAATTGCGATTTTCTCAGCTTTTTTGCTTAGAATAATGTTTTTTTATTGAAACTTACCCACATTCAAGTGTGGATGAAAAAAGAATGTATTAAACTAGAAAAAAATTTTTAAAGCAGAGGCTCTGTTCTTTTTTTAATATATTGCATGTTCAGATATTCAACCTGCAAACTGTATAACACGGGCGTTGATTTTAATAGGAGTAATACAATTTTAATGCGCAAGATTATCAGGAACAAACGAGATCTCATTTTAGACAGTTTTTATCTCCTACAGCTGTAATCTCTGTCTGTTTCTCAGCTGTTGTTTTGCATGGGCATATGACTGGAGAAGAAGCTCAGATGGGTAACAGAGGGAAAGAGGAAGCTACAGACTACAGTACTTTCCAAGCCCTATTTAATAAGCCAGAGCAGCTGATGAGAAGGTGTGGAGCTGTTTTCCATCCTTCCCCTGACAGATCTGGGAGACTCTGCTCTCGCTGGATGAGAAATTAGGCCAGTGCTTCAGAGAGCAGGAAATGGTGCAGGGATCTTACAAACATTCAAATCCTCCATCAACCCTTTTCACCCCTACCCCCTCCTGACCATGACATCATCCCCTCCCCCTCGGTCCCGAGAGACCAAAGCAAGATGGGAAAAATTTGAACATGGGAAACTCTTTTATGACAGAGTAAGTCCAAAGGGGAAAAAACATTTGTCTTGCACAGCCTCTTGGTCAGAATATCACTGACCTCTGAATGAGTTTTTTTTCTCTCGGAAACAACCGATTAGTGGGTCATGTGCGTTAACATCTGGGCCTTAGAAAGTTAAAGTATCACAAAAATCAAGGGTTTTACTTAACATATAGAACATAAGCCAGTAATAATTTAGCAATTTGAGATAAATCAACCAGTAGGTCTTGTCAATGGATCATAACCAATGCAATTAATACATTTTAGACTTTTCTAAATGTCATCATTCAATTGTATTTTATATGCATGCAAATATATAGCTGTATTACACGGTTCCTCGCAATGGCATCATTTTGGGGAAGTGGATTTCACATAATACAATATTTTTTTGACTCAAGTTAGTATTTGAAGTCCAATCATTTATATATTATGGTAAGTAATTAGAGCCATAACCGATATATCGGCAGACCGATATTATTGGCCGATATTAGGCATTTTCCAAACTATTGATATCGGCAGTTATTATGGCCGATAAATTAATATTAAAAAAATAAAATAAAAACGAATCGAAACACGCTTTAACCATGTCATGAGTGTTGGAGTTGCATAGTTTGTCCACTCAGAGGGCACTCTACACCATCCTGTTGGCAACACTCATTGAGTTGGTCACGATACATACATTGCTTGAATAACAATTAAATGAACATCTCCATCAGTTCTCTTAACTCAAATAACCATGACAAAATTTGTGACTATCATGTCCAGTTTTGCTGCTGTTATATAAGCCGAGAGTGAAGCGGAATTAGCTAGTAATAGTTACTTTGTTACATTGTAGTTGACTGACTGTCCTTTTAACTTTTGACAATGTGACTGAAGTATTTCTTTAATAGCGCGTGACAGTTATAGCAATGAGACGTAATCGTCTCTCATTGGCCTGTTATATTGAAAATGTATATTTTACAATTTGCAGTATGACGTTATGCATTGCTAAAATTGATGGCTCATCATAGACTAGCTAACCACAAAGCTAGCTAATGCCACTGATCATCAGTCTGTTCTGTTGTGACAATAAAAGAAACAAGTTTCTTTTTAAAATGCATTATCAAAATTATTTTAGTTAAAACTCACACATAACAACAAATAACTAATGTTAGGGAAATATCGGCCGTTATATATCGGATTTTTAAACCAACAAATATTTGTATCGGATTCGGCCTTCAAAATACCTTTATTGGTCAGGCTTCTAGTAAGTAAGCCAAAAAACATGCAGGGATAATGTGTAGTGAGTCGGCTTATCGCAAAATAATCCATGACTGGATGATATGCTTAACATCATGGTCCCTTTCTGTCCCTTTTTTTAGTTTTAGGTCATAGTGTACAAAACAATCAATAGAAACAAGATGAACATTGCAAGAATCCTCAAAGTCATTTTGACTACAGTCAATAACTGATACAAAAAATGTCAGCAGTTGTGTTTGTATCAAACGAGAAAGAATTGGTGTTAAACGAGACATGAAAATCTGCTGACCAAACGGTCTGCTAAATATCATTGCCATGGATGATGATGAAATATAGCAAATATAGCCATCAGCCATGGTACAAATTAACTTAAATACTGTAGCATGTGTGACAACTATTCAAAGTACTGGATGTAGCTGCAAGAAAATCTTAGCACTTAGCTAGTTAGCACTTAGATCTACACAGTGCTTTGTCTGCTGTGCTAAGCTGAACTTAAGAGAACAATGTTCATCCTCCTCAAAGCATGGTGTGTCTGTCAGAGCGGTGGCAATGGAGTTTTTCAACCAGTTGAATGCACAAGGGCTACGAAGATCAGTGTAATTTGACCTGGCTGTGCCGGTAGCGTGGGGAGACAATTGACCCTGTGTTAGGAGACTCCTGTCAGCAGTTAAAGAATTCAGCAGAGGCCGCGATGTTTTCCTGCAGACACCATCCCCCTCGCCTTGCCTCATTGATTGTGTGTTAAAACTTCTGATCCTTACCAGCTGCGTCCTGAGTAGTAAAACTTAAGTATGTGACAATGTTACTCTGTTTAAGACCACCATAGTCAGTCTCAATAGCAAAACGAGCCACAGCATTTGCTTGGCAGTGGAAATCACTTCTCCCTCCTTTCCCTGTTACTGTATACACATCAGCCATTTAAAAGGACGAATCACACAGTGGCGATGGGGATGACATCATGGTTATTTCTCTTTCCTCTGACAGACCAGATAAAGGAAGTATTGTGTCCACAGCCATGTGAGACAGCTGCCTGCGTGGTGCATGACATGCAAGCTAAAGCATGATCTTACAGTCTACTGGAGACCTTTACATCACTGGATATTTATATGATTCACTTATGGGATTCAGAAGTCCCTTGTGAAAAACAACTTAAGGAACTAATATACTTTTAAAAGAATATGCTTAAAGGGGTGATGAACTGAGTAAATCAAATTTCCTTGAGCTTTTGACATAAGAGGTCATCATATTATAAGAATATCCTGTAAGTTTCAGAACCTGAAAAAGTCCTTGTTAGTCCAATAAAGCTTTTATTGACACCAGCTTCAGCAAACGACTCGTTTTTCAAAGTGGGAACTATGACGTCAAAGAGGATAAAACACACCCCGCAGAAAGATCAATGCCTACTTCAACACGGCTGGTTTAGCCCTGCCCACCGATTTGCACATTTCACGCGTAGCTAAATAACAAGGACAAACCAGATTCAGCTACCGAGGACTAAAAAATTTTGTGCAGTGCCTGGTTGTGTAGAGACGGTCGCTGCATAAGCTTCCTCTGGATTCCAATAGGACTGCATGGATAAACTTTATTTTTAATGACGTTCCAGCTGATGAGGTAAAACATCGTCCGTCTGTTCGCTTCATTTCACTGCGGATTGTTTTGTAAAGACTGGATTTGCAGACCGATTAAGAGTAAAGAACGGTGTTTGTACCGTCTATATTGAATCCGACAGGAATTGTGCAACACACGGACTCTGGGTCGCACATGTATGGGCGAATCATTCCGGTTGCCATTTTACAACATTGGACTTTTCAAAACAATTCCCCCACGTACACCGACGGGTGAGTTGAAACTCATTATAATATGCAAACTGTTATCCACTCAGTTTTGTTACGGCCCTTGGCTCAAGGGAAGCAACAAAAACAAGGGATTCACAGGGCTTTGCATCCATCGACGTCGATATCATGTTCCACCCAATCTGTACGCGATGGCACATCATTAAATAATTCAGGAAAACTACGCAATACGCCACATAATTCCTGACATTTTTCAGACGATAAATGACGGAAAGTGAACTCCAAGTTGCGCAATGAATCGGAATTATTCAAACGGCCACGAAAAACACAATCATCGGGCGAGAGAGTCTCTCTTCCTCACCCACCAAACTCACAACATTACCCCCATCCAGATAAACGTCTGGAAGTGCTGAATGTAAAGAAGGTAAATGTAAATTTGCTACAGGTTTGGTTTCCTTTTCATAATAGGGTTTTAATAGATTTACATGGCACCGTTTAACTGACTTTTCCGCGATGGCATTGAGACGTCATCATTTTTATCAGTCAATTTTCGTTGTACAACAAATGGGCCATCAAATTTGGCTTCAAAAGGAGAGGATACAATCGGCCGTAAGACAAGAACTTGATCGCCTGGTACAAACACTCGATGTTCAACAGTATGGTCATACAATTGCTTCATATTTTTCTGATGTTTTCCTAGATTTAATTTAGCTAATTCTCTAGCCTGGATGAGTCGATTTTAAAGTCTTCAGTGCGAGACGCCCATAAAAACCGAGCGTTTTTCAGCTAGGCTCAAAACTAGTGTACAAAATAGCCTATTACTTATTCATTTTGATGTTTATGAATGCAAAAACCAAGCGAACGTCATAAATTCACCTCAGACAAGATATAATAAAATTTCAAAAGCCAGTTCATGACCCCTTTAAGTGCAAACTGACTGTAATGGTTTCAGACATTTAATTCCATGATATTTACAATTAAATGTAAGTGTATTAAAGTTGAATTTGTCTTATTCAATATACAGTTTCTAATTTTAAAAAAGTACTAAAGAGCAATTTTATATGTAATTTCATAATTACTTATATTGTTCTTGAAATGGTTCAAGTACTATACAAGCATTTATGGTGAACTAAAATCTACTTTGTCTTTGAAACTCATGTATTTAAATATATATGTAATTAAACATTTGTAATGATGAGGTTGCAATTTCAAATAAATTAACTTTACATCAATTATATTAACTTCAACTGTGTTTCAATTTACACTAAAGAAATTACAATCAAGTAAAATGTGCTTTAATTTGTTAGCCAATGCATCAAATTAAGTGTACTATTAAGCATGACAAAAAATTATTAAAACAACAATTAAAGGCTTTTATTTGACGTTATTAATGCACTTTTAAAATGTGAATGTGGACTCTCTTTTTACTTAGCTTATACTACCTGCAAGTAACTGTTAAAGGGACACTGTGTAGTCCTGTAGGTATTTTATTATCTGAAATCAATATTTTTATTCATAAATATGTCCTTAATGGTGTACAAATACCTCTGCAAATTATCTGACTTATCCCCGTAAATGAAGAATTTATTATCTTAATTATCATGGGACGGGTAGGTTCACGGAGGCTTCCATGTCGTTCCGCCATCTTGAAAAACTATAATAGCAGAGAGTGTCAAAAAGTACCACCAGCCAAACGCTTTCCACAACGCGTTTTCGTTTAGACTCAGAGCTAGCGTCACGTGACTGAAAGCATCAGAAACGGAGGAGGAGAGCATTGAGGCGCATTCGCTGGAAGTTTAGTTTAGTGCATTGCACTCCTATGTTTTTTTATTTCTATATTATTTGTAACGTTAATGGCGGACCATACATACGCCGAGCCACAGGAGAAGACCTCGTCGCAAAAAAAGGCCAGACTTGAAAGAAAAAGGAAAACGTGACCGGAGATTGCAAAAAAACCAGAGTAAATGTCGGGATAAGTTAGCGTTTTCAAGGTGGAAAGAGCTAATGCTTTCTCCTCGACATGTAAGTTAATGTTACAGTCTTACTTAATTTTTTGTCATTGCTTGGTTGTGTATTTTATTATATAGACAGTATAACATTTATAGTTAAAGTTAAACAAACTCTTTGATTAATAGCAGCTGAGTAACGTTACTTTACTCAATAGCTGCCATTGTGAAGGTGCTAAAATCAAGGTTTGTAAGTTTACACTTTATAACCTATAAATTCATTAAGAATATAGAGATAATGATTGTTTTTGCATTGTTTGCACACCTAAGGCTATTTCAAGATTTTAGTTTTCTGACATTTTATGTTATTTATCATTTATACTGTGACCGCATTTAATAATGCAGACGCATACAGTAATTTTGTATGTAGCCTATGACTATAGTTTCATTTGTGAACATTGGAGAGGGTCAATCCTACTTTGATCGTCTCTGTAGCTGCCGGGGATCTTTGTCGCCGTCTGTGTTGACACTCGCGCTCTCGTCGTCCATCTCCTCGTCTAGATCCCACTGATCCACTGCCTCTCTGTCCTCTACCTCTTCCTCTTCCTCTTCCTCTCCCTACTTTTGAATCATCCGAGAATGATATCTAACAATCACGTAAGTCAGAAAATATAACGAATAAAGTCGGCATTACTACTAATTACAACAGTTCATGTTTTTCAGTGTCAGCAACTAATACTGTAACATTCATTTGTTTGTTGTGTCACGTTGCTGTTTTTTATTTTTTAATTACAAACCTGTTCATCCGGAGAGAAACTCGATGAAGTGTTACTACAAGACATCCTGTCATAGCATTTTTGGTACATAACGGCAACCGTAGATGCAGTACGCACTTGAAAAAGCGAGGCGCTGGAGAGCAAAATTTGTTTGAATGCAAAACACTTTTTAACCACTAGATGGGGTAGATCCCACACAGTGTCCCTTTAAGATTTGCAGTGCACTACAAGTACACACTGAACAATTGAGCACACTTCTTTTTCACAAGGGGTAGTTCAAGTGCAACCTCAAGCAATCACAATCCGTTACCAAACAGAATTTGATTAGTAGACTTTATCTGTAATAAATACACTGTGCCACACAAACCTTAACGTCTTGCTCCAGGGTGCGGCATAAGCTCCCCGTCCACATGTCCGGTCTGGGCAACGCGGATACTGCGTCTCTCTGCCTTCTTCAGGCGGTACTGCAGGATGCGGCAGGTCTTGTTGGCCTGATCCAGCTGCTGTCTGAGCTCCTGGAGCTGATAAACATCCTCCTCCATGTACATGTCCCTCATCTCCAGCATCCTCAGAGCGAAGCTCTCCATTTCATCCTGATACACACAAACAAACAAAATCACCAACCATTTTGCAAACATATTAGGTTTAAATGATAAAATATCTACCCAGGTAATAGACTGCCACTGGCACCCTTTCAAAAAATGCATATGATGCCCCTGACCTATTATCAAGTGTGATGTGAAAACCAATATATGCATCAAATTCATTATGCTGCATTATGATTTTCCTCTAGACCCTAGAGTTTGCATAATAGCGCGATGTTTACAATCGCTCTTTACACAAATAAACTGTTTATACCTCAAAGGGGTGACTGCATCCCACTTTTCAGAGGCTGATAGATGCTGTGGGCCACCGCGTGCTGTCACACATTTCCAGTGAATATAGGTCAACTACTGCAGCGCGCGTCACGTGCTCCGCGCGCGGATAAACAATGGAGTGAAAAAGTGGGCGCGGGCGCAGTGGACTGCTGCAGCATCTGTACAAACAGCTGCATTACTCAGGCAACACGAGTGCTACTGAAACACTAGCCTTTTTCAATGCTGATATTTTAGGCATGTCAAATGAAAAGATTCGGTTTCGTCATGGTCTTCTGGTAGTTTATGAAAACCGAGATTACAAAGGAATCACTGTTCAGCTCATAGTAATTATGTGGAAAAGACAAACCCATCTAATAGGATGTTAAATATATGCCTTGCAACATAAATATGAAATGTATTTTCAGTTTTATGGGGAAGACACTGGCACGTCTGCCTTAGGAACAATGATAATGATATAGGACAGTAATACAGTGACCCTCTTAACTAGTTTCCTCCAAATACAACAGTTATTGCGATACATTTCATCATTATAAAAAAAATCTTAGTTTCCAGCCATTTATCATCTCATAGCAATTACTGTAATTTCTTCTCAGTTTAATGAATTT
This sequence comes from Hybognathus amarus, assembly GCA_030378365.1. NCBI lineage: Eukaryota > Metazoa > Chordata > Actinopteri > Cypriniformes > Leuciscidae > Hybognathus > Hybognathus amarus. The sequence continues at coordinate 176,353 of JAQIUQ010006349.1, forward strand.
GATTTTCTTGATTCAGTATAGGCTGTATCAGTTCTAACTGGCCTTAATTCATTTACCACTTTTATATGTTTTTTTATTAATAAGGTAATTCAGCATTTTCAGTCTAGTTGACTTATAACTTGTTTAAGCCGCTTATATACTGCAATACAGTTTCACTGTTGTAACAACAGTGTTATTGTATACTTTGGGGATTTTTTATTTTTTCAAGAACCCCTTGAACCTTTTGCATACCTTTTTAGTTGGTTATTTTTAGGTTTTGATGTTGCATTATGTTCTTGGGATCAGTGTTTTGGTTGTTGGCATCAGCCAAAGAACTAAAATAACATCCAAGTTGTAACCCTAGACTGAACAATATGACATTTTGAGGAAAACAGTGGTTAAACATGGTGCTATATAACACCATTGTTGGTTTAACTTAAAAAAGTAAGTTACCGGTTTTCTTTAAAAAATTTGAGTTAACTGAAGTGAACGATTTGAGTTAATAAAAATGAAGGAGATTGGTTTAATAAGAAAATGAAAATATGTTTTTGGAACCACATTAAAAAGATAAAAAGTTGTGATTTCACAAATCATGAAAAATAGTTGTTTTAGCCTACTGCAATGCTTTGATGGTTGATATTACAATAGGCTAATCAAATAAAATAATCAGCATCTTACCTTTAAATAATCATTTTCCGACCTGAGTTCCTCTATTTCCCTGATTAATTCCTCATGCATCCCGTCCATCTCAGTCAGGTCCGAAAACGCCAGGGAAGTGCTGGCGAGCATCCTGCTGTCGAACGAGGTGAGCGAGCGCTTGTCGCCGGGAGAGACGCTCCCCTCTGCGGTCTCCATTCCCAGCGAGAGTCGCTCTTCTCCACGCTGGTCTTGGTTTGACCACTCGCGTCCAATAGTCCATGTTCCGGTGCCGATTTATCGCCGTCGATCCCCCCGCGACTGCTGGTCTCGGTGTCGCTGCTGAGCGCGTCTGTGGAGACCTTGTTCTCCTCGGAGGCGCAGTCCGATAGCTCGGAGCTGCTGTCGGTGGCTGAGAGTTTCCCCGGAGCGCAGCCGGAGTCCTTGCTTAAATCATCCGATCCGATGCTGGCGTCTGAAACTTTTCTTCGAGCGCTTTTGTTCTTCTGAGCACCGGCCGCGGATAGCGGGGCTTGCCGGTCGGTTTACTCTTCTCTGTTTTCGTTTCTTTCCCGGTGGTAACCGGGCTGCGTCTGGACACGCGACCGCCTAAATATATGGCTCCCGGTTTAACGCTCAGCGTTGGCGTTCCGATCCCTCCGCGGATTTTAGTGAGGGACCACCCGGGCACATCTTTGGGTCTCGCTGGAGACGGTGCCCGGTGTGTTTTCTTTTTCTCGTTAACTTGCAGCGGCTGCGCAGGCGGCTGTTCTGGTTCGCCGGTGCTGCTCTCCATTTTCTGCTTTTGCCTCTTCTCCTTCGACGAGACAAAATGCGTCGGGGAACCGGTGTCAACCTTTGTCTTGGTCATTCATTCCGTTTACAAGACACAAATGAAGCTGAAATGTTACCTCCACTCCCTCCCAAAAACAGAAGTTGAACTGGTTAACGCTTCACAACAACAGATCATCCGACACCAAAACCGTTGAAAATCCACAAGAAAATGTGAGTGCTTGAGATGCTTTGAATTCACCACGTCTGCAAGATATTCTCCCGTGCGCGCCCTCTTCTCCTCTGCTGAGTGTTAGTGAGCTTTAGTGAGGTTTCATTCTTTCTCCCCGCCCAGATAGCGGCTCCGACCGACCGTGACAAATGGAGAGCCTCGCGCGCAGAGCAGAGCACTACTGCCACCAACACACGGCGCGTGAACTCTTCATTTTATTCGAACGGGGGTTTTCCCTGCAAAAAATTACATTATCAAAAAGTTATCACAACATAGCCCGCCCCGTGATATTGCTTTAATTCATTTTAATGTTGATATGGGTAATTTAAGTTGATTTGACTCAATTATTGTTGATTCAAGTTGATTGTATTTAAATATTTCAGGTAGAAACGTTTCTTTACAGTAGCCTATATTACAATAGTGTGTGAACTAGATAACTAGTAGGCCTATAACAGTCATTTGCGCTAACTTTTTTTAAGCTGTCTGTGATTTCTTTTTATTTTTTTTAGCAATCACATGAAATACAAAGAACAGAGCAAACACCAGAGGAGACAAAAAGAAAGAAAAATAAATAAATAAATAACAAGTACAAATAGTGCAAGAGAGGAATAAAGGAGATACAAACAATGGCCATTTGCGTATTCACTGTTTCTGCACACGCTTCTAAACCAATTTATTTCGATTCCCGAACGAATAACTCAAATCAGTCGATTCTTTTAAGTAAATCATTAGCAGAATATTTTGTCCAGATTCCAACTCGAATGTTTTTTGTTTTGTTTTTTGTTTTGTTTTATTGTTTTGGTCATACTTTCTTTAGTGAATCTTGAACTAAAAGTGCGACCAATAGGCATATTTCCCATTTCCAAACAAATTACTATTATTAGCTAGATGTTAATGATGTAGGCTAACTAATAATTTTAGTGATTTCCCGAAATACAGCATGCTAGTATTGAGTCGATTTTAAAACAACTTTTGTAGTAAGTTTTTTTTTAATCTTTAAAGAAATAGTTCACCAAAAAATGAAAATTCTATCATCATTTACTCACCCTCAAAGTTTCTTTCTTCTGACAAACTGAAGAGAAGATATTTTTAAGAACATGCCAATCAAACAGCTGAAGGCAGCATATTGACTTCCATATGGCAAAAAAAAAATAATACTATGTCAATGGATACCGACATTCTTCAAAATATCTAATTTGTGTTCAACAGAAGAAAGAAACTCCAAATTGCAACAGCTTGAGGGTTAGTAAATGATTACAACATTTTAATTTTCGTTGAATTATCTCTTTAATTGTTTCATGTCTCCCCAACACAACCGTATCTGTATGGATAAAACAATAATACAGGATTCCTATCTAGTTTCTTGGCTATTTATCTACTGTCTTGGCTTATTCAGGAGATACCGGGACTAGCTGTCATATTTTTTACATTTTGTGAATATTTCACAATTATCGCAGATTTTCCAGTCTTGGCTAAAATAAATAAATAAATAAATACATTTAAAAAAAAAAGCTATTGATAATTTCCATCATTACTGCCAAAGAAAAAAAAGTATCATTAACAACCTATTTAACATAATTGACTTTTTGACCCCCGTAAATTTGCTAAGTTGTTATAGTGGGAGCCTTCTGTTTCTGATGAATACCTCTTTTTTGAAATATGAAATAAAATTGAAAAAAAAAACTTCAATGACTTACTCTATTTTATTTGAATTAGCAAGAATATTGAAATTTTTTGTCTTTTAATTGTATTAATGTGTGTGGTTTTATTGCATTTATACTTACTTCATTATGTGTTACTGTAGCTATAGTTAAAATAAGCATTTATACCATTGGCTCAAAATATTACATTTAATGGAATACAGCCCTTGTGATCTACCCTGTATATTTTCTTCTCTTCTGTGTTGAAAGCTGCTTGTCTCCAGTAGTGGGAAGGGAGGCTGAATTAGTCTGTGATGATTGCTTTATTCAGAGACTGTACTCCTGGACGAACACTAGAGCCTTCTGGGACCCCACACACAGGTGGCACTCCCCGAACTTCACATAAGCTCACAGTTAATGGGTTTACCCACAAGAACACCCTGCTGGAGACAGGACAGAGGAGCTGGTTGGGATCTGTGCTAACGGAGGCGTTCATTGCCACATGAAAGAAGGGGATTTGTCCCAATCTTCTCTGTAAGAAAGTCTTCACTTGATCTTTTATTGATCGATTGATTCATCCATGTGTACATGCAATGTTTTCTTTCATTAACACTGCTGTTTTATTAACAAATAGAGCAAATTAAATCTTATATTGTAAAATCTATTGGGATAGATCCTGCAAGAAGAGCAAAATTGGCAATGTTGGCATTATTTGCTATGACACTACTGATAAAACATATTTATAGTAGTATTTCTGAATGGATAATGGAAAATGGAGTGCGTTTATTTCCTGCAAGACAGCAATTGCGGTCTTGAGACGTTTAGGGATTTTGTTACTGTTATGGCTGTCAGCAGCCTTGCCACACTAGACTGAGGAATGCAAAACCCACAGGGAGACATGGCATTATCTGCTGCTGGATATCACATATTTTACTTCGTGGTGGGCTTAATTAATGTACAAGAGTATTTTAGTCCCCTGTCCTATATACTTGGCCTAAATATCTGTGATAATGATACTAACAGGTTTGCCTGCTGTTGTTGCATCATGTCTCTGAGGAGGGAGGACTGGGACCCCGCAGTCCTCTCGTCTCCATGTAATGGTTGTGGTGGCGACAATGACGAAAGAGGATTCATAAATCCTTATTGGTCTTGTCTGATGAGAAATGTATCATCTGTACTGACATAAGGCAATTTTTTACTTTTTTTTACTTCATTTTATTTTAATTTGATCATTATTTTAACTAAATACACTGTGTTTTTAACAAGTAAAAGCATAGTAGTAGAAAATAAAAGAACGCACTGTATCAATCTAAGATTTGGTGCCAAAGAAATAAGAATAAAACCGAAAACCCACCACATTTTCATGTTTACTTAGTTGTGATAATTGTTACATATATATATATGTATATATATATATATATATATATATATATATATATATATACAGTATATATATATACACATAGGTCAAAAGTTTAGGGTCGGTAAGATTTTTTATGTTTTTAAAAGAAGTCTCTTCTGCTCACCAAGGCTGCAATTTTGATAAAAAATAAAAAAAATACAGTAATATTGTGAAATATTATGACAATTTAAAATGACTTTTTTTATGTTAATATATATTAAAATGTAATTTATTCCTCTGAAAAAAAGCTGATTTTTCAGCATCATTACTCCAGTCTTCAGTGTCACATGATCCTTCACAAATCACTCTAATATGATGATTTTATGCTCCAAAAACATTTATGATTATTATCCATGTTGAAAACAGTTTTTTACATTTTTATTTCAGGATTCTTTAATGAACAGAAAGTTCAAAAGAACAGCTTTTATCTGAAATGGAAAGCTTTTGTTACATTAAACACTACCTTTAAAAAGTTTGGGGTCAGTAAGAATTTGTATTTTATTTTTGGGGAAATAAATAAGAAATCAATACTTCTATTCATCAAGGATGAGTTACATTGATCAAAAGTTACAGTAAAGACATTTATAATGTTAGAAAATATTTTAATTAAATAAATGCTGTTCTTTGAACTTTCTATTCATCAAAGAATCCTGAAATAAAAATGTAAAAAACTGTTTTCAACATGGATAATAATCATACATGTTTTTGGAGCATAAAATCATCATATTAGAGTGATTTGTGAAGGATCATGTGACACTGAAGACTGGAGTAATGATGCTGAAAATTCAGCTTTTCTTCAGAGGAATAAATTACATTTTAATATATATTAACATAAAAAAGTCATTTTAAATTGTCATAATATTTCACAATATTACTGTGTTTTTTGTGTATTTTTTATCTAAAAATTGCAGCCTTGGCGAGCAGAAGAGATTTCTTTTAAAAACATAAAAAATCTTACCGACCCTAAACTTTTGACCGGTAGTGTGTGTATATATATATATATATATATATATATATATATATATATATATATATATATATATATATACAGATGCTTGAGTCCCTGTGTGGGTATTCTGGGCAAATTTCTTGGCCATTTCTGTTATAGAGTAGACATTAATGTTCAGTGTGCATACAGCAATTATATCTTGACATGGGTGGATATTACCTTTGGGATATTACAACATCTGTGTCAGAATAAAGTAGAAAGAGCAAACCATTCAGATCTTCTGTGTGTTAATTGAACCACTACTGCCACTTTATGGCCACATTAAGCAAGCACAACAACACTATTATCACTTCAAAGGTTAAAACAGTGGCAAAGGATAATAAAAGCACAGACAGAGACACCTTAACAAAGAAATTACCCTTATACCATAAAATGTATTATAGTGTGTTATGCCAATCATGTTTTACATATGCTTACAGGCTACACGTTACTTTTATCTGACGTTAATATAAAGATTCACTTCCCACAAACTCAGTCAGACTCATGCATCAGTGATGAGCAGAAACAAAGCCATGTTGTAGAGGGCCAGTGGGTGTAATTGGCGTGTGTAATACTGGATGAAAGAGTCCATTTTACTGTAGTCCAGTCTTTAGTCCTCTGAGATCTGTTGGACATTGCAATAACTGTAACCCTGCTGGCAGACAAATCAGCAGGATGTTTTTTGATGAAAAGTTTATAATTTGCCTCTTCCATCATGTTTTATTGCTGACAGATGACTGGCTGGTCTGAATGTGTGGCTTTGGGCTCTAGACAGCAAAAATGTATCACATAACTGGACAATACAGTGTAATACAATGTATTTTGGCCAATATGTCAAATGCGATTTCTGGGTTCAACCTTTCAGGGGTCTTCCTCTTTGTCAGCATGAGAGGCTTCCAAGTTCCAACACACACACACACACACACACACACACACACACACACACACACACACACACACACACACACACACACACACACACACACACACACACACACACACACACACACACACACACACACACACACACACAATAAGGGCAGTTAAGCAGTGAGGTCAATGCAGGTCCGCTGTGCTGCTGGGAACAGTGGTGTATATCAGTGACGTCTGCCTCATTATTAACGAGAGACATAAAACAAAATGAGCAAATTTATATTTTTAATGTCCAAGCTTTTCATGCTTGATTGCAATATTTGAGGATCTTAGCATGCAAGCAGGTCTATAACTGGTTTCTCTGTACTATTTTACATTTCCGTCAATGGCCTCTGGTAATGACTGATGAATTACATGAATTTCTTGGAATGAATATTATGCTAAAATGAAACAGGAATAGCCTGAAAGCTGGTTCATAGAACAGACTGCAACATATGCTTATACATTTGATTTGTACAGTATATAGACACGTTCAACATCTGTATGTGCTGTTCGAATTCAATATCTTAATGTCAAGGTAACGTGTAATAAATGACTAGAATGACCTCCTTAAATTTGTAACTAATATCAACTTAGATGTATTGGTCATTTCAACTTAAATTTACATTAAACTGACTTTAAAACTTATTTTGATTAGTTAAAGCAATGTAAACACATGTAGCCTATTGTCATAACATGATCATATCATTTTAAGCAATAACCCAAACTCTTAGGCTTAGCTAGCATATATGAAGCATACTTGTTTATTGTGTTACATATTAAGTCATTGAAAGTATTGTTGAGTTTAACAGAGCAAAAGCTGCATGTTAAACACATTATTGTGCAACTTCAATGCAAAAGGTCTTGCCTTGACGTAACCTGTCAGGCGACGAAATGCATGCAATATAATTGGCCAAGAGACACGTCAATCAAAACGCCCATATCGGTCTCTTCCGGCAGAGTGTCAGCAGCAGCAGCAACAACAGCATCATCACAATCATCATCCCTGTCCAAGAGAAGCGAAATCCAGCAGACATCATCACAGGTACCCGATTGTCTTCTTTAAAAGTAGCTCTTCGGACTCTTTCATAAATCTAACTGAGGGGTTTAAGCAATGCTTTCCAGCGGACGCAAAGCTCTCGAGCCGTTATTTAGTAAGTTTGGCAGTTAGCTGGAGCTTTAGCCTGTTAGCATCTGTTTCCAGACTCCGGCTGCTCCTCGTAACATTGCGAGCTGTTGTCTTCCTACACAACATTGTTGAGTGAACAGAGATCACTGACAAAACCCCCTGATTTACCTATCTGAACCAGAATAACCCCCAAAATGCTGTCTAGATAGTCAGCTCACTAGGATTTAGGACACAGCCCTGATTTGTGATTTGAGCCCTGTCAGTTGCTGAATCTTGGTGTTGTGAATTGTTGTGTAGTATTGTCTTTTGTTTTACGTGTTGAGTTTTATGGCTGTTCAGCTGTCATTTCCCAGCCTAATTTCTCATTAAAAGTAAACTGACGTTTTGTGAAGGTTTTGCTTCCAGATAATTTGCATCTGTTTAAGTGTGTTAACATATTCTGCACCGACATGAACGAGTTCGTCTTGTTCCCTGGGGCTTTATACACCAGCATCTGTAACAACTTGCTGATCTTCTTACTAATTTTTTTCTATTTTATATATTTCTTTTATTATATTTACATATTCTTTTCTAATAAGAATGACTGGTTTTGGCCTGAGGATTTATCAAATGTATTTATGTGAGTTATCTGTCACTTTGACTCATGTAGGTTTCATGGCTTTTAACTGCAGCAACAGTGTTTTAATCTGCATCTCATATAAAGAAATGTCATAGAAGTTGTCTGTTACCGGTGTTAAAGTGGGTGAAATGGTTCAGTAATGGACAGTGAGCTTTGCCACATGGACTGGTGAGCAGTTATTGCTTTTTTCAGTTCCTGTGGTGTTATGTTGTGTGTAGCTTGGGGCGAGTAGACAGATGTAGCCACATTCCTGAGAGTAAATAAATCAAGATACCACTGCCTTGTTTTATGTGCGTGCATATGGAGATTCCCACCACCGCCTTGACTTGTTAACTAATTCGTCATTGTCAGGTATGTGAATACACCTTACCCAAGCAGACCACATTCCTAAGGTGTCAATGCAACTGAGTATCACAAGAGTCTGTGATTCATTCCACTTCTGAAAACTTGTGGGTGTTTGTGTTTACCTACAGACACTTTTTGACCTTTCGGATATTGCCTCAACCTCATGTACCTGACCTTCACAAATGCACACAGATTTGGAATGCTTATAATTCATTATGTATTATATAAATCATCCCCTTATTGCTTTATTACGAATTTTGGCAACATCCTTTTTATAGAAAAACCCCTGAAATTATAAAGTCACCATGAAATCATTATTGACAATTCTTGTTTTATCAAGGAATATTGTTGTATTTATTTTAAAGTCCTCGTGTGGTGAAAATCAAATGTTTATTGTTGTTTATATGTCTATATGGTGATATTAATATGCCTTAAGACAAACCATGTGCAACCACACCATTTTGTTGTACACACTTTAAAAAATGCTGGGTTGTTTTTAACCCAATTTTGGGTAAAATTTGGACAAACCCAGCCATTGGGTTAAAAATGTAATTTAAAAACGTAACCCAATGGCTGGGTTTGTCCATAATTCACCCAAAATTGGGTTAAAGTACCCAGCATTTTTTGAGTGCACCATTGGTAAGTATTTTCTTTTTTAAACTGCAGAGAACCAAAGACGAGTATCAAAAACGTGGTTTTGAAATCGCTTGTGTTTCTGATGTCACTACCTTCTAACCAATCAGGATCGTCGTGCCAACGGTCTTCATCATATCATTAATTGCGAAAGAGCAGGGGAGTCTCGGGAGAAGCCAGGTTTTCCCAGTATATATTTTTTGTTTATATGAAAAATTGTGTAGATTTAAAGGGATACTCCACTTCTTTTTGGAAATAGGCTCATTTTACAACTCCCCAGAGTTAAACAGTTGGGTTTTACTGTTTTCGATTCCATCCAGCTGATTTTCTGATATTTAGAAGAATATCAGTAACCAGACAGTTTCTGGTCTCATTGACTTTCATAGTATATATTTTTTTCCCTACTATGGAAGTCAATGAGACCAGAAACTGTCTGGTTACTAATATTCTTCTAAATATCAGAAAATCGAATTCGAAAACGGTAAAACTCAAATGTTTAACCCTGAGGGAGTTGTAAAATGAGCCTATTTCCAAAAAAGTGGAGAATCCCTTTTATAGCAATATAGCGGGTGTGTATAATAGCCTTTCTCCACTGACGTGCTGAGTTGTTCAAATCGTTTCTGATGATTGTTAAAAGGCAGCGGTCAGACTCTGAGATGATGAACAGGATACAGGAACATGGTTTGTGTAACATTAGCAACACATTGTTAGCTAAATGAAGCAAGGGTGTAGAGTTACATTCAAGCTATTTTTAAGGCATGAACTTCATGAAGAATATTTATTCATTTAAATATGTCATTTGTGTGATCAAAGATGAGTTTCAAGGGATACAATTGACCACAGGGGTACATTACATGATTTATCCATTCCATGCATGTCATTATTGTAGTTCTATGCCTTCATAATCTTTGATCCAAATAACACCCCCATTGCAGAGACATCTCTTCTCTGTTGACGTGTTTACTGGGGCAAAGGCGAAACAGCCTGTCACTCACATGACATCACAGCAGTAGCGAACCACAACCAGAAGTCCAAGAAGTCACAACAGCGAAGAAAAGGCTAGATCGTTTCATGCTGACTTTAAATACATTAAAGGATACTCCACTTTTTTTGGAAATAGGCTCATTTTACCACTTCCCAGAGTTAAACAGTTGAGTTTTACCGTTTTTGAAATCCATTCAGATGATTTTCTGATATTTAGAAGAATATCAGTAACCAGACAGTTTCTGCTCTCATTGACTTCCATAGTTATTTTTTTTTCCTTCTATGGAAGTCAATGAGACCAGAAACTGTCTGGTTACTGATATTCCTTTAAATATTAAAAAATCGTCTGAATGGATTCAAAAACAGTAAAACTCAACTGTTTAACTTTAGGGGAATTGTAAAATGAGCCTATTTCCAAAAAAAGTGGAGTATCCCTTTAAGCACAATAAATGCCCAATAAATTCTGCAGATTTACCCCCAAATAAGTGCAAAAAACATCCGACTCTATCTTGGATTCCCATCACATCTGTTCCTCTTTTCACAAATTCGTTCTGAGAATGAGCCAGCACCTCTTTTAAAAAGTGTCAAGGGAGAAGGCTTACATAATCATCATGTATTTTGGGTTTGTGTGTGTTCCAGGTTTTACCCTCTGGTTTAGTCGATCAGGATTCTGTTCAAATGCAATTGTCTGCGTGCTGGGTATTGTAAAAGACTGTCTGCACCCGAGTCTTTTCATGCGGACACATTGTGCCTGGTTATCAGTTGCCACGGCACCGGTGTTCGGTCGTCTCTGATTGCATTCAGCTCACTCCCGGGAACCCTGTTCGCATATCAGAGATCATTACTGTAGCACAACACAGTGTCTTAGGGGCGGCTGAGACGTCTGTGTTATTTTAACATTTCATCTGATTGCAGAACACTTGTTTTCCCATGTAGGTTAAAGTGCATCAGAGATAATGTATCAGATTCTGATGAAAAACTTGAGCAATAGTCTCTCTCTGGCTTTGTCTCTCTTGTTTGATTTCAGGGGACTGATGGTGTCTCCCTGTTGACCCTTTGCTTATTTTGATATTGGCTTTAATGTGTGTTTAATGGGATAGTTCTGATCAATGTGAAAAATCAAATTTCTGTAATTAACAGCTTATAAGGGTAAATTAACATACTCTGGAAAATTGGAAGGAGCATACACATTTTCTACATAGTCTGAGTTGGGTTTGGACGATCCACCAGGGGCCCGTTTTCAATAAGGAGGTTCAATTCCAACTCTGAGTTAAAGCTTGAACTTAAGTTGACTTACACCTGAGATGGGAAACTCTGAGTTTTCAGTTCCAGAACAGCTGAAATGAGTTAGTTCAATCAACTCTGAGTTGACTGACTCTGAGTTAAACTATAAAAAGCCATTATCAATGGAGCGCAGATATTACGAGTCACCATGGCAACAGCGCCAGACAAAAAGAAGTGTCGGGTGTAATTAATTACCAAGTAATCTAAATATTGTAATTTAATTAAAGGGATTACTCTCAATTCTTCTGTAATTTAAAATAAAATATGATGCAATTACATTAAATAGGTTACTGCATAAACTATTGACCAATTCAGTATAAAACAATAGTGGATTTAACATACATTTTTAAAAGGTATTTTTTATGTAACCTTCTCCCTCTACACACTTTGATCAATTCAAGAATAATTCATGCAATCGTGTATTGTTAATTTAAAAGTGCAGTTTCTTGTCTCTCCTCCTTGTATTAATCAAGTGGTTGAGGTTGATATAGGATTTACTAATTAGTAATATGTAGACCAATACTTTCTAGAGATAGTAATTATTACATTAATCTAACTACACCGTTGAAGATGTCATTTGTTGTTAATAATTCATAACTATTTTAGAGTAACTTACTGTTATAATATCAGAGGTGAAACTGGAAGAATGTTATTCAACCTAAAGTGGCTACTATTATTTTGATAAATTTTTACTTAAGTAAAAGCAAAAATACAGGTCTAAAAATCTACTCAAGTAAAAAGTAGTTAATTTAAAACATGAGTAAAAGTTGCTGAGTAACTTGTTTAACAGTGGGGGTGGGGGACTCCCCATGTGGGCAGAGTTTCACAGTATGAGAACCGTCTCAGAAAATATCACGGTTTATGGTATTAAACAATTATTAAATATATAAACTGCATTATTGAATTACGGTTATTATTATCATCAGTTAAAATGACAGTTAAATTAATTAAACATTTGTTCAATAAAACATATGTAATCAAGTAACTTCAATAATTGATTAGGAATAAGATTAACATCTTATTTTTATCATTAATAACTTATTAAATTATGTTTGAAAAATAATTGAGTTCTATTAAATGTTTTTTATTCCAATTTTTTTAATGATTTAATAGAAATATATTATCAAAAACGGTGGTAATCAAATAAAAGTTTAGCAAATGTTTTAATCCTTTTATTTTTTGGCAAAGTGCTGCAAAACAGATTTAGTCAATTAAACCATGGACAAACAATATATATTCCTTAAAGAATGTGTAAATACATTTTAGTATTATTGTTAGTGTTTAAACAGCACTTCCTCTTTAAAAAAGGGGAGGAGAACGCAAGAAACTCTGGGTTTACTGAAGAAAACCTGCTCCCGACCAGGTTAGGTTCACAGAGTAAGTTACCATGGTAACTGACTCTGAGTATAAGTTACCTCTCTTTCAGAAACGGGCTTGACTTACTCTGCTTTCTCGGGTTTGATATACCTCCCATTCTGAAACAGAAAACACGGAGTTTCCCTCATTTCAGGGTTAACATACTCAGAGTTTTCACTTAACCTCCTTTCTGAAACAGGCCCCAGATCTTTGATGGAATCACATCCTCATGGTCTGATATCAAAAACATACAATATTCAACAACTTGTATGAAGTAATTCTCCATCTGTTGTTGAACAGGAACAAACTGAGTTTGCAATAATTGAAGTTTTATTATGTTTTTTTTGTATTTTGTAGTTTTTACATGATTTAATAATAGGGCTGTCAAACGATTAATCGCGATTAATCGCATCCAAAATAAAAGTTTGTGTTTACATAATATATGTGGGTGCACTGTGTATAATTATTATATATATACACTCATCGGCCACTTTATTAGGTACACCTGTCCAACTGCTCGTTAACACTAATTTCTAAGCAGCCAATCACATGGCGGCAACTCAGTGCATTTAGGCATGTAGACATGGTCAAGACAATCTCCTGCAGTTCAAACCGAGCATCAGTATGGGGAAGAAAGGTGATTTGAGTGACTTTGAAGGTGGCATGATTGTTGGTGCCAGAAGGGCTGGTCTGAGTATTTCAGAAACTGCTAATCTACTGGGATTTTCACGCACAACCATCTCTAGGGTTTACAGAGAATGGTTCGAAAAAGAAAAAACATCCAGTGAGCGGCAGTTCTGTGGGCGGAAATGCCTTGTTGATGCCAGAGTTCAGAGGAGAATGGCCAGACTGGTTCGAGCTGATAGAAGGGCAACAGTGACTCAAATAACCACCCGTTACAACCAAGGTGGGCAGAAGAGCATCTCTGAACGCACAGTACGTCGAACTTTGAGGCAGATGGGCTACAGCAGCAGAAGACCACACCGGGTGCCACTCCTTTCAGCTAAGAACAGGAAACTGAGGCTACAATTTGCACAAGCTCATCGAAATTGGACAATAGAAGACTGGAAAAATGTTGCCTGGTCTGATGAGTCTCGATTTCTGCTGCGACATTCGGATGGTAGGGTCAGAATTTGGCGTCTACAACATGAAAGCATGGATCCATCCTGCCTTGTATCAACGGTTCAGGCTGGTGGTGGTGGTGTCATGGTGTGGGGAATATTTTCTTGGCACTCTTTGGGCCCCTTGGTACCAATTGAGACATCGTTGCAACGCCACAGCCTACCTGAGTATTGTTGCTGACCATGTCCATCCCTTTATGACCACAATGTACCCAACTTCTGATGGCTACTTTTAGTAGGATAATGCGCCATGTCATAAAGCTGGAATCATCTCAGACTGGTTTCTTGAACATGAAAATGAGTTCGCTGTACTCAAATGGCCTCCACAGTCACCAGATCTCAATCCAATAGAGCATCTTTGGGATGTGGTGGAACGGGAGATTCACATCATGAATGTGCAGCCAACAAATCTGCGGCAACTGTGTGATGCCATCATGTCAATATGGACCAAACTCCCTGAGGAATGCTTCCAGCACCTTGTTGAATCTATGCCATGAAGAATTGAGGCAGTTCTGAAGGCAAAAGGGGTCCAACCCATTACTAGCATGGGGTACCTAATAAAGTGGCCGGTGAGTGTATATATATAAATACACACACATGCTTGTATGTATTTAAGAAATATTTTCATGTATATACTGTATAATGTATATCATTTATAAATAATTTATATTATATATAAGTATAAATATTTTATATATAAATAATATATTTTTAAATATACATGCGTGTGTGTGTGTGTGTGTGTGTGTGTGTATGTATTTATATATATACATAATATATATACACACACACACAAAATAATTATACACAGTGCACCCACATATATTATGTAAACACAAACTTTTATTTTGGATGCGATTAATCGTTTGACAGCCCTATTTCAGAATGTTATCCGTTGGTTTGTTATAAATACAGACAGTGTTACTGTGTTATTACTCTATTACATTTAATTCAGTATCTTTTTAGTCCAGTTAAAACCAAAAACATAGTCTTCTCAAGTGTCTACTAAAAATCTCTTTGAAAAAATGTGTAAAAAAAATAAAAAAGGTCTTGTTTTTCATGCCCAAGAGCAATAAAAACACAGGGAAAAAAATCCTTCCTGAGGTTGTCATAATTCATGCATGAAAGGGTTAAGAACATTCCACACATTCACATCCCTTCTCTGCTTTAATACGGACTGCCTGTGTTTAAAAAAAAGGTTAATGTTAAGAATTGGTGTGACCGTGACAGAGACAGCTGAATGTTGTCTTCCATGCTTAAAGGGATACTTCACCTCTGGAAAGATGACTGTGTATTTAAAGTGGGTCATTTATGTAGAAGAAATGTGAAATTATTTTTGAATTTGGAGCTTTCTAGACTGAGAAAAGCCAGAAGATGTATTTGTGACTTATGTGGATGAAAGACAACAACTCCCAGAATGCACTTGCTTCGCTGCCCTCAGGAGGCCACGCCTACCGGTAAAAGAGCGCAGTAGTTAAACAACAAGTCTAGGCTACTAGTGAGACTCCGTGATGAGTCTGCCCGGGTTGAGATCGCCCAGAAATGTCCGGGATTCGGCTTTTGCGTTCTACTTCGCCATTCATTATGTTTACTGTGGCGAGCAGGACGAGTGAGGGCCGCGGGAGAATGGCGCGAGGCAGGTGGTGGGATTACCGATGAGCGACACCTGTGAGACGCAGCGGTCTCGTTCTCTCACAGTGGAGCGGGAATTTTCTTAGCACTTATAAAACGCACAACAACCGATCACTTGTTTAGCATTCATGTAAAGACTACATTCAGATTCACCAATCGGAATGAATTCGGTTAGATTGAAACAAAAGGTGTACATGTAAACAGTGAATGGCGACTGCAGAAAGCAAAAGCGGAATCCAGGACATTTTGTACGATCTCGACGGCCGGACATGTCCAGGAAAAGAGGATGGTAACCCCTAAAGTTACTACTCAGCTTTCAAAAAAGATGGCTGATACTATGTGTACATTCTGTGAGTGAGATCCCACTCTCTATGAGCGGGTTGAAACATGCGGGACAGCCCCTACTACTGGCTGTAATCTTCAGCCAAAAAATCCTCAAATGACGCAAAAATCTTTCCAGACAAAAAATACATAAATCTCACTAAAGTTTTCCTACTAATGCAAAGCTTAATGCTAAATCCTGAAGTATCCTTTTAAGTTAGACTCATTTCCTAACTCTTTGATTTACTCATGAGTAGTCTGTGTGGCCTGACCCCTGACCTTTGCCCTTTAAAAACTCATAAAGAACCTTGAGTTTCACCTGATGGAAATGAAGCGTCACATGGTTTGGGTCATTAGAAACCAATTAGCCCTTGCAAAATGGTTGAGATGCTTTTGAATTGCTGTTTGAAACTTGTGAACAATGAGTTGATTTATTAGTTCAAGGAAATAGGGATGCCAAATTTACAATTTCAATTTCGAATATTCGTTGAATTTGAAATAAAAAAAACATATTTGAATGCAAAAGCGGTGCATTTGAATTTTAGGTGTGCACCAGCCACCGAATGATGTATGAGTTGTTGTGTTTTAATGTTTTTGTTAACCTGTCTAGTTGAACCCTCTGCATTGTGGCATTGTTCATTCAAAACATTCCAGAAATAGAGAAGCTTCGAAACCTAAAATCCTACCCCCAACCCTAAACCTTTGCCTAAACCCCCTTCCATGAAATTTCATTCCACTGCATCTCATGTTTTTAAAAGCAAAAAGTACCCTGTGTGATCTGTGCTTTGGCTCATTGTATTAACCTTTGCATAAATATACATATGATGCTAATTTGTTCCTAATTTAGGGCCCTATAATTTCTGTGATCACGGAATAAAAAGCACACTCTTTTTACAACCAAAATAACAGTAAATGGAAAAAATGAATTCCCAAAAATTAAAACGGAAAAAACGGAATTTGCAAAAATTAAAACGGAAAAAACGGAATTTGGGAAAAAATAAAATGGAATTTGGGAAAAAATAAAACGGATTTTATAGGGCCCTACTAATTTAAGTTTTATATGAGATTTTTTTACATTAAACATTATGCACTTCTTTTTTGAAATAGTTGGGGTGCATTCATATTTGCTCACCATCTACAACAGGGTGGCCAGTGTCTAGTTATAATGCACATTATACCATGTCCTTACCAAACGCGATGCGATGAGTTCCCAGCGGCAAGCAATTTTCTGTCCACACAAATGAGCACAACTACGCGATGCAAGAAAATATGTCAAAAATCACAGCCAATCAGAAGCGTGTGTAGGTGGAGTTAATTTTGCAAGTACACTGCACTCTCAACCAAATGAATAAATACATAATCAAATTCATAAACATACGACCATTATAACATTAAAAATACTGAGTGACTGATACAATCTTTGTCATAGAATGCACTTGTTTGTTCAAACTGAGTCCACAGTTTGTTTCTTATTTCATTTAATTTATTTTCAAGATCTGATTTTATCCATTGTCGCTTTCAGTATGGCTATAAAGGTCACGGCGTCACGCTAAATGATATTCAAACTCACATTAGATGTGTTTAACATGAAATAAAGCACATCATTTCTGCATAATTTGTTGTTGTTGTGTCCTGCCGCAACATTGCAAGATTAGAAACATTTCTAAAATAGAATCGCTGCGTATTACCATTATGGCCGATTTGGACAAAAACTCTGATTAACATAGTTGTGTCTGGTTGGGACATAGTGTTATATTTACAAATGAAACGTCAGCAAATTTAACATCTACACAGATTCGCTAAAATGAAAGTCGGCAAGAAATGAAAATTCACCTTACTTGTTTTGTTATTGCATTTTATTGTGAACAGTTTAACCACGTTTAGGTTTAAAAAGTGTATTTGACCTCATAATGTTTAAACAAAATGTCATAACTGGATCATCCAGTGGTAATGACAGACTTCTCTGTGTTGATACAGGACTTCTCCAAATCATTAATTCCGCTTTAACTCTGTGCCTTTCTTACAATTGACTACAATCTCACATTGATTTGAGTACAACGCCCATATGTCAACTTTTTAAACTTTTTTTTTCTATTAACTTGAGTGTGTGTCATAAGGAAGAAAATATCTGTTGCTACTTCACACTATTTATTCAGAGTTCACTAAAATTTCTGTCATGCACTGACCAGGTTGACGGTAGATTATGGAACATAACCGATATACAACTTGTGTTAATCTATTAAGATTTGTGTCGTTTTTTCTAAGGTAAATTGCTTGCTTCTTTGAAGATGCTCTGGTCCCTACTTCAGTCATTGTTAGTCTAAAAGTCCGTACACACCGGGACGAATATCAGCGTGCGTTATTCGTTAGCGTTTTTCAACACGCTTTTTGTGTTCATACCCAAGCGATTTTCGCTGACGATGGGCCGAGTGAACATGCAAATTCATTCCCTGACATTAGATGGTGCCAATTTGCTCTGCAAAACCACCCTATATCAGTTTTCTTTTATCAAGATGTTTGTAGTCCCTGTCACGTTTGTCATCTAGTTCTTTTGTTCTAGCACCAACGAGAATAGCGGCTCTACATGCATCTTCCTCGTGCTTATTTCTTCCTGGCTATGTAAACCGACGACGTACTTGGCGTAGATCTTGTTCGCCATTACGTATGAGTGCTTGGCAAGACCGTTTTGTGTTTGAGCGCCCCCAGTTGTGTTTCTCAGAACTTCAGAAGCTCCAAACATGTGAGGGAAAAGCGCAATCTCATTGGTCGGACGTTTGGCGGCGCGCCAAACTGAAGATACGAACCTGAGAGCGTTTTTTTTTTTTTAAATGACGCTTTTACGTGTGGCGTTTTACGCGCTGGTGTGCACACTCACATTGGCGCCCTTTGTTTAGTCACGAGGCGTTAAACGTCGGCGAATAACACGCGTGAAATTTGTCCTGGTGTGAACGGGCCTTAATGTTTCTTTTTGTCCATCAAACTGATAGCAAATTTCTATCATTATGGACTCCTAACCCTACCTTATGAGCTGGAGTAATAGTGGCACTTTGCTTGGCAAACACCACAAATGAATTGTCAAGGTGATTTGTCATGAAAGGTATTTCCTAAAGTTGCAGAATGGTTGGTGGCGCTTATCTTAAATAAAATGTCTGATGAGGTTTAATATTAAAAAGCAATAAACGTTATGCAACATACTTGTTGGTTTTCACCTTGATTTGCATATTTGTCCTAATAGCGAGTCGGCTCATTGACTTGGCTTTCTCAGAAAATGTTTTTTCCAAACAAGAACCACAGGAGACCGCATAGTAGTCATGAGAAAGACTTGAACTGGGTAAGTAGAAATGGGTACTACTTGATTTGTCTTCGCTTTTCATGTTACTTAAAGACTTCAAAGTCATCTTAGGGGTGTAATAGAGCTGTCAGTTGCTCTCCAGTAATTTGTGCTCCGGGAATTCATTAAGCCTAAATGGCAGTCTGCTAAAACAGACCGAGAGAGACATTCAGCAAGCGTCCTTTAACTACTCAATGGCTTCATACATTTGCATAGCTGGCTAATAGACTATAACAGGGAAAAAGCATTCCCTCAGGTATTGTCTCAGACTGAGATAAGGCCGTCCTGTGTGCGTCACAGTACAGGTCTATCTCTCTGCTTGCACTTGTTGGATGGAGATTGTCCAAAGTTCAGTTCTACATCAAATAAGTTGCTGCATACAAGCCCATGGGAGGAGACCTGCAGTGGCTCCACCTCTCATTTCAAGAGCAGCCGGCTAGTTTCAGTCAAACAGGATAGGTGAATGGATGCATGCATAAATGAACTAAGGCTCTAAGATCTTTGGAGTGAAGGTGAATGATGGTATTTTTGTTGAGAAGCATCAAATGGACTCCATTTTAAAAGTGTTGTAAGCTGTTTTCTTATTCATGAGTCTGTTTTTTTCTTTGCAGGTGTCCCTGTTTCCAGAGACAAAGAAAGAGAGACCATGTTTTAGAGACCTTGTGCTGTCAGCCCATTCTCTACAATGAACAATGAAGACGAGTTCTATGATGCCGTCACAGGTGAGAGATGTTTTGGGATGGTAGGGCTCCACAGTTAATCCAAAATAATCAATAATATGATTTGAAAGTGTCCATTTATGTCTACTTCTGCTGCTTTTGCATTTTAACCAGTCACATACATGTATCGCCAATGGACGGATATTTGAAACCAAAAGGTAGCTCTAAAAAAAAAAGAAAAGAGAAATAAGTTCAACAAGTTTGTCAATGCAATGGCACCTCTGTGACTCAAGCCAGTCCAGTCGTGTGTCATGAAAACATTGACATTCTCTCAGCGCTGTCTGAGTTCACACACCGCAGTATTAAACAGATGTGTTTTCACGGGTCGCTCTCATTTGTCTCTTATTGTGAGTGTTTTGGCCACTGTTGACTTAGGCCCTCAGCCGTGTGTGTTTGTTATGACAGAACGTTTAAAATGCGCGAGCCAGTCCGGTGTCGGCTTACCGCAATCTGTTGATAACTTCAATTATGTAGTGCTGCTTTCAGATCTGATGGCTTCTGTCATTGCGGAGATGAAAATAATGTAATGAATAGATAAACAAGGCGATATGGACTTTAGCAGGGCATTGTGCTGGAAACCTGAAGCCTGATATCATATCAACCAAGTCTCTCATATCAGTTGGTACAAACGCGTGAGGAACCGCATTTTGTTCCATGTTATTAAATTGTTAAAATATGCATGTTGATATCAGACATACAGAAGAAATTTAAAAGTCTTCTGCATTTAACACGTATGGTCAATTTTTAGTGGAGAGATTTTGTTTTAAATAGAAATACCAATTACAACTGATATTATTTTATGTATTTTATAAATTACTTCTTTACTGTTCTTTTTATTATTATTAATATTAGAGCCAGACCGATATAGGATTTTGAAGGCCGATACAAATACAAATATTTGTTGGTTTTAAAATTCTATATTCCGTATATATTGGCCGATATTATTATTTTTATTTCAGAAACGCGCAACAAAACATCAACAAATTTCCCTAAAATTATTTATTTGTAGTTATTTAGTTTTATATTAGTTTTAACTAAAATAATATGCTAATGCGTTTTAAAAAGAAACTTGTCAGCTTATCAGCACAAGTAGGCAAAACAATGTCAGCTTGCTTTATCCCTTTACCTGCACTTTTTGACAACACTCATGACATGGTTGAAGCGTGGTTCATCCGTTTTTTTTATTTTGAAATATTCATTTATCGGCCATTATAACTGCCGATACCGAATATTTTAGAAAATGCCTAATATTGGCCTGCCGATATATCGGTTATGGCTCTAATTAATATTATTGAAAATGAAATATCTTGAACACTTATTTAAACACTTATACTTTATAGACCAAGTTTCAAAAATATATGATGATGATAATGATAATAATAATAATAATAATAATAATAATAAAATGTACTTGTGTGTCTCAGGCTTGGATTCAGACGAGTCGTGTGAAGGCACATCAGAAGCCAGTTTTAAAGATGCTGTAGTGTATGATGGCGCTCAGAAGAACAATGGAGCTGTTCCTCAGGAGAACGGAATTAAGAAGCGCAGGTCTGGCCAGATTCCAGTGCCGTGACCCATATACTCCTTATTATGCTTTCTGCCTTTAATTCTCTCTCTCTCATTTTCATCTTATGTTTACAGTTCATTCTCGTTCATGTATAATCTTCACATCTGTGCATAGTTGTACAGTCAAACATATCAGTACACTTATGAGAGTGTGTCCATGTTTATGAATTAGAATTCTTCTGCCCTTTTCAGGTCGTCTCTTCCTGCCCCTATGTTCTCCAGAAATGATTTTAGTGTTTAGGAGCATTTTCAAGAAAATGTATTGGACTGGTAAGGATAAAATATTAATCATTCTAGTAGCAAGTTCAGCATATATTAATTATGAGTGCATTAAGAATGGATGGTCGACAGGCTGATTAATGTCTATTAGTGAGGTTATGTACTTACCATGAAAAAAAAAGGATTTAATGGAATTTTGCAATGGGCATTATAATTGATTGATATGTGCATGTCAATATTATTTTTATATATTCGATGTGCCCTCCTGAATCAAAACATTCTTCTTGTTAAATGGTACAGCGCGGAAATAGGTATCACGATATATATATATGGTTAGCGTGAGTTCTTTTGATCATATTGTGGCAGCCCTAACAAAAATCCTCTCTGAGAAATCCATCACTTTCAGCAACAAATTGAGAAAATTGCTGTCAAATCAAAAATATTTCAATGCTTGGTTTATGTATATGCAGTTGCATCTCACAGTTTTATGATGACGTGAAGTTGACTGTTTAACATTTAAAAAAAAACAAAAAACTCTCAAATTGTTCTTTTTCTATTGATTTGCACTCCATGCAGCTTTTTTATGAATGCAAGAATGTGCCCTTAAAGGAATAGTTCACTTTTAAAAATACTTTTGCTGATAATTTATTACCCCATGTCATCCAAGATGTCCATGTCATTCTTTCTTCAGTCGAAAAGAAATGAAGGTTTTTGATGAAAATATTTCAGGATTTTTCTCCATATAATGGACTTCAGTGGGAACCAAACGGTTCAAGGTCCAAAAGACAGTTTCAGTGCAAACTGTTCAAGGGCTTTAAACGATTCCAGACGATGAATAAGAAAAAAGTTTAAGTTTTATAAGCTCAAATGGTCGCTTGCTCTGTTCTGTGATGCTCGTTCATGACTCTCCCTGTTTGAACATTTTTATCAAAATGAACAAATTGAACTTTTTTTTAACTCAAAATGAACTTTTCGAGTCATTTGGTTCATTCAACGAACAAAATGAAAGAGTTTGACTCAGGAAAAGATTTGTTCATTTTGATGAACGAGTTCGAACAGGAGAGTCACGAACGTGCATCACTGAACAGAGCAAGGCGAGCATTTGATCTTATAAAACTTAAACTTATTTAAGTTTTAAGTTATTTTTTTAAAAATAAGTGACCGTTTCGCTTGATAAGACCCTTATTTATCATCTGAAATCTTTTAAAGCCCTTTGAACAGTTTGCAGTTTGCACTGAAACTGTCTTTTGGTCCTTAAACCGTTTGGTTCCCAATGAAGTCCATTATATGGAGAAAATCCTGCAATGTTTTCATCAAAAACCTTAATTTCTTTTCGACTGAAGTAAGAAAGACATGGACGTCTTGGATAACATGGGGGTGAGTAAATTATCAGCAAACGTGAACTACTCCTTTAAAAAACACGCCTGATCGCTGTCTAATGGACAAGCAGCGTTCCTTCAGGGCAACTAGTCAACCACTTTGAAAGTGTGTTGTTTGGCACAACCTGTAAAGGCCGGTCCTGCTCAGCCTGTTTGATTTGTGTTGTATTCCAGGAGCTGTCCAAGATCACCATGCCCATTGTGTTCAATGAGCCCCTGAGCTTTCTGCAGAGAATCTCTGAGTATATGGAGCACACATACCTCATCCACAAAGCCTGCTCACAGAACGACTCTATAGAGAGGATGCAGGTGAGACAAAATCATAAAATAACCATACAAAATTCATACACTACACAGTTGAGTAGATATTAATGTATAGTGCAACTCAAGTATATGCAGCACAGTTTTGTAATATTACAATCCGGCCTTTAATTTGACATGTTTTTCTGTAGACTGTAGCTGCCTTCGCTGTGTCTGCAGTCGCTTCTCAATGGGATAGAACTGGAAAACCTTTCAACCCGCTTTTAGGAGAAACCTACGAACTCACACGGTAAAGAGACCTGGCAGAGCGTTTAATTACAAACTATGCAGATAAGATTTGAGGATGTCGATAAACACTGGTTAGATCAAGATTTCTCTAAAGGGAAACTGTTCTTTGTCATTTATGTAACTCTGCTTCTCCTTCCCATTTAATTCTTCCTTCCTCTACTCTTGTTGACTTCTCTTTCACTCAGAGAGGATCAGGGTTTCAGACTGATCTCAGAGCAGGTGAGTCACCATCCGCCCATCAGCGGCGTTTCACACCGAGAGTCTGACGGGCGACTTTGTGTTCCACGGCTCCATCTACCCCAAACTCAAGTTCTGGGGCAAAAGTGTGGAGGCAGAACCTAAAGGGACCATCACGCTGAGAGCTTCTCAAGTGAGTGTGCCATGTTGATGTGCGCACACATGTATAGACCCTGATATACAAACATATCTGTGCACATCAACTGCTATTCATGAAAAGCTCTATTGATTGTATGAGTGAGATTTTCCTAGGATGAGTCAGTGGTATCCTGGTTTGATTTGAGAGCAAAGAGTTCTTGGGTTGCCGAGTCACGGCCTGCTCACTGTGTGTGTGTGTGTATCCTCACAGGCATAAAGAGGCATACACATGGATCGAACCCTTTTTGCTGTGTACATAATGTAATTATCGGATAAACTGTGGATTGAACAGTACGGCAATGTGGAAATCGTCAACCACAGGTAAAGTTTTTATGACATGTCTGTTCTGTTGTGAATTGACATGGATGTTTTGAATGATTATTGTGATGTGTGATTGCTTAGTACTGGAGAGAAGTGCGTGCTGAACTTTAAACCCTGTGGGATGTTTGGAAAGGAGCTGCACAGAGTTGAAGGTTACATCCAGGATAAGAGGTGAGATACTGACTCACACTTTTCACATTTTACTGGACTTCGTCTATAACCATGAACCGTTTAAATGATGTAGATCATGTTTAAAGAAAGACCATGCCCAACTTTTGTAGCTATAGTTATTTTAAATGTGCTTATACTAACATAAAGCCTCACACAAAAGAGCAAACATTTTCAGTTTTCAGTTCTATTGAAATCCACTATTTGCAATCATTTACTATTGATTTATTCTGTGAGTCAGAAGGTTACTTAAGGGGCTTTCTCACCAGGTAGTTATAGGAACTAGCCGAGTTCCCGAGAAACAAAATTTTCCCCCTGGGCCATTTTCCTGGTTGCATTCGCACCGCCTGTAGGAACTCTGAAGTAATGTAAGGGCAGGTGCAAACAACTGGAGGACGGTGGACGTCGTGATCGGAGCTGTTTTTGTTGTGTCGTGGGTTATTTGTCGTGATAATGGAGATGGAATATAGATTTATGGTTATTGGATCGAAAAAAAAAACAAATAGGAGGGCTGTGTGTTGTTTCCAATTGTTACGTATTAGCCGGAACTTCCCGTGTATTGGGCCTAATTGATTTGTCCCATATGTGATCTCCCTTGTCTCGTTTATATGCTGATTTCACACAGCCGCCATTTTGGCTCCGGTGGGAAAGAAAACCGGTTGTGAATGTGATGGCATGTTGTGTTTAATGTAGAAATAGGTATTCTAAAAATGTACATACATTTCTTTAATACTTTAGACTATATACAGTGAAATTCATTTACATATACTACCAGTCAAAAATTTAGGGTCGGTAAGATTTTTTATGTTTTTAAAAGAAGTCTCTTCTGCTCACCAAGGCTGCAATTTTTTGATAAAAAATACACAAAAAACACAGTAATATTGTGAAATATTATGACAATTTAAAATGACTTTTTTATGTTAATATATATTGAAATGTAATTTATTCCATCTGAAAAAAAGCTGAATTTTCAGCATCATTACTCCAGTCTTCAGTGTCACATGATCCTTCACAAATCACTCTAATATGATGATTTTATGCTCCAAAAACATGTATGATTATTATCCATGTTGAAAACAGTTTTTTTACATTTTTATTTCAGGATTCTTTGATGAATAGAAAGTTCAAAGAACAGCTTTTATTTAATTAGAATCTTTTCTAACATTATAAATGTCTTTACTGTAACTTTTCATCAATGTAACTCATCCTTGATGAATAGAAGTGTTGATTTCTTATTTATTTCCCCCAAAAATAAAATACAAATTCTTACTGACGCCCAAACTTTTTAAAGGTGTAGTGTTTAATGTAACAAAAGCTTTCCATTTCAGATAAAAGCTGTTCTTTTGAACTTTCTATTCATCAAAGAATCCTGAAATAAAAATGTAAAAACTGTTTTCAACATGGATAATAATCATACATGTTTTTGGAGCATAAAATCATCATATTAGAGTGATTTGTGAAGGATCATGTGACACTGAAGACTGGAGTAATGATGCTGAAAAATTCAGCTTTTTTTCAGAGGAATAAATTACATTTTAATATATATTAACATAAAAAAGTCATTTTAAATTGTCATAATATTTCACAATATTACTGGTTTTTTGTGTATTTTTTATCAAAAAATTGCAGCCTTGGTGAGCAGAAGAGACTTCTTTTAAAAACATAAAAAATCTTACCAACCCTAAACTTTTGACCGGTAGTGAACATATATATATATATTATTCAGAACGTAAAAAAAAGAAGCAGGAACGAACTATAGACATATCCTATATTGGATATTAACATCCAATCGTGTAAATCGTGGCAGCAGCTTCAGGTTGGTAGTCCAACTTCCGGGGTTCTTCCCACCGGAGCCTCGCTTTCGATTTCAAAATGGCGGCTGCGCAAAATCAATGTATTGACTGTTAATTTAATTTTAAGTACGCTATTACTCTCTTAATTTCTTTCCAAAAAAAATTTTAATACAAAATGGTGTCTCTGACCCCACTCTTAGTCTATAATGTTACAATAGCTTTCTATTTCAGAGAAATGTTTTTTTTTTTTTTATGACATTAAATTCTTTTTAGAATTAAATTGTACATAAATAGGTTACTGTAAGCAAAACATATGTGATGCGATCTGGGAAAACCCACCACATGGTGAAATTTGACATATTACTATTAAAGCTGGGTCAAAGCCTTTCCAAATCTGTTTTTATTTCTTTTATCGTTTGTCTGTAACAAAAGTTATAGTTATCTGAAGTCGGCTGATCTCTAATTCGCGAAAACTGAATTTTGAGGAAAAACAGCTTTAAATATAGCAGAGACCAGCAGCGACGCGGGCCCAAGCCGGTGGCAACGCACCCCGGTGCCTAAAGGCACCGGGATGGCGTACCGCCGGCTTTGGCCCTCCATCGCTGCTCAGCAGTTATATTTATATATATATATATATATATATATAAAGCCGGTGGCACCCGCCACCTTGGTGCCTTTAGGGTTATTCTGCACGACGTGCAAAAACGTAACCCCTGCTTTGGAATACATACTAGTATGTATTCCACAATTGGAATACATACTAACATACTAGTCAGAACTGAATAGTTGATATCTGAATGACAGATCACCATAGAAGTCAATGGAAAAAATGTGACTAGTAACAAAAGAATAGTTACTAGTCACCATTGAAATAAGTACTAGTGTCTAATGAATAAGTACTAGTATCTATTTAATAGGTACTAGTATCTAATGAATAAGTACTAGTAACTAATTAATAAGCATTGGTATGTAATGAATAAGGACTAGCATCTAATGAATAAGTACTAGTATCTAATAAATAAGGACTAGTTTCTAATGAATAAGTACTAGTATCTTTAAAAAGGTACTAGTACCTAAAGAATAAACACTAGTATCTAAAGAAAAGGCACTAGTATCTAAAGAATAAGCACTAGTAGCTAATGAATAAGTACTAGTACTTAATGGAATAGATACTAGTATCTAAAAAATAAGTACTAGTAGCATGAAAATAGAGACTAGTAGGTTAAAATGATTAAATGTTAAAACGGCTTGCCATACTCTATCTGTCGTTTCGACTAGTCACAATTACGTTACAGATATCTTAAATGATAATACAAACTATCCAAAATGTAATTACGACTAGAAAGACGTTGTTGATATCTACAATGTTAATTACGAATAGTCAAACTTAGCTTTTAAATGTTAAAAGGGCTTGCCATACAGAAGTGTAGGCTCAGAGAGACACTCAACATTTTCAAACCAAAATATCTGACTTTCTGTGGGTCCTAGCTCATGAGTGTAAATTAGAAAGTTGTCCGGCTTGAGGAGAATATATGAATATATGAAACGATGAGATCAACATGTGTACTGAGTTTCATATTATTACATGCAAGCGTGTTTGATTTATGGACCAAGATTTTGGACCCCGTTCCAGGGGGTGCTGTCTAGCCCCCTTGCCACACCCGGGTACCATCTTCAGCCCGGCTCTGATGGCTGTGGGATCTGACCTGTGTGCAAAGCTTCAAGAGTTTTCAAACCCGTTAAGGGCCCCAAAAGCCGCTAAGAGTCTCAAAATCATCAAAAAAAAGGAATGTTAAAGTTTGATGCGTTGCTATGGCAACATTATCTTAGATATTGAATAATGCTTTCACAGCTCTTCATCTGGCGTGTGTTTACATTATACACATGAAGTTTGAAGCAAATCGGGTAAAAGTAAGAGTGCGATTTCAAAGCATTTTGAAAGTGAAACACTTTCTGCTGCCAGTTGGTGGCGCTATATATTTGACTCACATCCATGTGATCGACCTCTTACAACGAACACACTGCTGAAGTTTCATCAAGATCAGTTAATGTATGCAGAAGTTTTAACACACTTCCTTTTTGATTTATTTACTTACTTTTTTGATTTATGGACCAAGTTAATTTAATTAATACACTAATTATATAAAACTATTGTCAATGCACTACAATTAAACAGGTTATATGCCTTTACTTATAAAAAAATAAAAATAAAAACTTATTTAAAAAATACCAGGCTTAAGAAATGTATTTACTTTAGCAGGCCAGACACACAGTGAAATGATTAAGCCCCCTCCCCTCACACACACACACAGAGACTGTGTGTCAAGAGACTCAAAATCACACACACACACAGACTGTGTGACAGGCCTAGGCTCAGAAAGAGCATGATCATATTCAAACTACAATATCTGACTTTCTGTGGGTTTGAGCTTATTATTGTTAATTAGAAAGTTGTTTGGCTTGAATAGAACAATATACACGGCAAGTTTTGTAATTGTCAGTAAAACTAACCAAGTTATAACACACTTTATGTGTCCTTTTTTAGTCAAAAAAATCCGCCACGGCCAAACCGTTCGAGATATCACAAATCCGTCCGGAATTTAGCATCCTCAATGTCTTGACTTCATGCACACCGAGTTTGGTGGTGATTGGTAACAGCATGGGTTGTAATTTGATGTTTTTCTAGGACATTTATTTAAAAAAAAAAAACATAATTCCCGACTTCCGTTTGAACTGTCGTAAAACTTAGAGCACGAAAGTTGTTTGGCCTGATGTGATCTATGAGTGTACCGAGTTTCATATTAATCCATGCACGTGTGTTTGATTTATGGACAAATGTTCGAATCCTAAAAGAATGCATCCTAAAAGAATGGTAAAGTTTGATGCGTCGCCACGGCAACAGTTTCAAAGATATCAAGAATCCATTCATAGGTCTTCATCTGCCGTGTATTTACATTATACAGATGAAGTTTGAAGCAAATCGGGTAAAAATAAGAGGGTGATTTCAAAGCATTTTGAAAGTGACACACTTCCTGCTGCCAGTTGGTGGCGCTATAACTTTGACTCACAATAGTCACATCCATGTGATCGTCCTCTTACAGCGAACGCACTGCTGAAGTTTCATCCAGATCAGTTAATGTATGCTGAAGTTATGACACACTTCCTGTTTCACGTTCTCGCCATAGTTTCGTTTCCTCGCCACGGCCAAACCGTTCGAGATATCAAAAATCCCCACACAAACTTTCATCCTCAATGTCTTGACTTCACGCTGACCGAGTTTCGTCGAATTTGGATCAGAGCTCTAGGAGGAGTATTTAAAAGTTCATTGCGTGTGTTTTACAAAAAAACCTCAATAGCCGACTTCCTGTTGGGCTGGGGTAAAAGTAAGAACGCGAAGGTATAGATGAAATTCTGCTATCGACATGTGTACCGAGTTTCATATTATTACATGCAAGTGTGTTTGAGTTATGGACCAGGTGTTCGGACCCCATTCCAGGGGGCGCTGACGAGCCGCCCTGCCACGCCCGGGTACCAGCTTCAGCCCGGCTCTGATGGCCGCGGGTTCTGACCCGTGTGCAAAGTTTCAAGAGTTTTCGAGCATGTTAAGGGCCCCAAAAGTGCCCGAATAGTCGCTAGAAAAAAATAAAATAAAATAATATAGCTGCGAGCAGCGCACTGCGGGCCCAAGCCGGTGGCACTGCAACCCCGGTGCCTAAAGGCACCGGGATGGCGGTACCGCCGGCTTTGGCCCTCCATCGCTGCTCGCAGCTATATTACACACACATATATATATATATATATATATATATATATATATATATATATATACACACACACACACACACACACACACATAAGCCGGTGGCACCGCCACCTTGGTGCCTTTAGGGTTATTCTGCACGACGTGCAAAAACGTAACCCCTGCTTTGGAATACATACTAGTATGTATTCCACAATTGGAATACATACTAACATACTAGTCAGAACTGAATAGTTGATATCTGAATGACAGATCACCATAGAAGTCACTGGAAAAAATGTGACTAGTAACAAAAGAATAGTTACTAGTCACCATTGAAATAAGTACTAGTGTCTAATGAATAAGTACTAGTATCTATTTAATAGGTACTAGCATCTAATGAATAAGTACTAGTAACTAATTAATAAGCATTGGTATGTAATGAATAAGGACTAGCATCTAATGAATAAGTACTAGTATCTAATAAATAAGGACTAGTGTCTAATGAATAAGTACTAGTATCTTTAAAAAGGTACTAGTACCTAAAGAATAAACACTAGTATCTAAAGAAAAGGCACTAGTATCTAAAGAATAAGCACTAGTAGCTAATGAATAAGTACTAGTACTTAATGGAATAGATACTAGTATCTAAAAAATAAGTACTAGTAGCATGAAAATAGAGACTAGTAGGTTAAAATGATTAAATGTTAAAACGGCTTGCCATACTCTATCTGTCGTTTCGACTAGTCACAATTACGTTACAGATATCTTAAATGATAATACAAACTATCCAAAATGTAATTACGACTAGAAAGACGTTGTTGATATCTACAATGTTAATTACGAATAGTCAAACTTAGCTTTTAAATGTTAAAAGGGCTTGCCATACAGAAGTGTAGGCTCAGAGAGACACTCAACATTTTCAAACCAAAATATCTGACTTTCTGTGGGTCCTAGCTCATGAGTGTAAATTAGAAAGTTGTCCGGCTTGAGGAGAATATATGAATATATGAAACGATGAGATCAACATGTGTACTGAGTTTCATATTATTACATGCAAGCGTGTTTGATTTATGGACCAAGTTTTTGGACCCCGTTCCAGGGGGCGCTGTCTAGCCCCCTTGCCACACCCGGGTACCATCTTCCCGGCTCTGATGGCTGTGGGATCTGACCTGTGTGCAAAGTTTCAAGAGTTTTCAAACCCATTAAGGGCCCCAAAAGCCGCTAAGAGACTCAAAATCATCAAAAAAAGGAATGTTAAAGTTTGATGCGTTGCTATGGCAACATTATCTTAGATATTGAATAATGCTTTCACAGCTCTTCATCTGGCGTGTGTTTACATTATACAGATGAAGTTTGAAGCAAATCGGGTAAAAGTAAGAGTGTGATTTCAAAGCATTTTGCAAGTGAAACACTTTCTGCTGCCAGTTGGTGGCGCTATATATTTGACTCACAATAGTCACATCCATGTGATCGGCCTCTTACAACGAACACACTGCTGAAGTTTCATCAGGATCAGTTAATGTATGCAGAAGTTTTAACACACTTCCTTTTTGATTTATGGACCAAGTTAATTTAATTAATACACTAATTATATAAAACTATTGTCAATGCACTACAATTAAACAGGTTATATGTCTTTACTTATAAAAAAATAAAAACAAAAACTTATTTAAAAAATACCAGGCTTAAGAAATGTATTTAATTTAGCAGGCCAGACACACAGTGAAATTATTAAGCCCCCTCCCCCTACACACACACACACAGAGACTGTGTGTCAAAAGACTCAATCACACACACACACAGACTGTGTGACAGGCCTAGGCTTAGAAAGAGCATGATCATATTCAAACTACAATATCTGACTTTCTGTGGGTTTGAGCTTATTATTGTTAATTAGAAAGTTGTTTGGCTTGAATAGAACAATATACACGGCAAGTTTTGTAACTGTCAGTAAAACTAACCAAGTTATAACACACTATATGTGTCCTTTTTTAGTCAAAAAAATCCGCCACGGCCAAACGTTCGAGATATCAAAAATCCGTCCGGAATATAGCATCCTCAATGTCTTGACTTCATGCATATCGAGTTTGGTGGTGATTGGTAACAGCATGGGTTGTAATTTGATGTTTTTCTAGGACAATTATTAAAAAAAAAAAAACATAATTCCCGACTTCCGTTCAAACTGTCGTAAAACTTAGAGCACGAAAGTTGTTTGGCCTGATGTGATCTATGAGTGTACCGAGTTTCATATTAATCCATGCACGTGTGTTTGATTTATGGACAAATGTTCGAATCCCTAAAAGAATGCATCCTAAAAGAATGGTAAAGTTTGATGCGTCGCCACGGCAACAGTTTCAAAGATATCAAGAATCCATTCATAGGTCTTCATCTGCCGTGTATGTACATTATACAGATGAAGTTTGAAGCAAATCGGGTAAAAATAAGAGGGTGATTTCAAAGCATTTTGAAAGTGACACACTTCCTGCTGCCAGTTGGTGGCGCTATAACTTTGACTCACAATAGTCACATCCATGTGATCGTCCTCTTACAGCGAACGCACTGCTGAAGTTTCATCCAGATCAGTTAATGTATGCTGAAGTTATGACACACTTCCTGTTTCACGTTTCTCGCCATAGTTTCGTTTCCTCGCCACGGCCAAACCGTTCGAGATATCAAAAATCCCCACACAAACTTTCATCCTCAATGTCTTGACTTCACGCTGACCGAGTTTCGTCGAATTTGGATCAGAGCTCTAGGAGGAGTATTTAAAAGTTCATTGCGTGTGTTTTACAAAAAAACCTCAATAGCCAACTTCCTGTTGGGCTGGGGTAAAAAGTAAGAACGCGAGGTATAGATGAAATTCTGCTATCGACATGTGTACCGAGTTTCATATTATTACATGCAAGTGTGTTTGAGTTATGGACCAGGTGTTCGGACCCCATTCCAGGGGGCGCTGACGAGCCGCCCTGCCACGCCCGGGTACCAGCTTCAGCCCGGCTCTGATGGCCGCGGGTTCTGACCCGTGTGCAAAGTTTCAAGAGTTTTCGAGCATGTTAAGGGCCTCAAAAGTGCCCGAATAGTCGCTAGAAAAGAAAAAAAAAAAAAAAAAAAAAAAAAAAAAAAAAAAAAAAAAAAAAAAAAAAAAAAAAAATAATCGGAAGGAAAACAATAGGGCTCTGCGCCCTTTCAGGGCTTGGGCCCTAATAAAAATATAAATACAGCTGCGAGCAGCGATCGCGGGCCCAAGCCGGTGGCACCGCAACCCCGGTGCCTAAAGGCACCGGGATGGCGGTACCGCGCGGCTTTGGCCCTCCATCGCTGCTCGCAGCTATATTTATATATATATATATATATATATATATATATATATATATAAAGCCGGTGGCACCGCCACCTTGGTGCCTTTTGGGTTATTCTGCACGACGTGCAAAAACGTAACCCCTGCTTTGGAATACATACTAGTATGTATTCCACAATTGGAATACATACTAACATACTAGTCAGAACTGAATAGTTGATATCTGAATGACAGATCACCATAGAAGTCAATGGAAAAAATGTGACTAGTAGTAACAAAAGAATAGTTACTAGTCACCATTGAAATAAGTACTAGTGTCTAATGAATAAGTACTAGTATCTATTTAATAGATACTAGTATCTAATGAATAAGTACTAATAACTAATTAATAAGCATTGGTATGTAATGAATAAGGACTAGCATCTAATGAATAAGTACTAGTATCTAATAAATAAGGACTAGTGTCTAATGAATAAGTACTAGTATCTTTAAAAAGGTACTACTACCTAAAGAATAAACACTAGTATCTAAAGAAAAGGCACTAGTATCTAAAGAATAAGCACTAGTAGCTAATGAATAAGTACTAGTACTTAATGGAATAGATACTAGTATCTAAAAAATAAGTACTAGTAGCATGAAAATAGAGACTAGTAGGTTAAAATGATTAAATGTTAAAACGGTTTGCCATACTCTATCTGTCGTTTCGACTAGTCACAATTACGTTACAGATATCTTAAATGATAATACAAACTATCCAAAATGTAATTACGACTAGAAAGACGTTGTTGATATCTACAATGTTAATTACGAATAGTCAAACTTAGCTTTTAAATGTTAAAAGGGCTTGCCATACAGAAGTGTAGGCTCAGAGAGACACTCAACATTTTCAAACCAAAATATCTGACTTTCTGTGGGTCCTAGCTCATGAGTGTAAATTAGAAAGTTGTCCGGCTTGAGGAGAATATATGAATATATGAAACGATGAGATCAACATGTGTACTGAGTTTCATATTATTACATGCAAGCGTGTTTGATTTATGGACCAAGTTTTTGGACCCCGTTCCAGGGGGCGCTGTCTAGCCCCCTTGCCACACCCGGGTACCATCTTCAGCCCGGCTCTGATGGCTGTGGGATCTGACCTGTGTGCAAAGTTTCAAGAGTTTTCAAACCCATTAAGGGCCCCAAAAGCCGCTAAGAGACTCAAAATCATCAAAAAAAAGGAATGTTAAAGTTTGATGCGTTGCTATGGCAACATTATCTTAGATATTGAATAATGCTTTCACAGCTCTTCATCTGGCGTGTGTTTACATTTGAAGCAAATCGGGTAAAAGTAAGAGTGCGATTTCAAAGCATTTTGAAAGTGAAACACTTTCTGCTGCCAGTTGGTGGCGCTATATATTTGACTCACATCTATGTGACTGACCTCTTACAACGAACACACTGCTGAAGTTTCATCAAGATCAGTTAATGTATGCAGAAGTTTTAACACACTTCCTTTTTGATTTATTTACTTACTTTTTTGATTTATGGACCAAGTTAATTTAATTAATACACTAATTATATAAAACTATTGTCAATGCACTACAATTAAACAGGTTATATGCCTTTACTTATAAAAAAAATAAAAATAAAAACTTATGTAAAAAATACCAGGCTTAAGAAATGTATTTACTTTAGCAGGCCAGACACACAGTGAAATGATTAAGCCCCCTCCCCCTACACACACACACACACACACACAGACTGTGTGACAGGCCTAGGTTTAGAAAGAGCATGATCATATTCAAACTACAATATCTGACTTTCTGTGGGTTTGAGCTTATTATTGTTAATTAGAAAGTTGTTTGGCTTGAATAGAACAATATACACGGCAAGTTTTGTAACTGTCAGTAAAACTAACCAAGTTATAACACACTTTATGTGTCCTTTTTTAGTCAAAAAAATCCGCCACGGCCAAACCGTTCGAGATATCAAAAATCCGTCCGGAATATAGCATCCTCAATGTCTTGACTTCATGCATACCGAGTTTGGTGGTGATTGGTAACAGCATGGGTTGTAATTTGATGTTTTTCTAGGACAATTATTTAAAAAAAAAAAACATAATTCCCGACTTCCGTTTGAACTGTCGTAAAACTTAGAGCACGAAAGTTGTTTGGCCTGATGTGATCTATGAGTGTACCGAGTTTCATATTAATCCATGCACGTGTGTTTGATTTATGGACAAATGTTCGAATCCCTAAAAGAATGCATCCTAAAAGAATGGTAAAGTTTGATGCGTCGCCACGGCAACAGTTTCAAAGATATCAAGAATCCATTCATAGGTCTTCATCTGCCGTGTATGTACATTATACAGATGAAGTTTGAAGCAAATCGGGTAAAAATAAGAGGGTGATTTCAAAGCATTTTGAAAGTGACACACTTCCTGCTGCCAGTTGGTGGCGCTATAACTTTGACTCACAATAGTCACATCCATGTGATCGTCCTCTTACAGCGAACGCACTGCTGAAGTTTCATCCAGATCAGTTAATGTATGCTGAAGTTATGACACACTTCCTGTTTCACGTTTCTCGCCATAATTTCGTTTCCTCGCCACGGCCAAACCGTTCGAGATATCAAAAATCCCCACACAAACTTTCATCCTCAATGTCTTGACTTCACGCTGACCGAGTTTCGTCGAATTTGGATCAGAGCTCTAGGAGGAGTATTTAAAAGTTCATTGCGTGTGTTTTACAAAAAAACCTCAATAGCCGACTTCCTGTTGGGCTGGGGTAAAAAGCAAGAACGCGAGGTATAGATGAAATTCTGCTATCGACATGTGTACCGAGTTTCATATTATTACATGCAAGTGTGTTTGAGTTATGGACCAGGTGTTCGGACCCCATTCCAGGGGGCGCTGACGGAGCCGCCCTGCCACGCCCGGGTACCAGCTTCAGCCCGGCTCTGATGGCCGCGGGTTCTGACCCGTGTGCAAAGTTTCAAGAGTTTTCGAGCATGTTAAGGGCCCCAAAAGTGCCCGAATAGTCGCTAGAAAAAAAAAAAAAAAAAAAAAAAAAAGAAAAAAAAAAAAAAAAAAAAAAATAATCGGAAGGAAAACAATAGGGCTCTGCGCCCTTTCAGGGCTTGGGCCCTAATAAAAAAAAATAATCGGAAGGAAAACAATAGGGCTCTGCGCCCTTTCAGGGCTTGGGCCCTAAGTTAACGGTCACGTCCTACTAACGGGACAACTCACGCTCCTTTTTTTTATTGCCTTTTTTCATATCACATATTTTAGTAATCATCATAGATTAGGTATCATTTGAAAGCTTACGAAGCTTCAAAATTCAACCTGTGAAAACCGGTTTGAAATTGGACGATTGACACATTTGTGAAACTGACAAATAAACGTATCACATAGAGCCCTAGAAACTTTTAAACATATTTAACTGCATGACCCACACTGTGGTACAGTAATATTTTCAGTGCCCCTTATATTCCTATAAAGAACCTCGAATGTCCCGTATTTTCCTTTTCTGAAGTTAACAACCCTAAGAGACTAAAAATCTCCAACGATAACTTGCAATTCTACATATCAACGCTGAGAAAAGAACAAACGCCACAGACAAAGGCGAGAGGTAAATGCTATTTATCGCTGTTTTCCATGTTTGTGGAATTAGCTTCTGGAGTAAGTGTATGTAAACTGTGTTTAAACAGCTTTTTAAAAATGACAGGTGCCGGCCAAACAATGTACACTTACGTCACTGGTAGTTCCTATTGTGCTGGGTTAGACTCTACTCTGAAAGTAGGAGCTAATTTAGCTTCCCCCAAAAGGCCTTTCTTCAACTAAAATCATAGACAGTTCTTGCGGCGCAAACACACCAAAAATGGGCACTTCCGCCTATAGTTATAGGAACCAAGGAACCGTTACTCCGGTGCGAAAGCTCCTTTTGAAGTGGCATTTATCTGATCAAATGAGGTGACTCCTTTCAAGTTCAATTTTATTAGGTTACTGACATGACTGGAGTCATATAAGTATTAATTTCTTTGTGTAAAATAGCTTTCAATGAGATAAGCAAGGATGACATTAAAGATTAAAAGCAGTTAGACCTCTTTGACACCCTTGACATTTGGAATGAAGTTAATAATTAAGGAGCGATTTAAATCTCTGTCGGGGCCAGGTCACTGAACTGTTGGTGGTAGTTGCAGCAAGAGCTCGATCACTGTCCCGTTGGCAGTCATCGCTTTGCATCATCACTGCTCACTTGCATAATGTAGAACTTTAATTTCTGGTTAAAAATGATTGGTTTTCTTTTTTGTTTCCCTGTTGATGCAAATTGCTTTCTGCGTGAATGGCCATATATATGGCTGATGTAGCAAGGCTGTGAGGGATAGACATGCATCTCGTCAGTGGATTGTACTGTTTTTTTCTGCTGACAAAGCACTGCAATAATATCTTTCCAAGAAATTTCCATAGACAAACAACTTCAGACAACATTAGCTGTGGAAAATGATAAGTTTACAGTGGATGCCATTGAAAACACAGCAAGTCTATCTCTCGCAGCCTCGGTTTCATAGCAATCATGGCGCTGCGGTGAAGAAGATCTATGACTTCCAGGAAAAAACTTTCTGAGACAACCGCATTGCTAGATGTAATACACATGAAAGGAATATTGGTTCTTTTTCATGATATAAACCAAAATCTGCTTCAGCAATCTCCTATCATCTATTTGAGCTCCTATTTGAAATGTTCCTGTTTTTGTTTTGGGAGTTCCCAAAAACAGATTAACGTGCATGTTAAGGATAAAAAACACTTTGTTTGTCTTATAATATGCATTTATTTTTTCCTGATTTGCTCAACGACTCCCAAATGATTCATTCGACGATTCATTTTCCCAAACACCTTCTTTGAGTGACGCGAATCTGCGGCGATTGTAGCCTGGATGCCAGCCCGAACTCCGCCCACAACATTTTTTGGACGGGAAGTTCGGTCTGGACTCGATCCATTGAGCAGTAATTATGATCTGGCTAAAAACGTTCGGGCCAATCAAATTGCCAGGGCGGGCGTTATACGATGATGGACAGGTGATCTTCAGGGACGTAATCATCACGTTATCAACAAGCGCTTAACTGGTTTCCCTCAGAGATGACTGCAGCTGGAGAATTGAGATGTATAGATTCCGCTGTCGCGTCTGTTATAAAATGAATCGACAGCACATTAATTTTAATAGACGAACAGAAAACTGCAATCAAGGCATTTGTCGATCGGAAAGATATCTTTGCCGTCCTTCAAGTGTAACTTATCAGCTGGCTCTGACGGTTGCTAAGAAGATGGGAAGTGATGAAAAGCCTGTGGTCGTTGTGGTTTCTCCTTTGGTCGCACTCATGAAGGACCAAGTAAAAGAAGCAACACTCGTTATTTTGCTTCTAAAATAAGTAAGTTCTGTTGACAACTGTGAAATGCAAAGTATTTGACTTGCTGCGTTGCTCTGATAGGTTGTAGGTCTACCGCAGAGGTCTCAAACTTGCGATTTTGTGGCCCCCTACTTGACATTAAAGTTTAATGTTAGTGCGGCCCGTCGTTGTGTTTGCTGCCTTAAATTTTTCTTTTTTATCCCTTATGGGCTACCATAGATAGTCTCGTGACCGCTTACGGTGGGTTTGTTGTCAATAGTTGTCATAGAAACCATGAAGTGCAAACATATACTGCGCCTGGAAAAAGTGAGCGCGTTGCGTCAATTATGAGCGCGCTCGGCGCTTGATGCGCACCTACATTTGAAACGTACTTGAGCGTGCAAAATATGTGAGCGCGATATGTGAACAGACCCAAGGCGATCTACCACCACCAAATCAGCTGAAGCTACTGTTACTTGCGAGCGACGTGATAACCCTGCTCTAAAACAATGTGAGAAATCATTTTGAGCTTGTTATATGTGTTGTGTCTGAACGCGTTCAATGAATGATAGTTCATGAACTCGTTCATATTTTGAGCGAACGTGAACTGAACGTAGCCTACTGTATTACTGCCCGATGAACGTTACAGTGAACTCATTCATTCTGTCTGTGAACCGAGGAGCGAGGAGGCGTCTTTAGATCATTTAAAAGGGTTTTATGAGGTCGTTGAGGATGGGAAAATCTTACATGTCTGTGCAAACTTTGCCCGTCGATAAAATAATTGTTATCTGTTGTTGTATATGGGCTGTAGCAATAATAATTGCCTAATAATAAAAAAATAAGCTTGCAGCAACATATGGAAAAAAATAACTATGAACTAGTTCATTTTTGAAATATGAACTGAACAAGTTCGTTTTTAAATTTGTGAACTGAACTTTGAACTAGTTGTACTTGTATTTCAAAAGCAATAATTGTTTTTCTAAGTATAACAAAAGGAAATGTGCCTTCCGAAAAACAAAAACAAAAAAGCATTCAATATAATAGTGTTGTATAAAGTAAATATAAAGCAAATATGACTATCACAATGATGTTCTGTATAATAAACGATATTCGCTTAAATACTGACACAGGCAAATTATCCGTGTTGGTACTACTCGACCTCAGTGCTGCATTTGACACTGTCGATCACAACATACTTCCTGACAGGCTGGAAAACTGGGTGGGGCTTTCTGGAATAGTCCTAAAATGGTTCAAGTCATACTTAGAAGGGAGAGGTTATTTTGTGATTATAGGAGAACATAAGTCTGAGTGGACATCCATGAACTGCGGAGTCCCTCAGGGCTCGATTCTTGCGCCACTCCTATTCAACCTGTATATGCTCCTAATGAGCCAAATAATGAAAAAGAACCAAATCGCTTACCACAGCTATGCAGATGACACACAGCTCTACTTAGCCCTATCGCCTAACGACTACAGCCCCATTGACTCCCTGTGCCAATGCATTGATGAAGTAAATGGTTGGATGTGTCAACTTTCTTCAGTTAAACAAAGACAAAACTGAAGTCATTGTGTTTGGAAACAAAGATGAAGTTCTCAAGGTGAATGCATACCTTGACGCTAGGGGTCTAACAACTAAAAATCAAGTCAGGAATCTTGGTGTGTCTCTAGAGTCAGACCTTAGTTTCAATAGTCATGTCAAAGCAATAACTAAATCAGCATACTATCATCTGAAAAATATTGCAAGAATTAGATGCTTTGTTTTCAGTCAAGACTTAGAGAAACTTGTGTATGCTTTCATCACCAGCAGGGTGGATTACTGTAATGGCCTCCTCACTGGCCTTCCTAAAAAGACCATAAGACAGTTACAGCTCATACAGAACGTAGCAGAACCAGAAAATATGAACACATCACACCAGTCCTCAGGTCTTTACACTGGTTCCCAGTTACATTTAGGATTGATTTGAAAGTATTATTACTGGTATATAAATCATTTAATGGGTTAGGACCTCAATATATTGCAGATATGCTCACTGAATATAAACCCAACAGATCGCTCATATCATTAGGATCACATCAGCTAGAAATAGCAAGGGTTCACTCTAAGCATGGAGAGTTTGCTTTTAGCTATTATGCCAGCTGCAGCTGGAACCAGCTTCCAGAAGAGATCAGGTGTGCTCCTACTGTAGTCACATTCAAATCCAGACTCAAAACACATCTGTTTAGCTGTGCATTTACTGAATGAGCACTGTGCCACTGTTCGTCCGACTGTTTCTAAATTGTTTTAATTTACTGTATTTTATTTTTATCAGTATTTTTATTTTTTATTCTAAACTGTTTTAATTATTCTGATTTCTTTTGAATATTTTAATTTCTTCTATGTAAAGCACTTTGAATTGCCATTGTGTATGAAATGTGCTATATAAATAAACTTGCCTTGCCTTGCCTTGCCTATAAGAAAAAGACAAAGAAAGTTTGTAAAATTAACTTCAACTGTTCAAATTCAGAGGAACAGTTCAGAAGAAACGTTAATAATAAAGATTGAGAAGATTGGATCAGTTGTGCTCATTTTGGAATATTAAATAGATTTTTTAATTTATTTTTATTTTTTTTAATACTTGATGCGCCCCGGCCTGACCCAGACTCTTCTCCAGCGCCCCCAAGTTAATTTGAGTTTGAGACCCCTGGTCTACTGACTATCCAATTGAGTGCAGAGTTTAGTTTTTTTCCTGGTTCGGTTAAGACATGCCTCATAATCAAAGCCCAATGAAGTGGTTGCGGACTCATATTTGGACGAAGTCAGGCTACGGCTATTAGAAGATCAGCTTTCCTTTTTTTTGACAGTGCTTTGTACCTTAAAATCGTTTCTCTCCTCTACATGTGCTTTGCTTGCAGTAAGAAGAAGCGCTGTGTGATTTATGGGAAATGGACGGAGTGTATGTGGAGCGTCGACCCACAAGTGTACGAGGCCCATCGGAAGCTCGAGAAGAAAGGAGCGACGGACACTAAAAAACAGAAACAGGTGTGAAAGATACTAACAGTTGATCTCCCATGCTGCTTTAACCCCTGATTGCTCACTTATCTTTTATCATATCCTGTTTATTTACTTTTATACATGGAAGCAGCTCTCCTCTCTGTGTTCATGTCAAGGTAACAGATGTAGACTAGTGTCAGTAGGCGTAGACGTGTATAATTATGAGAGAGATGGTCTAGTGATTCAGGCACATGTAGAGAATAATGAAGTTGTTTGAGGGTTACAGAACTGTTTGTATTGGTAGGTGTGTAGTTTAAACATGTGCTAATTTATGTACAGAAGAGCGGTGTGTAGGTGTAGAGAGAGCCGGTGTGTTAAAATACTCATCATGCCTCAGACCTTTGACACCGTTCAGCTTTTTGTCAGTTCTTTTGGTCCCATTGTACAACACACCCAGTTTATGGCTGTATTTGACAGATGTCTGAGTGTGGGAGTGTGGATAGCTCACCCTAAAATGAAAATTGTCACAATCAACCTCATGTCGTTCCAGACTTGTACGACTTTCTATTCTCTGTGGAACACAAAAGGAAATATTTTGAAAAATGTTTGTTTTTTTTCCAAACAATGGAAGTCACTGGTCAATGACTCTTAACACGGTTTGGTTAACAACATTCTTCAGACTATCTTCTCTTGTGTTCTGCAAAAGAAAGCAAGTCATACAGGTTTGAAAAAACGTGAGTAAATGATGAAATTTAAAGCCCTTGCACACCAGAGTCCGAAATTTGTGTCTGAAATTTTCGCATGTTACCTCTGGGCTTCTTCGTCCGAAAATGACAGAAAACGTTCACGTTTTGAATTGTTTAATTTTTTTGCTTCATCGGATGGGGGTGAAACTTGGTGACTTTTGTTGTATTACCTATATTATGAACACACAAAAATCAAATAGATGATTCTGATTTGTTAAAGGGTTCGTAAAAAAAAAAGTCACACTTAGCTTCCTCCCGGTCAAAAATGACCGACATAGGAAATAAGTGGGAAATACAAGTTTGAGTGTAATACTAATCATAATGCAAAACCTGATACTTATCTAAACATTTTTGTTAAAAAAAGTTGTCTTTTAAAAAAACGAATAAGAGAAATCATGTCTAAAACAACAAAAGGAATCAAAAAGCCTTACGATGTATTTCTATAGGAAACTATAGGCAGCCTACAGGCTGGTACAGGACATTGCACACATGTAACTATTTTTTAAAGCCACTAGATGGCGCTCTTCTACTTTAACTTTTTTTTATTAAGCTGGCACTCTATTTTGATGTGAAAGTGTTGAATTTATTGAAAATATATATGTATATAATTTTAGGGGTAACAGTTAAAAGACCCAGAACCAGACATGAAGAATGAAGACCCGGAGTCAGAATTATAAAAAATTAAAGAAAAGTTTACTGAACATAGTTTGCAGTTTCATCAGCAGAAGTCAGCTTCAAGACTCACACAAGAGTTCGTAGGCCGCCCCTTACAGTTACAAAGATCACAGCAGTTATACCATTTCCAAGGTCTAAGCTACGTC
This sequence comes from Hybognathus amarus, assembly GCA_030378365.1. Taxonomy (NCBI): domain Eukaryota; kingdom Metazoa; phylum Chordata; class Actinopteri; order Cypriniformes; family Leuciscidae; genus Hybognathus; species Hybognathus amarus. The sequence goes on from JAQIUQ010006349.1 coordinate 219,702, forward strand.
ATTGCTTACACGTTGAATGATTCTCATTGGCTGAGAAATAGATAAACACAGTAATTTTCCACACATATACAGATAGACAAAGCATATCTCCATCGATGATGCATCTGACACTCAGAGGCACATCATGACCTTCCAGGTCACAGATTTGGGTTGCTGGCGCCAGTATGTCCAGAACAACCACTCATTCAATCTCCAATAATGGCAGTGGTTCCTTAACCTGCAACCAAGAAGACTAACACTAAACTTTAGTCTAACTGGAGTAAGACTTCAACAAAGAAATGGTGCCTTAAACTATTAGCTTCAATGACCCTTTTATGTTTTTACACTCAAACATAAAGCAAATCCCTATTTCCCTAGTATTTTCACTGTTACTACATTTACATAGGACACTAGCAAATAAGAGCTCCCATCAAGGCTGAAGAGAGTCTGAGCTGCTTATTATCAGTTAAGTGTACCAAAACATAATGGTAAAACATTCACTCGTTTGGGAGAAAAACAGATAACATTTGCTCCCCAGAAAAGAAATATAATAGAAAGAATACACTTTAATACAACAATTAAAGTTCAATATAACAATGCTCAATATAGCTTGACCATCTGTACAGAGAAATATCATATGTGTTGGACACTATGTGTTCACGACGCCTTTAGGATCCATGAACCTTTCTCCTGATACCAGAGAAATAGACAAATGGCCTTGTGCACCTAAAAGAAGCTGGTTACTTACATCAGCATGCATTTAAGAATATGATTTCACAAGCAAAAGCACAAAGAATAAATATATATGTCAATAAATTATTAAGTAACAATGAATATACTTAATTATTGATTTTATAAAATAAATACATAATCCTTCAAAAGGATATATGTATATATATATATATGCTGAAGAGGCAAGGGATTTTGACCACCCCTTCAATAAAATAAAGAATATATATTAATTCTAATGGAAAAAATAGCTCATAAAAGTTATATAATTGATGCAAAGTATCATTAAAAAACTCTAAAAATTATAATCAGAAAATATTATAGAACAAAAATATATTTGAATGGTTATCCTGGGAAAAAATAAAGTTAAATTTCAAGGCTTCATCCATTTTTGACCAAGAGGAAGCTAAGTGTAACCCATTTACAAAGAAGCCCAGAGGGTTAAAAACTAAATATGACCTCACGTTATGTCAATCACGCTTGCACACTGCCCCCAAAACTTTCGTCTATCATAAAAAAAATTCGAATCGGGTTTGATTTTCTGCATTTTTCGCATCCGTAGCAAGGAGTTTGAATGGAGTTTCGACGATTCAGAGCCACTGAATCATGAATACGAAAAGAAAAAAAAACATACGAAACTTTCGGACTCACTGTGCAATGGCCTCTAAGCTTTTGAAGACATTTATTTTAAAGAAAGAAAGCCCAAGTTCCCTTTTCAAGCCAAACATTTCACAAAAAATAACCTTTTCGGTTTAAATGGTAAAACAATACATATACTGGAAATGCCACTTGGTTTGATATCTAGTGCAGTGAAATTCATACATTAAATGTGACTAAATGGTTTTTTGGGGTCCACTGTATGCGGTTCTGCTTTTCCTGTCTGTGTTGAATCGGTGTGAAAAAGGTTATTGTCTTGTCTGTGTGATTTAAATAAGCGTTTGGACCAACAGGAAGAGCCAGAAGCTGTCAAGCGAGGATGCCGATGAAATGCCTGATGTACAAGAGACTGTGGCTGTGGTTCCTGGTAGCACGTTATTATGGAGAATATCATCTAGACCGCCTCATTCGGCAGAGGTACATGCTGGTAGATTCATTAAGGCACACACGTCAATGCGTGAAAAAAAGAGTTACACTAACTGATGTTTTCTTAAAAGGTGAACTTCTTCAAAACAAATATTATTACAAATTTAAAATAATTATTTTAACTTTTTTCTATTTTATTATATTTTAAAATTTAATTTATTCCTGTGATCAAAGCTGCATTTTCAGCATCATTACTCTTCCAGTCTTCAGTGTCACATGATCCTTCACAAATCATTCTAATATGATGATTTGCTGCTCAAGAAACATTTATTATTATCAATGTTGAAAACTGTTGCAATATAAATCTTTAAAATGTTTTTCTGTCACTTTTGATCAATTGAATACATCCTTGCTGAATTCCTTTAAAAAACACAACAAACTAACCCCACATTTTTAGACTGAAGTGTAAACTCATTTTAATGATTGGTTTAGTTGATTTGAAACCCCTCTGTTCACTTCTAGATGTATAACTTCACTAACTTTGCCATGGCACTGAATGAGCTGGAGCCTGGCATGGAAGGAGTGCTGGGACCAACAGACTGCCGCCTACGGCCTGACATCAGAGCCATGGAGAATGGCAACATGGGTAATAAAAATGTTTTGGTTTTCTTTTCTTTCTTTTCAATAGCCCTACAGCGCCTCCTGCTGTTCATACATGCTAAAGACTAACAAATGAATAATTAATTGGGGTGGTGATGGCACAGTGGATAAGACACATGCCTTTGGTGTGAGAGACCCGAATCCACTGTGAGACACCAATGTGTCCCTGAGCAAGACACTTAACCCCTAATTACTCCAGAGGCGTTTCGACCTCTGACATACACTATCGGTCAAAAGTTTAAGGTCGGTAAGATTTTTTTATGTTTTTAAAAGAAGTCTCTTCTGCTCACCAAGGCTGCAATTATTTGATAAAAAATACACAAAAAACACAGTAATATTGTGAAATATTATGACAATTTAAAATGACTTTTTTTATGTTCAATATATATTAAATGTAATTTATTCCTCTGAAAAAAAGCTGAATTTTCAGCATCATTACTCCAGTCTTCAGTGTCACATGATCCTTCACAAATCACTCTAATATGATGATTTTATGCTCCAAAAACATGTATGATTATTATCCATGTTGAAAACAGTTTTTTACATTTTTATTTCAGGATTCTTTGATGAATAGAAAGTTCAAAGAACAGTATTTATTTAATTAGAATCTTTTCTAACATTATAAATGTCTTTACTGTAACTTTTGATCAATGTAACTCATCCTTGATGAATAGAAGTATTGATTTTCTTATTTATTTCCCCCAAAAAATAAAATACAAATTCTTACTGACCCCAAACTTTTTAAAGGGTAGTGTAGGGTGGGCGATATGGCAAAAATATCATATCACGATTTTTTTAGGAAAATCACGATCACGATTTTTTATCACGATTCTTTTTCAAGTTGGTTTTAATATTTTGCACGTGGCTGTTCATTACAGCCAAACTAATGTCCCTATATTAAAAACAAAGCCTTAGGTAACAAAAGAAAAAAGAAACGCAAACATTTAGGCCAGTGGCGAAGATAAAAATCTTTGTCATTATTTTCTTTGTTATTAAAAAAATAAGACAAGATCAACATTACACAAATTAATATTTAAATTAAATAAATAGTGCTTTATTTTTTCAGATGCAGTAGGTGTATTTAGCATTAGCATTGAAGAAAGTAATTAAATGAACAAATATTAAATTAAAACACTACATAGACTTCACTGAATAAATTATTGATTCTTATTAAAGCTACTATTAAAGTTCTCAGTCAGTGAGTGATTTTCTCCTTGTGTTTTTTGTTTGTTTTATTAACACTAAAGGGATAGTTCCCTCAAAAATGAAAATGGTCTTAATTTACTCTCTCAAAATGTTTTAAACCCGAATAAGTTTCTTTCTTCTGTTGAAAATAAAAGTTATTTTGAATATTGTGGGTAACCGAACAGTTGCTGGTCCCCCTATAGTTTTTTATAGGTTCTCTCCTGGAAGTTAATGGGGACCAAGCAACTGTTTGGTTACCCACATTAAAAAAAATCGTCTTTTGTGTTCAGAACAAGAAAGAAATTAATACAGGTTTGGAACAACATTAGAGTGAGTAAATAATGACAGATTTTTTTTTTTTTTTTAATTATGAACTATCCCTTTAAGGAAAAGCGGCAGTAGCCTACTATTTATTCCTGTCGCTTTTAGACCAGCACGCGACGCGTTTAATATAGACGGATATTACACCAGATATTCTCTCAAATGTTTGCTTTCACTTTAGACATAGCCTGTTTATGTAAACATTGTGTGTATTTAAAAGTATTAGCTAAATAAGACTCGAAAGATAACTTAGTCCAGTAGTCCAGGCGCTGTTTGACAGGCTTCTAGTGCCTGTGAGCGTCGGGGGAATGCGCTCAGGAAAGCGCACGTCATCAGCACGTGAATTAAATGTTTAACCGGCAAGGCTTATGCAAATAATGAACTTTTGTGAATGCAGTGTCCCGTAACTGTTACCTATTCATTAACGTGTGATGTGTAGGCTACGTCGCTTTGAGGCGCCAGAACTGAACTGATAGTATGCACTGTAACACGATACTACGATATTTCTTCAAAAGCAGATCGTGGAGACATTTTAATCGTCCACGATTAAAAATCGTCATATCGCACACCCCTAGGGTAGTGTTTAATGTAACAAAAGCTTTCCATTTCAGATAAAAGCTGTTCTTTTGAACTTTCTATTCATCAAAGAATCCTGAAATAAAAATGTAAAAAACTGTTTTCAACATGGATAATAATCATACATGTTTTTGGAGCTTACCGATCTTAAAATGTTGACCGGTAGTGTATATAGCAATTGTAAGTTGCTTTGGAAAAATTAGTAAATGTAAATGTAACATAAAGCTTTCTTGTGTTTGTGCAGATGAAGCGAGCAGAGAAAAGGAGAGACTGGAGGAGAAACAGAGAGCGGCTCGTAAGGAGCGGGCCAAAGATGGTGACGAGTGGTCCACAAGGTTAGCGCTACTACACTTTCCTGCTTTTTCTATCTGTGTGTGCTTTTACATGTGCCATGTCTTAGGGCTGTGCAATTAATCGAATTTCGATTTCAATTTCGAGTTCCCAACGATCTCCAAAATAGCACAATAGAGAAAAAACGATTATTTTGCCACGTTCTGTTTTGAAAGAACACTGACTGTAATTTTGTCTTGTGTTCTGAATGACGCGCACATCCGCCCCTCCCGAAGCCATAAACTCGCTCAGCCTACTAACAGTCGTCAATTGCAAGCACAATAAACTTCACAATAACAATTGTCTAATTTAATATTTAATGGAGTGAGACCATCTCGAGGTGTCGCGATCTTTGTCTGCACGTCCACTGCAGCGCGAGCGCACGTGACCTGATCATCTGTGCCGCTTTGCTGCACGGAACGAAACACATCGGGAATGAACACCGCAAACACTTGTCTGCTTGTCCGGGAAAAGTAGATTTTTTCAAAAGTGAATGGTTGAATGGTTTACAGTCCGTATAAAGAGCGATTGATAAGAGGATAGTGTATTTCTGAAGCTGCGCTGCCTGTCTGAGACGAGTGAAACAATTAAAATAACAGCACACACAAAACTCACAGAAGAAACATACTGAGGTAAAGTTTGAGGTTTTCTATTTATAATAGGCGATATGATATGTTAAGTAACATAACATGACCAAATAGCTGTTATATCATGATTGCAATTACATTGGATTTATAGTTTTATAAACAAGTTACCTGGTTTATATAATATAGTAACTTACATTTTCAGACGCAATATTGACTGGCTTGTTCTATTTCACCGACGAAAATAGTTACAAAAGAAAAGCAACATTAAGCACTGTGTTTTGTTATTGAATGATTCATTATTTTGAACGAATCGTTTTAATGAATGACTCAATGATTAATTTATTAAGATGGTCACACCACTTGATTTATTGTTTCAAGGTATCATTGATTTTATTTTATTATTGGTTTAAACATTAACCTCATAAATGTATTTATTACAGTTGTAATTTTGCAGTGTAAATTAATTAATTTGATTGATAGCAGGTCTTTTTATTAAAACGGAATTTGATCAATTGTAAAAATTTGACATGAGGATAGCACATATTTAGTTATATTAAGGTTTAAAAAAGTGTCCTTTATAAAGGTAAATAACACCCCCTCCTCCACCTACAAAAATTACTTACTGTTTGGGGTAAAAATGACCCCACTGGACTTTTCCTTGATTTTTAAAAAATGTTCCCTTCATCTCAGGGACTTGAAACTCGGTGACTTTTCCTACATAATCCATCTAAACATGCACAAAAAAACTGGCGCTTGATTTGGTTGTTCTAAAGGTGTGTAAAAAAAAATTTACCATTTAAGCTGTTTGGGGTCAAAATGACCCCACATTGAAAATGAATAGGAAAATGAAAAAAACTGGCTTTTTTTCATTCTGATTGTCAAAAAAATAAAAGTAAATCCATTATAAATCTGAAATGTTCCATATATAAACAAAGGTCTGGTCCTAGAGCATAAATAGAAAGTAGAACAAACTTTCTATCTCATACACACACACAACCACACACGCACAAACACACACGTCATGACTGCAACAGAGAGCATTTTTATAGAAATTTAATAGAAAACAAAACTGGCATAAATCTAAGAAAAATTACATTTAAATCAAGGTTTGGTCCTAGAGCATGAACACAAAGTGGAATGAGATTTCTATCTCACACACACACACAGCCACACACACACAAACACACACATGTATGCATCCTGTTCATTACAGTTTATTAGTGCGGTTGTTTTGTATTATATTGGTTTATTTACTTGGTTTATTAAAATTTATTTTGTTCTAAAATCTCTTGTTCTAAAAAAATAATAATTGTTCATAAATAATTTTCTAAAATGAAGTGTGTGAATACAGTCATGTTATAGTGCTGACTTGTAATATTTATGCAAATTTATGTATAATAATTTGCATAAACAAATAATTCAAAATATATCAGACAAAACAACAAACTCTAATTTTGACAAAAATATTTTGTGCAATTCACAAAATATATATATCATATATATCAAGTTGTGAGGAGAATTTGAAGCATCAAGAAAAATGAAGTGAAAATGAATGAGTCTCTATGGACCTCTAATGGATAGATGTGGTCATTGCACTTTAATTCCTTAACTATAAGAAAAACTGTTTTTCGACTAACCACCAAATGGTAGTATTCTATCCCTAACACATAGAGCAATGTCCAAAAACTGTTTAGATTTAATTATCATCATAATTTAAGTGTTTTTTTCTTTAAAAAATCATTTTTCATGTGCCAATTTATGGCCTAGTTATGTAATTGTGCAGTAAATAGGTAGAAAACTTTAAAAAATCCAAAAAAACACAGCATAAATGATTAGTTGAGAAGTGAATTTAAAAAATGATATATAGTTTTCCATATAAAAAATGTATATTTCCTTATGCAATCACTCTTTAAAAGTCTGGGGTCAAAATGACCCCAAACACCTTAAGTGTTATCCTTTTCTAACAGTGATTAAGGGTTTAACATGTCACCTTTGTGAGTTTGCAGGTCTGTTTAATAGCTACAACAAAATGCTCAAATGTAAAAAATAATAATAATTGTTGAAAGGTGTTTTTTAATAAATGTAACACTTTCCCAAAGTCATGTGAAATAATCGTGTTACATAATCGTGATTTCAATACTGACCAAAATAATCGTGATTATGATTTTTTTCATAATCGGAGCAGCCCTACCATATCTTAACCTCTCTGACCGTTTTAGGTGGTTTCAGTCAGGCACAAACCCATACACAGGATCACAGGACTGGCTCTACACCTGGCGGCTACTTTGATAGGAAATACACAGACTGTCCCGACATCTACTGATGAGGAGGTACAAGTTCACAGGGCAGAGATTTCCTCACCTCCTTCCTCACCATGCACCATATTGTACCCAACCGAAAACAATAGCGCTAACGCTCACATTAATATCGTGCGGCCACCATCTTCATGATCAATCTTTTTGAATTGCTCTTTGAAAGCATCATTTCATCAGCCCTGTAGTTTTATCAATGGAGGAGCGCGTCGAAACAGCAGTAAGAGAACAGATCTGCTTCTGAACGATCAAGCCTCATCAGAGCTCCTGCTGGGCCACCGTCAGTGATGCCGGAGCTCCAATGTCAGACGTAGTTACATCACATGAAGTCACCCATAAAATGTGACTGAGTTGCTTGGCCGTTTTCATGTACATTAGGCGTTTAACAAACTAATTCCAGATGTTTTGAGTTGGGCGAGCACTGAGCCACCTAAGACCTCGGATCCAGCTGTATGTAGAGCGTGAATGTGATCAAGCATCAATTCAAAATTAGTGAATGATGATGAATGTTAATAATGAACTCTGTGTGTGTGTGTCTGTGTGTGTGTCTGTGTTTGTGTTAATGGCAATTTATGGAAAAAGTAGGGCTGTCAAACGAGTAATCGCATTCGAAAATAAAAGTTTGTGTTTACATAATATATGTGGGTGCACTGTGTATAATTATTTTATATATATATATATGAAGAGTTCAGATGCAAAAGCCTCTAAATGCCATTTGAAATTTTCTTCTAAAATGACCATTTTTATCAAGCTTGTATATTTAAGTTCAGTAATTTCACTAAATGACAATTAATAGGTAATCTTCATTGCCATTTAAGTAAAATTACTGAACTTAAATATACAAGCTTGATAAAAATGATCATTTTAGAAGAAAATTTCAAATGGCACTTAGAGGCTTTTTCATCTGAACTCTTCATATATATATATATATATATATATATATATATATATATATATATATATATATAATACACACTCATGCATGTGTATTTAAGAAAAAAATATTATTTATATGTAAAATATATTTATATAAAATACAGATTATAAATAAATTTATATATATGAAAATATTTCTTAAATATATACAAGCATGTGTGTTTATATATATATATATAAATAATTATACACAGTGCACCCACATATATTAAGTAAACACAAACTTTTATTTTGGAATGCGATCGTTTGACAGCCCTTGTAAAAAGCTATCATTTTTTTTGTTTTTATTTTAATTTGTACATTATTTTGCCTTTTGGATTCGGTTTCAGATTAAACTTTACGCAAAATATCCTCACCATGCGTTCAATAAGATGATGTGTTTTAAAAAATAGCCTCAAAAGCTCTTTTTTTGTTCACTTTGTGGTTCCCGCAGAGACTCATGGGATGTAAAATAGGCTGATTGTACTGACTTCCATGTTTAATAAGTTAAAACTAGCTCTGTTGACATTATAAATGCACAATTTTCATATTCCACATTTTTTATGAGGTATCGGTGTCACACTGAAATTGTTCGAGGACTATCCGTTGAATTTGTTTTATGAAAAGTAGGGTTTCATGGGTTGTTTTATCCATCAGCATTTGCATTTGTTATCGCTGCTCTCAAACATAGACATGTACATTGTGTATTTAAGAAAACGGACTATATCTTTGCAACCCATCAAACAGCTCAAACACCCCATGTCTTGATGAACGTATGGAATGGCAGCTTATATAACATGCATCTCCATTTTGAGAGTACATTTCCTGCCTATAAATGCCATAAAGTATTGTACGATCTAATCATATTCTCATTCAGACTGCTTCCTTTCGTTTAGAGATGATCTGAGGTCAAATAAGCGGGTTTGAAGCACAGTGATGCGACAGTTGCTGCTCTTTAAGTACACACACACACACACGTTTAGTTTCCCACAGTGCCTGACTTTGAATGCATCTGTTAGTCACTAATGCTCAACCTCAGAGCGGTTTGTTTCTGCGCACCTTTCCCCTCGTCAGGAATGTCAAAATTTGTTAGATACACACCTGACATTCAGTACACTACTTGTTTTGCATCCTTTATTGTTGTCTGTTGCTTCGTTAAATGTACATTTGATCATTTGAAAACTAGCGTTATGAGACTAATATTACACAATTAAAACTATAGATTTCCTTTGTATGTGACTTTGTGTGAGTTCATTGTGTAAGTGGAATGATTAAGCGTCCCTCTTGTCGTGTTTTCAATGTACGGATGTCTGTATGTTCCAAGATGTTGCACATAGATTTCTAGCAATCATAAGCACATGGCTCTTATTTTGTGCAATGATTTATTTTTATAGTATTTAATTTTTGTTAAAAGGTGTCAAAGGGTATTTTACTGTGAGATGAGGCTTGTACTTCATTTGTGAACAGTTTGCTTTGGAATTAAAGGGGATGTCATTCTGGTGAGAACAAATTCTACTAACTGAGATTTTAGTTTGAAAATGTGGATTCTTTTGGAATAAAAAAAATGACATTGATAAAGCTCTCTCTGTTTCATTTCTTTGAATGCTGGAAATCTGCAATACTGCCTTTTTTGTGCCCTCTGATAGGGAAAAATAATAATTTCTGGATCATCTTTTTATAGATTATGTGGCAATAAGGAGAATAAACACTTTTTTGCCCACAGTTGTAAAGGAAGGTTTAAATCACAAAATATATAAAGAAAAAACAGGTCAGAGGTGATGTTCGCTGACGCGTTTCATGGTAACTAATTAGGGCATAACATTGTAAAACAAGCACATTAATATTCAGTAACATAATCCTTGTGTTGTCTTCATCCACATCCCAGAGGTGGGACGTTTGCCACTATATTTTTAAATCAATAATATCTTATTAAATACCTTTAGTAATATCTGACAAACTATATATCATTTGAAAGCTTACAATCTCTAGTTTCCATATTTAGTGACTGATTTTCAAAATATATTACAGAGGAGCCATAATTTATCAATATGCAACAAGAATATTTTCATACTCCTAAAGCGAGTTCAGACCTTTATTTTAAAATAGCAGAGAACATGAAAAATCATGAAAAAATGGTAGATACCTCAGTTTGTTTTCATGCCAAAAGTTCTAAAGATAGCATTCATACAATTATTTTGGAAAAAAAAGGACTGAAAAGTTTGAAATATCAAGAAAAAATAATGGAGGCGCCCTTATATGGGCAGTAATGGAGTCTGATTGTGCCCTAGTGAAAAAGTTTGGTACTGCGCTCAAACAAAATCTTACTGAAAGCTCATTTTTTGAGATATCAACCTAAAATTTGAAACACAACTTGTTCAGATTTTTGGCTTTGATTTTGCTGCAGTTTTAGAGTAGCCCAGGTTTTGAAAATATATATTTTAAAATATAAATAATTAATATTTTTACATTGTACATTTCCATAAACTCAAACTTCTATAACTTTTTTTAACTTTCTTAATTTATTTCACTTCTACAAAAATCTGCCAAATGTCTTCTTTAAAACAAGACCAATCATATGTCTATATTCCAAAGCATTCTTGAATTACAACCATTTAAAATGTGCATGAAAATGCACAAAAGGGGGGGGGGTGACAGTTAAGAGGTTAAACACTTCGATACAAAATCCGTGAGTTTCTTCTAAACACGACTGAAAAATCACGCAGGAATTGTGTGGAGTTTGACAGTTTGTGTGTTCATTCAGTAACAACCAACCCAACCTAACTAATGAGGAGATCTAGCATAGACACACACACGTGTGTAGATAATATGGGCAGGTTGTTGTAAATATCACTGGGAAGAGAAATGTCTATTAAAGAGTGTTTTCAAATGGTTTAATGGTTTCAATCTGCTTCCTAGACTGTCTAAAGCTGGAAAACAATAGCCTAGATATTGCAATTATTTTATTCTACTTTTTTAACCAAATGAAGATTAAGATAATGTCATAAATTAAAATAAATAGTTAACCCTTTATTACCTGCCACAGAACAGAGTATATCTTTCTATTTGTACATGCTGTGCTGTCATTCTTTTGAGCATTTTCATATGCCATACATCAAAATAATCCTTACTCTCCCAACTTGAAGGCTATGTTTGTAATAAATCAATAGTAACTAGATGAATTTCTCAAAAGTGCAATAAACAAAAAGAAAAACATAAAAAAATTCTACATATTTTATTTAATAAAAAAAATTTTATAAATGTCAACCTCAAACTTGTCAGTGAGAAAAACGTGCATAAAACAGTTTAAAACTATACAGAATTGATTTGAACTGTGTACATAAATTAGTTTTTAAGATACACCATGTATAAGAAAATGCCATGTAAAATATTCAATTACAATTGTGGTCAAACAGATAACATTTTGCTTTTGAATATTGATTGAACATTAAATTGGTTAGAATATAAATTAAATAGACCCTGTCAGAATAATTAATAATAAAATAAACATAAAAAAAAAAAATAAAGGCGATGAGCAGACGGAGAGTTCGGTGCGTCCATGTACTTTCATTTTGACATAACATTGCGCGAGATGTACACAAGATGTAAACAACACTGGTCCAGAAGCACTTCCTGTTTCATTTTGTAACTGTTTTCTTTATTTCACATGTAAAGAAAACATCTTAAAGATGTTTGTTTAACTTTTTGATTTAGTTTTAAATGTTCTGTTGGTTGTATTTTATCCCAGCTTTTATGTAGTGTTAAAAAACTGAAACAGGAAGTGCTTCTGGACCAGTGTTGTTTACATCTTGTGAAATAGTCTATAGAATGAAGCAATGGTAAAAAGACAATAACGATACGAAGGAACATATATGAGGGACAACCTCTTGAGGGCGCTGTTGATTGTCATTCCCGAGGTGAGCGATTTTTCTTTTAATTTAAGATATGCTTTTATATCCATTGATACAGATATTAAAAATGTTTGTATAGTGTTATTGAATATAAAATAAATTTTATGAGTCTGCATGTGGGTGTACATGGTTTCCACAATCTAACTGGCGTAGGAACCGGGGGGGGGGGACGGGGGACGTGTTCTAGCTGACACACGATAAAGCAATAAAGGGACATGACTGAATGGATTGAAAACATTTTGAAATGAGCAAGGGAAAAGAAAATAACCTCTTATCTTTTTATTTATACACAGGTTTGCCTCTATTTTCTATTATAATTAATGTTGTTGTTTTTTTGCATTTTAAATGATATAACATTTCTCAGTGATCGTCAATACAACAAAATTCCCTTTTTCTCGGTTTATTCATAAAAAAAGGCCATCTGCTCTCAGTGACACAGCATTTGCGGCATGCACAGAATGACAAGTTATTCAGCCAATCAAATGCTGACTTACGTGTGCACGTGGCCAGCAGGATAGTGACGTTACAGGAAGTCGCTTTCCACTGTTGTTCACTACCTTAGCGTATCTGCAACTCTTCAACGAGTGTACTTCAAGACATATCTGTGCTGTAGGAATCCACGAAAGACTAAACTTATCCACTGGTATGGTGCACTTGTATTACAATGTGCTATTATCTGACCTGTAGTAGCGTGTTTCGTTAAAATACACTTCAGAAACAAAATGCGCAGTCACTGTTGTTGAGGCAGCTAATGCTAGCAGCTAACTGTGTAGTTTCAGAAGCCAAACAACGAAAAGATGGTTTGGTCTTGTGGTGCTATATTATATCTTAAGATATATATTGTTAAATTGTGTATATTTGTACAAATTCTACGTTAGTAGGTATGTGGACATTTCAATAAATAGCGGCCGCCATTGTGTTCCAACTCTCTGTGCCGGATTTTCCCGACTCATTTTGAGCTGGTCTCCTAAAATGCACTGTTTTCATTGACTCGCTGTGGGAATCCTTGATTATTTTTAACCACCACATCATTAGGGGTTTCGACTGCACATTTGTTTTCAATTTTTTCTAGTCAGGCTGCATTTTCCTCCTGAAAGGCGATTTCAAACAATACGGAAGAATTCAACTGTGACAAAATTATTTTTACCCACTTTGGACACTTTCCAGAGGAAGGTAGACATGAAGAACATATGTTTGTGGTGTGCTGTACAAAATTTCGTGGCCATTTAAACTCCACCACTTTTTTTATGACTACCGACACTGAACGTTACCTGTACAAAAGCTGTCAAAAGAAAGTGGAGGAGACCACACAAAAGTTGAGTGTAGACACTCAACTTTTGTGTGGTCTCCTCCACTTTCTTTCTTCCACCAGCTTTAGTATTGTTAACTCTATATATTTACACAACTGGAAATAGCATGAATCAACCAAAATCCATCTTTTAAATTAAGGATATATAATTTTCCTTGGATCGTTGTTTTCCATTCAATTATTTGTATTTTCAACAACTGCTCGTCAGAAAAATACTATAAAAGATAGGCCAAATCAGTCTTTATGTGTGTTAAAATCAAGTAAAAACCAAAATAACTATATAAAACCCATGTTAGATCCAAATAACTATATGAAACCCATCTCCACAGAAAATTTCATTAAGATATCTTGAAAATTGAGAAAGTTATGAGCATTTTTGTGAAAAAACAACTTGTTTTCGGTCACACTAAATTCTATTGTTTTCACCTTAGAAATGAGACAAAAATAGGTGCTGATTACTGAACTATAAAATGTAACTTTCTTCATACTTGACATATTTACTTTTTTCTTTTTATTTTGTAAAGGGGGTACCCAGGTCTTTCCACACATGCTATCCATTTGTCTTTGTTGAGTTTTAATTTTTTGTCCACATACCTACGTTCAGTTATTTGGTGGTTTTTTAAGCTAGCTACAATGCTAATCAATCTTGCTGAGTAACTGATCACACCTTTAAGCTTCAACATGCTAAAGATGACCACCGATATTTTTAATAAAACCTTCTGTATATGGATTCAGAATGCTGTTGGTTTACTGGTTTGTATTGTCTGTTTATTAGTGAGGATGTCGTCTGGAGCTCTGTTCCCCAGCCTGGTCTCTGGCTCCCGCAGCTCGTCCAGTAAATATCTGGTTGAGTTCCGGGCTGGTAAAATGAGCCTGAAGGGCAGCACTGTGACCCCGGACAAACGCAAGGGTTCCGTGTACATCCAGCAGACAGACGACTCGCTCATCCACTTCTGCTGGAAGGACAGGACCTCTGGGAATGTGGAGGATGTGAGGACTGTTCACTGTTAACTTAGTGGTCAAGCCGGAGGTGTTTTACATGGATATCAATGTTTTGATTTTGTATTTCAGGATCTGATAATATTCCCAGATGACTGTGAGTTCAAGCGGGTCAGTCAGTGCACGACAGGACGTGTGTATGTGCTGAAGTTTAAGGCTGGCTCTAAAAGGCTGTTCTTTTGGATGCAGGTGAGGAGTTCTCCCCTGATATTTCACCAAGGCTGATTTATTGGCCCATATAGAGAATGGGAACGTGACGTCAGCGGACCCCAGTAACGCAAGGCATTGTGGGATTTTAGGACACGGAGGTTGCGAGAGAAACGTCAAACCATTGTCAAATCTGCAGTATATTTTTTGTAGACATGTACTTTTGATCTATTTACTAGTTCTTTATTTATGTTTATGTGTACGGTTAAGCACCAATATACCAAGGTAAAATCCTCATATGTAAAAACCTGGAAATTAACCGGATTCTGATTTATTACAGAAACTAATCTAGAACATTGCAGAAACAACAAAAACAACAGCTTTTCGCCTGGAAATTACATTTAATAAAAGTAAACAACTTAACTAAAATGTTTCCTAAGTAAAAAAGAAAATATAGGCTATACGACGCAGTTAAACTTTTTTTTATTAGAATGCCAGTTACAAACATGCAAGCATCACAGTTCGTAAACACATATTATACAGAAAAAATAAACATCCGAATAAAATTAATTGAAAAAAAGAATAACAAATAAAATAAATCAAAATAATAATACATAGCTTAAATAGACAGACTTACAAACTTTATTATCTATAAAAAGAGAAATAATTTTCCTAATTTTCATTTGAACATTTTAGAGCATAATTCAATTGCTGACATAGCTTTCTTATTTTTAACCTGTTTAAGAGACTCAAAATATAGCTATATCAGTTTCGACGCAGAGTTTAACTTGCAGTGTTGTTGTTGGTGATCAGAGAGGTGTGTCCGGCTCAAATGTGTATGCGCTCACACCATAAACAAGGTAAGAAAACACGTCAGGAAATATTGTTTGCGATAGCTTGTTCAGATCAGTCGATCACTCTTTGTGTTCGTACGGTATCGAGCCCGTTAATTGCCTTTATTTTCTCTAAGCAGCGCCCCTTTGCTTCCTTGTTCAGCTTATCTCGGTAAAGAACCTTGTGCTTGATCTTCGCACGGTCCATGTGGGTTTGTTTACCTTAGTTACGGCAACCGTGTCCTATAATATGGCCGCCACTACCCAGAGTGCACTGCGCCATGACGTAGATTCCCATTCTCTATTGGTATTTTTATTAATTCCCTAGTTTATCTCGACGGTTTGGGTTATTCTGTTCTTCCTTGTCACGTATATCCTAGTGAAATGGCTTCTTAAATAAGAAAAAAACTAGGATGGGACTTGAGAATTATTTGGATGGTTGTGGTTTGACAGGTTGTCCCGCCCTCATGCCAGTAAACACATTTTACTGTTTTAGGTCATTAGTTTATTTGTGAAAAATCCCACTATAGGATAGTACAGAATCAATGAGGTTTCTGATATCAGCTGTCGGTCACTGTTGTCCCATCTCTGTTGTGTGAAGGAGCCCAAAACAGATAAAGATGAGGAGTACTGTCGCAAAGTCAACGAAGTACCTGAACAACCCCCCCCATGCCAGGCGCTCTGGGCAGCGGAGGAGGTGGCGGACATGAACTCTCTGCACTTGGTGGTGAGTGATAGAAGACAGGACACTCATCTCACTTTGACTTGGGCATGTCCCAATACTTGGCCACTTGAGAGTGCACGTACTCGAATTAGGGCTGCTCGATTATGGAAAAAATCATAATCACGATTATTTTGGTCAGTATTGAAATCACGATTATGTAACACGATTATTTCACATGACTTTGGGAAAGTGTTACATTTATTAAAAAACACCTTTCAACAATTATTATAATTTTTTTAATTTGAGCATTTTGTTGTAGCTATTAAACAGACCTGCAAACTCACAAAGATGACATGTGAAGTAATTTTTGTAGGTGGGGAGGGGGTGTTATTTACCTTTATAAAGGACACTTTTTTAAACCTTAATATAACTAAATATGTGCTATCTTCATATCAAATTCTTACTTTTGATCAAATTCAGTTTTAATTAAAAGACCTGCTATCAATCAAATTAATTAATTTACACTGCAAAATTACAACTGTAATAAATACATTTATGAGGTTCATGTTTAAAACAATAATAAAATAAAATCAATGATACCTAAACAATAAATCGATAGGTGGTGGCAAGTGACCATGTTAATAAATTAATCATTGAGTCATTCATTAAAGCGATTCGTTCAAAATAATGAATCATTCAATAACAAAACACAGTGCTTAATGTTGCTTTTCTTTTGTAACTATTTTCGTCGGTGAAATAGAACAAGCCAGTCAATATTGCGTCTAAAATGTAAGTCACTATATTATATAAATCAGGTAACTTGTTTATTAAACTATAAATCCAATGCAATCGTGATATAACAGCTACTTGGTCATGTTATGTTACTTAACTATCATATCGCCTATTATAAATAGAAAACCTCAAACTTTACCTCA
The DNA here is from genome assembly GCA_030378365.1 of Hybognathus amarus. Lineage (NCBI taxonomy): Eukaryota > Metazoa > Chordata > Actinopteri > Cypriniformes > Leuciscidae > Hybognathus > Hybognathus amarus. The sequence goes on from JAQIUQ010006349.1 coordinate 237,114, forward strand.
GTATGTTTCTTCTGTGAGTTTTGTGTGTGCTGTTATTTTAATTGTTTCTCTCGTCTCAGACAGGCAGCGCAGCTTCAGAAATACACTATCCATTATCAATCGCTCTTTATACTGACTGTATAAGATCAAAACCATTCACTTTTGAAAAAAATCTACTTTTCCCGGACAAGCAGACAAGTGTTCACGGTGTTCATTCCCGATGTGTTTCGTTCCGTGCAGCAAAGCGGCACAGATGATCAGGTCACGTGCGCTCGCGCTGCAGTGGACGTGCAGACAAAGATCGCGACACCTCGAGATGGTCTCACTCCATTAGATATTAAATTAGACAATTGTTATTGTGAAGTTTATTGTGCTTATAATTGACGACTGTTAGTAGGCTGAGCGAGTTTATGGCTTCGGGAGGGGCGGATGTGCGCGTCATTCAGAACACAAGACAAAATTACAGTCAGTGTTCTTTCAAAACAGAACGTGGCAAAATAATCGTTTTTTCGATTTGTGCTATTTTGGAGATCATTGGGAACCAAAATCGAAATTAAAATCGAAATTTGATTAATTGCACAACCCTAACTTGAATCAGGAATGCAAACTTGTAGCCATTTTGAATCCACAAATGGTCATTTGTTTGGTTCGAATTTGTTGTAGATTCATATTATTTTTGAAATTATTGCTTGCAGACTTTAAATAGTTCAAAAAATGTTATCCTTGGACTTTTTATTTTTATTTATGATGAGTTTCCTTCACTGGTGAGTGCGCTAGACCAGTGGTTCCCAATCCTGGTCCTGGAGAACCCCCAGCATTGCACTCATTTGATGGCCCTTATCTAACAAATAGTTTTAGCTAACAAACTGAGAAGTTGAATCAAGTGTGTTTGATTAAGGAGACATCTAAGGCTATATTTACACTGAAAACGATTCTAAAGAGAAAATGCAAAAGTGGCGTTGCGTTATCACTTTTTATTCTGCGTTTAGACGAGCGTTTTGTGTGGGAAATTCGCATGCAAATGGTGACGCAAAAATCGGTGAAATTCAAGGTAGTGTGCACTGCAGGGGGCTAAGAGTGCATACTACAACAACACCAAGCCTGCACGCCTGCGTACAACCTTCACTGTCTAGCAGACTTTTGCGTTTTACCCTTTACACGGGAACGCAATGGTGGAGGGTTTTCAAGATTTCCACTCTGGAGGGTGGTTTCACTTTTTTGCGTTTTTAAGCCTCAAAAAACGCCTTCGCCGTGTAAACGAAAGGCACATCCGATAAAATATTTTTTACCGTTTTCACCCGCGAGCGTTCTCGTTTAAACAGGGCCTAAAATGTGTAGTGCTTCTCCAGCAGGGTTTCCACAGGGTTTAAAAAGTCTAAAATTTCAAAATCACAATTTAAAGCCTTAAAAAGTCTTAAATTTGCTGAAGTGTTGTGTTCTAGGTCCTAAGTAATTTTAAACGGGTTTAATTTTCCTACGTCCATGTAAATCTCATTGAAATGTTTCCGGACTCTGACATTGCTAAATCCTTCAGTTGCGGGAAAGATATAAAGACCTACATTATGCGCTTTGGAATAGGGGTTTTTATAAAGACAGAAACAGAACTAATTTACAAAATCATGGGACTGTTCGTGCTGATTTTCGACGAATGTTCAGTTTGAATAAATTAAATTAATTTGCGAATGATTTTGAGACTTTGCGTTTCCTTTGTACATTTTTTTTTGTCGCTGATGTAGGTCTTAAATTTCATTCGTAATGGTCTTAAAAAGGTCATAAAATGTTTTAAATTTGACTTTGTGAAACCTGCAGAAACCCTGTCCATGGAACCACTGTTTACAGGGTTCGTACGGGTGCTTGAAATCCTTGAAAATGCTTGAATTTTGATGTTGTGTTTTCAAGGTTTGAAAAGTGCTTAAATTTTGGATAAAATGCTTGAAAGTGCTTGAAATTGTAACTGTTTCTTTCACAACAAATATCTGATAATCTGACTGAATATTTTGTTTATTAAATGGCGAAATAAATCGTTTGCTCTCCTTCTAGTCACTTCTGAACTTGACGCAACTGATTCTGAACGTCTCTTGATTAAAGCTCCAGGTGACGGGTTGCTATCACAAAAATAACAGAAACAGATATCACAAAAAGAGCAGAACAAGCCCCTTAAAAAAACGCAGTATAATAAGCAGACATGGCAAAAAATGTACCGGGGAACACATTTAAACATAATAGTATTGCTAATAGTATCCTACCAAATTAAAAGGAAGTTACTAAATTAGCTATTATGAATAGAATAGTTCATAATAAAATAGTTAGATATTATAAACTGATTGATAAGGTAAAGCAATAACATGAGATTGAAAAATTATTCAGCAACATTTTATTTCAAGTTTAATTGCACCTATGAGCTGTTTTTAATATCAGTCAGTTTGGGAAGTTCTTCTAAAAGTTGATGTGTTTTTTCCACTATATTTAGCTATCAAAATAGTTTGCCAAATAAAAGTCAAACAAGGAGAAGAACTTTTCATTTCTGAAGTATTTGGGTTAATTCAGTATACAAAGCCATTTATGATGATTTTTGGAGAATAACTATAAATAACTGTATTGTGAAATATATTGTTACCGTGAAATAAAATTAGTCATACCGTGAAACTGCATGTCATTTGGATCAAATCCTCTAACAACATTTTGAAAAATAAAACCTGTGTTTTGCTTCAATATCTGATCCTTCTGCTATTACGAAACACAATTTTGCCTGTTTATTTAATCTCTTTTAATGTGGAAAAACCACAAAATAATATATATTTTTTTAACTTTGTATTGGTTTGAAATTTACGGTGGATAAGGTCCTGGAAAAAACTTTAAAATGGAAAATATTTGAATTTTATTTTCAAAGTGCATTACGTCAATAGGAGTGTTCGTGTTTCTTTACAAGTGACATCGCCAACTACTGGCCTGGCAGCATTTTTTTTTTTTTTTACATTAATTAGATATTACATAATTTACATTTAAAAAGTGTTGTAAATATGTTGTGCCCCATAGGTTAATCAGAAGTTATATGCACACTTGTAGCGCCTGTGTAGGTTCTGGGAAAGGCTCTTTGGCAACAAGAGTACTAAGGGAATTTCCCTTTTTTTAAATATCCTTTTCTTTAAGGAGAAGGTGGCTTGCAAAGCCTCCTGGGAAATATGAGCCACAACCAACTCATGCAGCTGATTGGACCAACAGGACTGGGTGGACTTGGTGAGGTTTATTTTTTAAGCAATTCCATGATTGCAGTACGGCCCTGTCATAATACGATGAGTGTTCAGAATTTGGGGTCAGTAAGATGATATTTTCTCGAAGGTGCTCTGGCTGGTCCAGGTCTGGCCAGTTTGTTGGGCAGTGGAGGTCCTGCTACCAGTAGCTCAACCTCGAGGTATGTCTGGTGATTTCTCAATACTTATTTTTGCTGCCGATTGTTCTCGCACCTAATGGCTTCCATCCCTCATCCACAGCTCCCGCAGCCAATCGGCAGCCGCCACTCCCTCCTCTGGATCCACCGCACGCCTCAGCTCCACCCAGGCACCCACCACACCCGTAACCCCTGCTGCGACCTCCACCGGCTCACCCACGGTGACCCCCACCACCCCTGCGGCCCAGACCCCCTCCATACCTGCAGCAGGACCCCCGTCCAGCACACAGCCCATCCAGCTGAGTGACCTCCAGAGCATCCTGGCCACCATGAACGTTCCTGCCATGGCCGCAGAGGGAGCGGGAGGTGAGAAACTGACAACTGATGTGATCTTCACTTTTACTTTCCTCTAAAATCTTTCCCATCGCTCTGTCTGTAGTGGACCTGGCCAGTGTGTTGACCCCTGATGTCATGGCTCCTATTCTGGCGAACCCTGAAGTACAGCAGAGACTGCTTCCGTACCTGCCGTCAGGAGAATCCCTCCCACAGAGCGCCGACGAGATCCAGAACACACTGACCTCTCCACAGTTCCAGCAGGTCAGCCGTGCTCATAATGCTTTCAAATTATACAAGTGTTGATTAGAGATGCACGATACGTCGGCCACCATCAGTATTGGCCAATATATATTCATTTTTAATGTTATCGTCCCCTTAAAAAATGGCCTCAGCTGAAACACCGCTGGAGAATTTAGATGTGTAGGTTTCGCCATCGCGTCTGTTATAGAAGATGTAGACCGCACATTCATTTTAAAAGACGAACGGAGAACCGTGATCAAAACATTTGTCGATTGGAAAAATGAATGAAGAACATTCACTACCGGTCAAAAGTTTTAGATCATTAAGATTTTTTATGGAAAGTCTCTTCTGCTCACCATGGCTGCTTTATTTGATAAAAAAAATGACAAACAGTAATATTGTGAAATATTATGACAATTTAAAATGACTGTTTTCTATTTTAATATATTTTAAAATGTCATTTGAAAGCTGAATTTTCAACATCATTACTGTTGCTGATTACACATCAGTTTTCAGTGTCACATGATCCTTCAGAAATCATTCTAATATGATGATTTTATGCTCAAAAAACATAAATTATTATTTTCAATGTTGAAAACAGCCGTGTACCATTCCCCCCCCAAAATTCAATGATGAATAGAAAGTTCAAAAGAACAGCATTTATTTAAAATATAATCTTTTCTAACATTATAAATGTCTTTACAACTTTTGATCAATTTAACAATTTAAAAGTATTTTCTAATTTCTTTCCCCCAATAATAAAAAATACATTTTTACTGACCCCAAACTTTTGAATGGTAGTGATTAATGTTACAAAAGCTTTCCATTTCAGATCAATTCTATTCTTTTGAACTTTCTATTCATCAAAGAATCCTGAAATAAAAATGTAAAAAACTGTTTTCAACATGGATAATAATCAGCATCATAATATAATAATATTTGTAGGATCATGTGACACTGAAGACTGGAGTAATGATGCTGTAAATTCAGCTTTGATCACAGGAATAAATTACACTTCACTATATATTCACATAGAAAACCGCTGTTTTAAATTGTAATAATATTTCACAATATTACTGTTTTCACAATATATATATATATATATATATATATATATATATATATTTTTTTATCAAATAATTGCAGCCTTGGTGAGCAGAAGAGACTTCTTTTAAAAACATAAAAGATCTTACCGATCTAAAACTTTTGACCGGTAGTGTACATCACTTACTCCGTCGTTGGTCTATCCAAAGGCTAGGTCTATCGAGTGCAGAGGCATTTTCTTTCCTGATTCGGTTGAAACGCCCCATAATCACAGCCCAGTGGAGCAGAATCAGACTCACATTCTGACTAGAAGGTCAGGCTAATTCAGTGTTGCTTCTAACCAAAATTTAAGTTTTAGTTTTCATTTAGCCCAAAAATGTATTTAAGCAACACTTTTTAATGATATTATTATAGAATTTTCTACTCCAATTCATTGTTGAAATATACATAGACATTTTAAAAACATTGGCTGTAAACATAACTTTTTTTCATGACAGATTTATTCAAATATACACATAATAATGAAGACTTCACTAACAGGTTAAAGTATAGTACATTTAGCAGAATGCCCCCCTTCTAGCTATGGTGAACATCACATTGTTTGAAAGTGGTTTTATTTACGTCTTTCTACTGTTTAAATACTAAACGAGACATACATTTCAGTAAGTTGTACTGTTTTATACTTCCTGTCCTGATGTTTATTTAATGCTGTAATTGGCTTCATGCACAGCTACACTACTTCCTGAACTTAAGCCAGCTCCTTTGTTTCCTGTCTGCCATTATTGGCCAAGCTTGATTAATTCAGGTGTGTCTGATTATTGTTGCCGTGACTACTGAGGTCAGGCACACCTGAACTAATCAATTTGTCCAATAATGGCAGACAGGAAACAAAGGAGCTGGCTTAAGTTCAGGAAGTAGTGCAGCTGTGCATAAAGCCAATTGGTAGTAAGGAGAAAGCGGTCAGTCATTTTTCTTGGGCTTTCCCATGTATCCTGCAGTGATGTAAACACCCTGTGTGTGTGTGTGTGTGTGTGTGTGTGTGCAGGCGATGAGTATGTTCAGTAGTGCTCTGGCTTCCGGTCAGCTCGGCCCTCTCATGAACCAGTTTGGTCTTCCCTCTGAAGCAGTGGACGCAGCTAATAAAGGAGGTGCGTCGTGCAACGTCCTCAAATCAACAATTTGATTTCAAAATATATTGAAAAGCAGAAAGCAGGTAAAATGTTCACCATTTTAAAGAACTTTCATTCTCACAAGCTCTCATTTGTTTTGTCCTGATATTTAGATGTGGAGGCGTTTGCCAAGGCCATGGAGGGCAGTGATGCCAAGACCGACGGTGGTGATTCCAAAGACAAGAAAGATGACGACGAGGACATGAGCTTGGATTAGAACGGCCTTCTGAACACAACCGTGTCTCTCTGAAGTGATAGTCTCATATGTTTGCCTCTAATCATTCATTGATTCAAGTGTGTTTTGTATGTCCAAAGCTACACTATTAAATAATTGACCACGTAATGCCAGTTTATGTGTGTGAAGTAAATCAAAGTGACAAGAAACTTAAAGGAAATGTTTATTGCCAAAAAAAATAGTTATTTTAGGGAATATGACATAAGAATATCAAAAGTGACAATATTTTCTTGAGTTTTCAACTCCAGGGGTTCTCAACTCCAGTCCTCGCGACCCACTGTTCTGCATATTGTGTATGTCTCGCTTGTTTAACGCACCTGATTCAGATCCACAGCTCGTTAGGATAGACAATGAGTCTATCCTAACGAGCTGAGGATCTGAATCAGGTGTGTTATCCTAACGAGCTGAGGATCTGAATCAGGTGTGTTTTCCTAACGAGCTGAGGATCTGAATCAGGTGTGTTAAACAAGGGAGACATACACAATGGACTGGAGTTGAGAACCCCTGTTTTAGATAATACACAATGAATCCTTACTGCAGTGTTTCCCAACCCTGTTCCTGGCAGCACACCAACACTGCACATATTCTTTGTCTCCCTAAACAAAAACACCTGATTCTCATTAGCTCATAATCACATGGGTTAATGACCTGATGAGTTGAATCAGGTGTGTTTGATTCGGACACAAAGAATACGTGCAGTGTTGGTGTGCCGCCAGGAACAGGGTTGGGAAACACTGCCCTACAGCAGGGGTTCTCAACTCCAGTCCTCGCGACCCACTGCTCTGCATATTGTGTATGTTCTCGCTGTTTACGCACCTGATTCCAGATCCACAGCCCGTCAGGGATAGACAATGAGTCTATCCTAACGAGCTGAGGATCTGAATCAGGTGCGTTATCCTGAACGAGCTGAGGATCTGAATCAGGTGTGTTATCCTAACGAGCTGAGGATCTGAATCAGGTGTGTTTTCCTAACGAGCTGAGGATCTGAATCAGGTGTGTTACACAAGGGAGACATTCACAATATGCAGAGCAGTGGGTCGTGAGGACTGGAGTTGAGAACCCGTGCCCTACAGCACATGAGTCTGCTTGGGAACATCCACAGTAAATCGCCCTCCCTCCAGTGTTTTTAAACATTTAAATATTCCCAGAAAACCCATTTAATGGTGTTTGGTCAGGATTGTATCAGTGACATGTACTAATTACACCTGGAACAAAATAAATCCAGTGCCTTTCTTCTGGTCCTGTCATTAATCAGTGGTGTCTTGGCACTTACAGTGCTTTTCATTAAACTACATAAATGGGTGTCATGAAAGTAACCATAAATATCTGTTTAAATTACAGGCTAAGCAAACCCACCACCTGTTGATTTGATAGTGTCAGTGTACGTGGAGTATTTAGGGGTTAATGCAGGTGTGGTCTATAAGGCAGGGCAGCCCTGAGTCCCCACAGAACCAGACACAGACGAGGGTTTCGACAGCATGACAGTCCTGTGGTTCAGTACGGCTTTCCTCACGCACCCATGGAAAGGCAGGACGGCGGATGGAGAGACCTGGTACGGCTATGGTGTCTGCACACGAGAGGACAAAAGGCTTAATTACATCGAGCATCTTACCTCATATCAACGCAAGATTCTTGATTTGAAACCTGATAGGAATTGTGAAAGCGTTCAGGTGTCATACCTGGTTTGCTGCCCAGGTAAACGGACTCTTTGCCCCCGTTCGATCCTCTCTGTTTGGGACCCACTCCATGTTCACTTGCCGAATCCACGTGTAGCTGGATGACATTGCTCTTCTTCACAACTAAAATCACAAATATTAACGTGTGGAATTATATGGCAAACAGATTAGAACAGATATATCTCAGTATGTCACAAATATCTCATAAATATCTCAATATCTCAGCTCTGGAAGGGTCTAGACCCTTCCAGAGCTGAGAATATTTAGATATTTATAATGGCATACAGAGCTGAAGATATTTGAGATATTTACAATGGCATACCACTGTCGTTTTTTTTTTCGGGTCAAAATTTTGATTTTCTTGAAACTCTGGATTCTGATAAAGGGCCATGGGACTTAGATCTGAGTGCAAAAATGGAGGCTCTAGACCCTTCCAGAGCTGAGATATTGAGATCTCAAGTAGCATTTATGCCATTGTAAATATCTCAATATCTCAGCTCTGTATGCCATTATAAATATCTAAATATCTCAGCTCTGGAAGGGTCTAGAGCCTCCATTTTTGCACTCAGATCTAAGTCACATGGCCCTCTATCAGAATCCAGAGTTTCAAGAAAATCAAAATTTTGACCCGAAAAAAAAACGTAAGGGGTACCACTGTCGTTTTTTTTTTCGGGTCAAAATTTTGATTTTCTTGAAACTCTGGATTCTGATAAAGGGCCATGGGACTTAGATCTGAGTGCAAAAATGGAGGCTCTAGACCCTTCCAGAGCTGAGATATTGAGATCTCAAGTAGCATTTATGCCATTGTAAATATCTCAATATCTCAGCTCTGTATGCCATTATAAATATCTAAATATCTCAGCTCTGGAAGGGTCTAGAGCCTCCATTTTTGCACTCAGATCTAAGTCACATGGCCCTCTATCAGAATCCAGAGTTTCAAGAAAATCAAAATTTTGACCCGAAAAAAAAACGTAAGGGGTACCACTGTCGTTTTTTTTTGGGTCAAAATTTTGATTTTCTTGAAACTCTGGATTCTGATAAAGGGCCATGGGACTTAGATCTGAGTGCAAAAATGGAGGCTCTAGACCCTTCCAGAGCTGAGATATTGAGATCTCAAGTAGCATTTATGCCATTGTAAATATCTCAATATCTCAGCTCTGTATGCCATTATAAATATCTAAATATCTCAGCTCTGGAAGGGTCTAGAGCCTCCATTTTTGCACTCAGATCTAAGTCACATGGCCCTCTATCAGAATCCAGAGTTTCAAGAAAATCAAAATTTTGACCCGAAAAAAAAACGTAAGGGGTACCACTGTCGTTTTTTTTTCGGGTCAAAATTTTGATTTTCTTGAAACTCTGGATTCTGATAAAGGGCCATGGGACTTAGATCTGAGTGCAAAAATGGAGGCTCTAGACCCTTCCAGAGCTGAGATATTGAGATCTCAAGTAGCATTTATGCCATTGTAAATATCTCAATATCTCAGCTCTGTATGCCATTATAAATATCTAAATATCTCAGCTCTGGAAGGGTCTAGAGCCTCCATTTTTGCACTCAGATCTAAGTCACATGGCCCTCTATCAGAATCCAGAGTTTCAAGAAAATCAAAATTTTGACCCGAAAAAAAAACGTAAGGGGTACCACTGTCGTTTTTTTTTCGGGTCAAAATTTTGATTTTCTTGAAACTCTGGATTCTGATAAAGGGCCATGGGACTTAGATCTGAGTGCAAAAATGGAGGCTCTAGACCCTTCCAGAGCTGAGATATTGAGATCTCAAGTAGCATTTATGCCATTGTAAATATCTCAATATCTCAGCTCTGTATGCCATTATAAATATCTAAATATCTCAGCTCTGGAAGGGTCTAGAGCCTCCATTTTTGCACTCAGATCTAAGTCACATGGCCCTCTATCAGAATCCAGAGTTTCAAGAAAATCAAAATTTTGACCCGAAAAAAAAACGTAAGGGGTACCACTGTCGTTTTTTTTTCGGGTCAAAATTTTGATTTTCTTGAAACTCTGGATTCTGATAAAGGGCCATGGGACTTAGATCTGAGTGCAAAAATGGAGGCTCTAGACCCTTCCAGAGCTGAGATATTGAGATCTCAAGTAGCATTTATGCCATTGTAAATATCTCAATATCTCAGCTCTGTATGCCATTATAAATATCTAAATATCTCAGCTCTGGAAGGGTCTAGAGCCTCCATTTTTGCACTCAGATCTAAGTCACATGGCCCTCTATCAGAATCCAGAGTTTCAAGAAAATCAAAATTTTGACCCGAAAAAAAAACGTAAGGGGTACCACTGTCGTTTTTTTTTCGGGTCAAAATTTTGATTTTCTTGAAACTCTGGATTCTGATAAAGGGCCATGGGACTTAGATCTGAGTGCAAAAATGGAGGCTCTAGACCCTTCCAGAGCTGAGATATTGAGATCTCAAGTAGCATTTATGCCATTGTAAATATCTCAATATCTCAGCTCTGTATGCCATTATAAATATCTAAATATCTCAGCTCTGGAAGGGTCTAGAGCCTCCATTTTTGCACTCAGATCTAAGTCACATGGCCCTCTATCAGAATCCAGAGTTTCAAGAAAATCAAAATTTTGACCCGAAAAAAAAACGTAAGGGGTACCACTGTCGTTTTTTTTTCGGGTCAAAATTTTGATTTTCTTGAAACTCTGGATTCTGATAAAGGGCCATGGGACTTAGATCTGAGTGCAAAAATGGAGGCTCTAGACCCTTCCAGAGCTGAGATATTGAGATCTCAAGTAGCATTTATGCCATTGTAAATATCTCAATATCTCAGCTCTGTATGCCATTATAAATATCTAAATATCTCAGCTCTGGAAGGGTCTAGAGCCTCCATTTTTGCACTCAGATCTAAGTCACATGGCCCTCTATCAGAATCCAGAGTTTCAAGAAAATCAAAATTTTGACCCGAAAAAAAAAACGTAAGGGGTACCACTGTCGTTTTTTTTTCGGGTCAAAATTTTGATTTTCTTGAAACTCTGGATTCTGATAAAGGGCCATGGGACTTAGATCTGAGTGCAAAAATGGAGGCTCTAGACCCTTCCAGAGCTGAGATATTGAGATCTCAAGTAGCATTTATGCCATTGTAAATATCTCAATATCTCAGCTCTGTATGCCATTATAAATATCTAAATATCTCAGCTCTGGAAGGGTCTAGAGCCTCCATTTTTGCACTCAGATCTAAGTCACATGGCCCTCTATCAGAATCCAGAGTTTCAAGAAAATCAAAATTTTGACCCGAAAAAAAAAACGTAAGGGGTACCACTGTCGTTTTTTTTTGGGTCAAAATTTTGATTTTTCTTGAAACTCTGGATTCTGATAAAGGGCCATGGGACTTAGATCTGAGTGCAAAAATGGAGGCTCTAGACCCTTCCAGAGCTGAGATATTGAGATCTCAAGTAGCATTTATGCCATTGTAAATATCTCAATATCTCAGCTCTGTATGCCATTATAAATATCTAAATATCTCAGCTCTGGAAGGGTCTAGAGCCTCCATTTTTGCACTCAGATCTAAGTCACATGGCCCTCTATCAGAATCCAGAGTTTCAAGAAAATCAAAATTTTGACCCGAAAAAAAAACGTAAGGGGTACCACTGTCGTTTTTTTTTCGGGTCAAAATTTTGATTTTCTTGAAACTCTGGATTCTGATAAAGGGCCATGGGACTTAGATCTGAGTGCAAAAATGGAGGCTCTAGACCCTTCCAGAGCTGAGATATTGAGATCTCAAGTAGCATTTATGCCATTGTAAATATCTCAATATCTCAGCTCTGTATGCCATTATAAATATCTAAATATCTCAGCTCTGGAAGGGTCTAGAGCCTCCATTTTTGCACTCAGATCTAAGTCACATGGCCCTCTATCAGAATCCAGAGTTTCAAGAAAATCAAAATTTTGACCCGAAAAAAAAACGTAAGGGGTACCACTGTCGTTTTTTTTTAGGGTCAAAATTTTGATTTTCTTGAAACTCTGGATTCTGATAAAGGGCCATGGGACTTAGATCTGAGTGCAAAAATGGAGGCTCTAGACCCTTCCAGAGCTGAGATATTGAGATCTCAAGTAGCATTTATGCCATTGTAAATATCTCAATATCTCAGCTCTGTATGCCATTATAAATATCTAAATATCTCAGCTCTGGAAGGGTCTAGAGCCTCCATTTTTGCACTCAGATCTAAGTCACATGGCCCTCTATCAGAATCCAGAGTTTCAAGAAAATCAAAATTTTGACCCGAAAAAAAACGTAAGGGGTACCACTGTCGTTTTTTTTTCGGGTCAAAATTTTGATTTTCTTGAAACTCTGGATTCTGATAAAGGGCCATGGGACTTAGATCTGAGTGCAAAAATGGAGGCTCTAGACCCTTCCAGAGCTGAGATATTGAGATCTCAAGTAGCATTTATGCCATTGTAAATATCTCAATATCTCAGCTCTGTATGCCATTATAAATATCTAAATATCTCAGCTCTGGAAGGGTCTAGAGCCTCCATTTTTGCACTCAGATCTAAGTCACATGGCCCTCTATCAGAATCCAGAGTTTCAAGAAAATCAAAATTTTGACCCGAAAAAAAAACGTAAGGGGTACCACTGTCGTTTTTTTTTCGGGTCAAAATTTTGATTTTCTTGAAACTCTGGATTCTGATAAAGGGCCATGGGACTTAGATCTGAGTGCAAAAATGGAGGCTCTAGACCCTTCCAGAGCTGAGATATTGAGATCTCAAGTAGCATTTATGCCATTGTAAATATCTCAATATCTCAGCTCTGTATGCCATTATAAATATCTAAATATCTCAGCTCTGGAAGGGTCTAGAGCCTCCATTTTTGCACTCAGATCTAAGTCACATGGCCCTCTATCAGAATCCAGAGTTTCAAGAAAATCAAAATTTTGACCCGAAAAAAAAACGTAAGGGGTACCACTGTCGTTTTTTTTTTCGGGTCAAAATTTTGATTTTCTTGAAACTCTGGATTCTGATAAAGGGCCATGGGACTTAGATCTGAGTGCAAAAATGGAGGCTCTAGACCCTTCCAGAGCTGAGATATTGAGATCTCAAGTAGCATTTATGCCATTGTAAATATCTCAATATCTCAGCTCTGTATGCCATTATAAATATCTAAATATCTCAGCTCTGGAAGGGTCTAGAGCCTCCATTTTTGCACTCAGATCTAAGTCACATGGCCCTCTATCAGAATCCAGAGTTTCAAGAAAATCAAAATTTTGACCCGAAAAAAAAACGTAAGGGGTACCACTGTCGTTTTTTTTTCGGGTCAAAATTTTGATTTTCTTGAAACTCTGGATTCTGATAAAGGGCCATGGGACTTAGATCTGAGTGCAAAAATGGAGGCTCTAGACCCTTCCAGAGCTGAGATATTGAGATCTCAAGTAGCATTTATGCCATTGTAAATATCTCAATATCTCAGCTCTGTATGCCATTATAAATATCTAAATATCTCAGCTCTGGAAGGGTCTAGAGCCTCCATTTTTGCACTCAGATCTAAGTCACATGGCCCTCTATCAGAATCCAGAGTTTCAAGAAAATCAAAATTTTGACCCGAAAAAAAAAACGTAAGGGGTACCACTGTCGTTTTTTTTTTGGGTCAAAATTTTGATTTTCTTGAAACTCTGGATTCTGATAAAGGGCCATGGGACTTAGATCTGAGTGCAAAAATGGAGGCTCAGACCCTTCCAGAGCTGAGATATTGAGATCTCAAGTAGCATTTATGCCATTGTAAATATCTCAATATCTCAGCTCTGTATGCCATTATAAATATCTCAATATCTCAGCTCTGAAGGGTCTAGAGCCTCCATTTTTGCACTCAGATCTAAGTCACATGGCCCTCTATCAGAATCCAGAGTTTCAAGAAAATCAAAATTTTGACCCGAAAAAAAAAACGTAAGGGGTACCACTGTCGTTTTTTTTTGGGTCAAAATTTTGATTTTCTTGAAACTCTGGATTCTGATAAAGGGCCATGGGACTTAGATCTGAGTGCAAAAATGGAGGCTCTAGACCTTCCAGAGCTGAGATATTGAGATCTCAAGTAGCATTTATGCCATTGTAAATATCTCAATATCTCAGCTCTGTATGCCATTATAAATATCTAAATATCTCAGCTCTGGAAGGGTCTAGAGCCTCCATTTTTGCACTCAGATCTAAGTCACATGGCCCTCTATCAGAATCCAGAGTTTCAAGAAAATCAAAATTTTGACCCGAAAAAAAAACGTAAGGGGTACCACTGTCGTTTTTTTTTTCGGGTCAGAATTTTGATTTTCTTGAAACTCTGGATTCTGATAAAGGGCCATGGGACTTAGATCTGAGTGCAAAAATGGAGGCTCTAGACCCTTCCAGAGCTGAGATATTGAGATCTCAAGTAGCATTTATGCCATTGTAAATATCTCAATATCTCAGCTCTGTATGCCATTATAAATATCTAAATATCTCAGCTCTGGAAGGGTCTAGAGCCTCCATTTTTGCACTCAGATCTAAGTCACATGGCCCTCTATCAGAATCCAGAGTTTCAAGAAAATCAAAATTTTGACCCGAAAAAAAAACGTAAGGGGTACCACTGTCGTTTTTTTTTTCGGGTCAAAATTTTGATTTTCTTGAAACTCTGGATTCTGATAAAGGGCCATGGGACTTAGATCTGAGTGCAAAAATGGAGGCTCTAGACCCTTCCAGAGCTGAGATATTGAGATCTCAAGTAGCATTTATGCCATTGTAAATATCTCAATATCTCAGCTCTGTATGCCATTATAAATATCTAAATATCTCAGCTCTGGAAGGGTCTAGAGCCTCCATTTTTGCACTCAGATCTAAGTCACATGGCCCTCTATCAGAATCCAGAGTTTCAAGAAAATCAAAATTTTGACCCGAAAAAAAAACGTAAGGGGTACCACTGTCGTTTTTTTTTTCGGGTCAAAATTTTGATTTTCTTGAAACTCTGGATTCTGATAAAGGGCCATGGGACTTAGATCTGAGTGCAAAAATGGAGGCTCTAGACCCTTCCAGAGCTGAGATATTGAGATCTCAAGTAGCATTTATGCCATTGTAAATATCTCAATATCTCAGCTCTGTATGCCATTATAAATATCTAAATATCTCAGCTCTGGAAGGGTCTAGAGCCTCCATTTTTGCACTCAGATCTAAGTCACATGGCCCTCTATCAGAATCCAGAGTTTCAAGAAAATCGAAAATTTTGACCCGAAAAAAAAAACGTAAGGGGTACCACTGTCGTTTTTTTTTTGGGTCAAAATTTTGATTTTCTTGAAACTCTGGATTCTGATAAAGGGCCATGGGACTTAGATCTGAGTGCAAAAATGGAGGCTCAGACCCTTCCAGAGCTGAGATATTGAGATCTCAAGTAGCATTTATGCCATTGTAAATATCTCAATATCTCAGCTCTGTATGCCATTATAAATATCTAAATATCTCAGCTCTGCAAAGGTCTAGAGCCTCCATTTTGCACTCAGATCTAAGTCACATGGCCCTCTATCAGAATCCAGAGTTTCAAGAAAATCAAAATTTTGACCCGAAAAAAAACCGTAAGGGGTACCACTGTCGTTTTTTTTTTTCGGGTCAAAATTTTGATTTTCTTGAAACTCTGGATTCTGATAGAGGGCCATGGGACTTAGATCTGAGTGCAAAAATGGAGGCTCTAGACCCTTCCAGAGCTGAGATATTGAGATCTCACGTAGCATTTATGCCATTGTAAATATCTCAATATCTCAGCTCTGTATGCCATTATAAATATCTCAATATCTCAGCTCTGGAAGGGTCTAGAGCCTCCATTTTTGCACTCAGATCTAAGTCACATGGCCCTCTATCAGAATCCAGAGTTTCAAGAAAATCAAAATTTTGACCCGAAAAAAAAACGTAAGGGGTACCACTGTCGTTTTTTTTTTCGGGTCAAAATTTTGATTTCTTGAAACTCTGGATTCTGATAAAGGGCCATGGGACTTAGATCTGAGTGCAAAAATGGAGGCTCTAGACCTTCCAGAGCTGAGATATTGAGATCTCAAGTAGCATTTATGCCATTGTAAATATCTCAATATCTCAGCTCTGTATGCCATTATAAATATCTAAATATCTCAGCTCTGGAAGGGTCTAGAGCCTCCATTTTTGCACTCAGATCTAAGTCACATGGCCCTCTATCAGAATCCAGAGTTTCAAGAAAATCAAAATTTTGACCCGAAAAAAAAACGTAAGGGGTACCACTGTCGTTTTTTTTTCGGGTCAAAATTTTGATTTTCTTGAAACTCTGGATTCTGATAAAGGGCCATGGGACTTAGATCTGAGTGCAAAAATGGAGGCTCTAGACCCTTCCAGAGCTGAGATATTGAGATCTCAAGTAGCATTTATGCCATTGTAAATATCTCAATATCTCAGCTCTGTATGCCATTATAAATATCTAAATATCTCAGCTCTGGAAGGGTCTAGAGCCTCCATTTTTGCACTCAGATCTAAGTCACATGGCCCTCTATCAGAATCCAGAGTTTCAAGAAAATCAAAATTTTGACCCGAAAAAAAAACGTAAGGGGTACCACTGTCGTTTTTTTTTCGGGTCAAAATTTTGATTTTCTTGAAACTCTGGATTCTGATAAAGGGCCATGGGACTTAGATCTGAGTGCAAAAATGGAGGCTCTAGACCCTTCCAGAGCTGAGATATTGAGATCTCAAGTAGCATTTATGCCATTGTAAATATCTCAATATCTCAGCTCTGTATGCCATTATAAATATCTAAATATCTCAGCTCTGGAAGGGTCTAGAGCCTCCATTTTTGCACTCAGATCTAAGTCACATGGCCCTCTATCAGAATCCAGAGTTTCAAGAAAATCAAAATTTTGACCCGAAAAAAAAAACGTAAGGGGTACCACTGTCGTTTTTTTTTGGGTCAAAATTTTGATTTTCTTGAAACTCTGGATTCTGATAAAGGGCCATGGGACTTAGATCTGAGTGCAAAAATGGAGGCTCTAGACCCTTCCAGAGCTGAGATATTGAGATCTCAAGTAGCATTTATGCCATTGTAAATATCTCAATATCTCAGCTCTGTATGCCATTATAAATATCTAAATATCTCAGCTCTGGAAGGGTCTAGAGCCTCCATTTTTGCACTCAGATCTAAGTCACATGGCCCTCTATCAGAATCCAGAGTTTCAAGAAAATCAAAATTTTGACCCGAAAAAAAAACGTAAGGGGTACCACTGTCGTTTTTTTTTGAGGTCAGAATTTTGATTTTCTTGAAACTCTGGATTCTGATAAAGGGCCATGGGACTTAGATCTGAGTGCAAAAATGGAGGCTCTAGACCCTTCCAGAGCTGAGATATTGAGATCTCAAGTAGCATTTATGCCATTGTAAATATCTCAATATCTCAGCTCTGTATGCCATTATAAATATCTAAATATCTCAGCTCTGGAAGGGTCTAGAGCCTCCATTTTTGCACTCAGATCTAAGTCACATGGCCCTCTATCAGAATCCAGAGTTTCAAGAAAATCAAAATTTTGACCCGAAAAAAAACGTAAGGGGTACCACTGTCGTTTTTTTTTTCGGGTCAAAATTTTGATTTTCTTGAAACTCTGGATTCTGATAAAGGGCCATGGGACTTAGATCTGAGTGCAAAAATGGAGGCTCTAGACCCTTCCAGAGCTGAGATATTGAGATCTCAAGTAGCATTTATGCCATTGTAAATATCTCAATATCTCAGCTCTGTATGCCATTATAAATATCTAAATATCTCAGCTCTGGAAGGGTCTAGAGCCTCCATTTTTGCACTCAGATCTAAGTCACATGGCCCTCTATCAGAATCCAGAGTTTCAAGAAAATCAAAATTTTGACCCGAAAAAAAACGTAAGGGGTACCACTGTCGTTTTTTTTTTCGGGTCAAAATTTTGATTTTCTTGAAACTCTGGATTCTGATAAAGGGCCATGGGACTTAGATCTGAGTGCAAAAATGGAGGCTCTAGACCCTTCCAGAGCTGAGATATTGAGATCTCAAGTAGCATTTATGCCATTGTAAATATCTCAATATCTCAGCTCTGTATGCCATTATAAATATCTAAATATCTCAGCTCTGGAAGGGTCTAGAGCCTCCATTTTTGCACTCAGATCTAAGTCACATGGCCCTCTATCAGAATCCAGAGTTTCAAGAAAATCAAAATTTTGACCCGAAAAAAAAACGTAAGGGGTACCACTGTCGTTTTTTTTTTACGGGTCAAAATTTTGATTTTCTTGAAACTCTGGATTCTGATAAAGGGCCAGTGGGACTTAGATCTGAGTGCAAAAATGGAGGCTCTAGACCCTTCCAGAGCTGAGATATTGAGATCTCAAGTAGCATTTATGCCATTGTAAATTATCTCAATATCTCAGCTCTGTATGCCATTATAAATATCTAAATATCTCAGCTCTGGAAGGGTCTAGAGCCTCCATTTTTGCACTCAGATCTAAGTCACATGGCCCTCTATCAGAATCCAGAGTTTCAAGAAAATCAAAATTTTGACCCGAAAAAAAACGTAAGGGGTACCACTGTCGTTTTTTTTCGGGTCAGAGTTTTGATTTTCTTGAAACTCTGCGATTCTGATAAAGGGCCATGGGACTTTAGATCTGAGTGCAAAAATGGAGGCTCTAGACACCTTCCAGAGCTGAGATATTGAGATCTCAAGTAGCATTTATGCCATTGTAAATATCTCAATATCTCAGCTCTGTATGCCATTATAAATATCTAAATATCTCAGCTCTGGAAGGGTCTAGAGCCTCCATTTTTGCACTCAGATCTAAGTCACATGGCCCTCTATCAGAATCCAGAGTTTCAAGAAAATCAAAATTTTGACCCGAAAAAAAAAACGTAAGGGGTACCACTGTCGTTTTTTTTCGGGTCAAAATTTTGATTTTCTTGAAACTCTGGATTCTGATAAAGGGCCATGGGACTTAGATCTGAGTGCAAAAATGGAGGCTCTAGACCCTTCCAGAGCTGAGATATTGAGATCTCAAGTAGCATTTATGCCATTGTAAATATCTCAATATCTCAGCTCTGTATGCCATTATAAATATCTAAATATCTCAGCTCTGGAAGGGTCTAGAGCCTCCATTTTTGCACTCAGATCTAAGTCCCATGGCCCTCTATCAGAATCCAGAGTTTCAAGAAAATCAAAATTTTGACCCAAAAAAAACGTAAGGGGTACCACTGTCGTTTTTTTTTCGGGTCGGAATTTTGATTTTCTTGAAACTTCTGGATTCTGATAAAGGGCCATGGGACTTAGATCTGAGTGCAAAAATGGAGGCTCTAGACCCTTCCAGAGCTGAGATATTGAGATCTCACGTAGCATTTATGCCATTGTAAATATCTCAATATCTCAGCTCTGTATGCCATTATAAATATCTAAATATCTCAGCTCTGGAAGGGTCTAGAGCCTCCATTTTTGCACTCAGATCTAAGTCACATGGCCCTCTATCAGAATCCAGAGTTTCAAGAAAATCAAAATTTTGACCCGAAAAAAAAACGTAAGGGGTACCACTGTCGTTTTTTTTTTCGGGTCGAAATTTTGATTTTCTTGAAACTCTGGAATTCTGAATAAAGGGCCATGTGGACTTAGATCTGAGTGCAAAAATGGAGGCTCTAGACCCTTCCAAGCTGAGATATTGAGATCTCAAGTAGCATTTATGCCATTGTAAATATCTCAATATCTCAGCTCTGTATGCCATTATAAATATCTAAATATCTCAGCTCTGGAAGGGTCTAGAGCCTCCATTTTTGCACTCAGATCTAAGTCACATGGCCCTCTATCAGAATCCAGAGTTTCAAGAAAATCAAAATTTTGACCCGAAAAAAAAACGTAAGGGGTACCACTGTCGATTTTTTTTTCGGGTAGAAGTTTGATTTTCTTGAAACTCTGGATTCTGATAAAGGGCCATGGGACTTAGATCTGAGTGCAAAAATGGAGGCTCTAGACCCTTCCAGAGCTGAGATATTGAGATCTCAAGTAGCATTTATGCCATTGTAAATATCTCAATATCTCAGCTCTGTATGCCATTATAAATATCTAAATATCTCAGCTCTGGAAGGGTCTAGAGCCTCCATTTTTGCACTCAGATCTAAGTCACATGGCCCTCTATCAGAATCCAGAGTTTCAAGAAAATCAAAATTTTGACCCAAAAAAAACGTAAGGGGTACCACTGTCGTTTTTTTTAGGTTCAAATTTTGATTTTCTTGAAACTCTGGATTCTGAATAGAGGGCCAGTGGGACTCTAGATCTGAGTGCAAAAATGAGGCTCTAGACCCTTCCAGAGCTGAGATATTGAGATCTCACGTGAGCATTTATGCCATTGTAAATATCTCAATATCTCAGCTCTGTATGCCATTATAAATATTCTAAATATCTCAGCTCTGGAAGGGTCTAGAGCCTCCATTTTTGCACTCAGATCTAAGTCCCATGGCCCTCTATCAGAATCCAGAGTTTCAAGAAAATCAAAATTTTGACCCGAAAAAAAACGTAAGGGGTACCACTGTCGTTTTTTTTCGAGGTCAAAACTTTGATTTTCTTGAAACTCTGGATTCTATAAGGGCCATTGGACTTAATCTGAGTGCAAAATGGAGGCTCATTGACCCTTCAGAGCTGAGATATTGAGATCTCAAGTAGCATTTATGCCATTGTAAATATCTCAATATCTCAGCTCTGTAATGCCATTATAAATATCTAAATATCTCAGCTCTGGAAGGGTCTAGAGCCTCCATTTTTTGCACTCAGATCTAAGTCACATGGCCCTCTATCAGGAATCCAGAGTTTCAAGAAAAAATCAAAATTTTGACCCGAAAAAAAAACGTAAGGGGTCCACTGTCGTTTTTTTTTTGGGTCAAAGTTTTGATTTTCTTGAAACTCTGCATTCTAGATAAAGGGCCATGGGACTTAAGATCTGAGTCCAAAATGAAGGCTCTAGACCCTTTCAAGCTGAGATATTGAGATCTCAAGTAACATTTATGCCATTGTAAATATCTCAATATCTCAGCTCTGTCTGCCATTATAAATATCTAAATATCTCAGCTCTGGAAAGGTCTAGAGCCTCCACTTCTTTGCACTCAGATCTAAGTCACATGGCCCTCTATCAGAATCCAGAGCTTTCAGAGAAAATCAAAATTTTGACCCGAAAAAAAAAACGTAAGGGGTACCACTGTCGTTTTTTTTTTGGGTCGAGAGTTTTGATTTTCTTGAAACTCTGGATTATTGATAAAGGGCCATGGGACTTAGATCTGAGTGCAAAATGAGGCTAGACCCTTCCAGAGCTGAGATATTGAGATCTCAAGTAGCATTTATGCCATTGTAAATATCTCAATATCTCAGCTCTGTATGCCATTATAAATATCTAAATATCTCAGCTCTGGAAGGGTCTCAGAGCCTCCATTTTTGCACTCAGATCTAAGTCACATGGCCCTCTATCGGAATCCAGAGTTTCAAGAAAATCAAAATTTTGACCCAAAAAAAAAAACGTAAGGGGTACCACTGTCGTTTTTTTTGGGTAAGAATTTGATTTTCTTGGAAACTCTGGATTAGGATAAAGGCATGGGACTTAGATCTGGGTGCAAAATGGAGGCCTGACCTTCCAGAGCTGAGATATTGAGATGCTCAAGTAGCATTTATGCCATTGTAAATATCTCAATATCTCAGCTCTGTATGCCATTATAAATATCTAAATATCTCAGCTCTGGAAGGGTCTAGAGCCTCCATTTTGCACTCAGATCTAAGTCACATGGCCCTCTATCAGAATCCAGAGTTTCAAGAAAATCAAAATTTTGACCCGAAAAAAAAACGTAAGGGGTACCACTGTCGTTTTTTTTTTCGGGTCAAAATTTTGATTTTCTTGAAACTCTGGATTCTGATAAAGGGCCATGGGACTTTAGATCTGAGTGCAAAAATGGAGGCTCTAGACCCTTCAGAGCTGAGATATTGAGATCTCAAGTAGCATTTATGCCATTGTAAATATCTCAATATCTCAGCTCTGTATGCCATTATAAATATCTAAATATCTCAGCTCTGGAAGGGTCTAGAGCCTCCATTTTTGCACTCAGATCTAAGTCACATGGCCCTCTATCAGGAATCCAGAGTTTCAAGAAAATCAAAATTTTGACCCGAAAAAAAAAACGTAAGGGGTACCACTGTCGTTTTTTTTCGGGTCAGAGTTTGATTTTCTTGAAACTCTAAATTCTGATAGAAGGCCATGGGACTTAGATCTGAGTGAGAAATGGAGGCTCTAGACCCTTCCAGAGCTGAGATATTGAGAATCTCACGTAGCATTTATGCCATTGTAAATATCTCAATATCTCAGCTCTGTATGCCATTATAAATATCTAAATATCTCAGCTCTGGAAGGGTCTAGAGCCTCCAGTTTTGCACTCAGATCTAAGTCACATGGCCCTCTATAGGAATCCAGAGTTTCAGGAGAAGAATCATGGATTTTGACCCGAAAAAAAAACGTAAGGGGTAGCCACTGCGTGTCGTTTTCGGGGTGGAGTTTGGTTTTTCTTGAAACTTCTGGGTCCTGAATGAGGGCCATGGGACTGAGATCTGAGTGCAGAGTGGAGACTGACCCTTTGCAAGGCTGGGGATATTAAGAGATCTCAAGTAGCATTTATGCCATTGTAAATATCTCAATATCTCAGCTCATGTATGCCATTATAAATATCTAAATATCTCAGCTCTGGAAGGGTCTAGAGCCTCCATTTTTGCACTCAGATCTAAGTCACATGGCCCTCTATCAGAATCCAGAGTTTCAAGAAAATCAAAATTTTGACCCGAAAAAAAAACGTAAGGGGTCCACTGTCGGTTTTTTTTTCGAGTCAAATTTTGATTTTCTTGAAACTCTGGATTCTGAATAAAGGCCATGGGAGCTTAATCTGAGTGCAAAATGGAGGCTAGACCCTTCCAAGCTAAGATATTGAGAATTTCAGATCACATTTATGCCATTGTAAATATCTCAATATCTCAGCTCTGTATGCCATTATAAATATCTAAAATATCTCAGCTCTGGAAGGGTCTAGAGCCTCCATTTTGCACTAGGATCTAGTCACATGGCCCTCTATCAGGAATCCCAGAGCCACAGAAAATCAAAATTTTGACCCGAAAAAAGCACGTAAGGGTAGCCCACTGATTCGTTTTTTTCGGGTGAGAAGCTTGATTTTTCTTGGAATTCTGATTCTGATAAAGGCCAATAGAAGGACTTGGATCTGAGTGCAAATGAAAGCGCTAAGGTACCTCCAGGAGCTGAGATTGAGATCTGAAGTAGCATCTTTATGCCATTGTCAATATCTTCAATATCTCAGCTCTGTATGCCATTATAAATATCTAAATATCTCAGCTCTGGAAGGGTCTAGAGCCTCCATTTTTGCACTCAGATCTAAGTCACATGGCCCTCTATCAGAATCCAGAGTTTCAAGAAAATCAAAATTTTGGCCCAAAAAGAGAAACGTAAGGGGTTCCACTGCCGTTTTTCGGGTGGAGCTTTTAGCTTTCTTGAAACTTCTGATTCTGATAAAGGGCCGTGGGACTTGAATCTGAGTGCAAAAATGAAGAGCTCTAAAGTCCTGCAAGCTGAGAGATATTGATCCTCACAGTCAGCATTTATGCCATTGTCAATATCTCAATATCTCAGCTCTGTATGCCGTTATAAATATACTCAAATATCTCAGCTCTGGAAGGGTCTAGAGCCTCCATTTTTGCACTCAGATATAAGTCACATGGCCCTCTATCAGGAATCCAGAGTTTAAGAAAATCAAAATTTTGACCCGAAAAAAAAACGTAAGGGGTACCACTGTCGTTTTTTTTTTTTGAGGGTGGAGTTTGATTTTCTTGAAACTCTGAATTCTGAATAAAGGCCATGGACTTAGATTCTGAGTGCAAAAATGGAGGCTAAACCCTTCCAGAGCTGAGATATTGAGATCTAAGTAGCATTTTATGCCATTGTAAATATCTCAATATCTCAGCTCTGTATGCCATTATAAATATCTAAATATCTCAGCTTCTGGAAGGGTCTGAGCCTCCATTTTGCACTCAGATCTAGAGTCACA
>JAQIUQ010006350.1:0-12273 GCA_030378365.1 Hybognathus amarus
TACTATTTAACCTAATAATATAATGAAATCTATAAATATATTTTATAAATAATTTATTGTTATTATAAAAATGGCAGAAAAATGGCTACATTTAACTATAATTTACATATATTATAAAGTTAGCAATTATATAAAATTTATGTTATAATATTATTATTATAAATAATAATTATATAATACTGTAGAGAATTTTTACTATTTAACCTAATAATATAATATAATCTATACATTTATTTTATAAATAATTTATTATTATTATAAAAATGGCAGAAAAATGGCTACATTTAACTATAATTT
Organism: Hybognathus amarus; assembly: GCA_030378365.1. Lineage (NCBI taxonomy): Eukaryota > Metazoa > Chordata > Actinopteri > Cypriniformes > Leuciscidae > Hybognathus > Hybognathus amarus. Next base: position 298 of record JAQIUQ010006350.1, read on the forward strand.
ACATATATTATAAAGTTAGAAACTATATAAAATTTGTTATAATATTATTATTATAAATAATAATTATATAGTACTGTAGAGAATTTTTACTATTTAACCTAATAATATAATATAATCTATAAATATATTTTATAAATAATTTATTATTATTATAAAAATGGCAGAAAAATGGCTACATTTAACTATAATTTACATATACTATAAAGTTAGCAATTATATAAAATTTCTGTTATAATATTATTATTATAAATAATAATTAAATAATACTGTAGAGAATTTTTACTATTTAACCTAATAATATAATATAATCTATAAATATATTTTATAAATAATTTATTATTATTATAAAAATGGCAGAAAAATGGCTACATTTAACTATAATTTACATATATTATAAAGTTAGCAATTATATAAAATTTCTGTTATAATATTATTATTATTATAAATAATAATTATATAATACTGTAGAGAATTTTTACTATTTAACCTAATAATATAATATAATCTATACATTTATTTTATAAATAATGTATTATTATTATAAAATGGCAGAAAAATGGCTACATTTAACTTATAATTTACATATTATATAAAGTTAGAAACTATATCAAATTTGTTATAATATTATTATTATAAATAATAATTATAGTACTGTAGAGAATTTTTACTATTTAACCTAATAATATAATACAATCTATAAATATATTTTATAAATAATTTATTATTATTATAAAAATGGCAGAAAAATGGCTACATTTAACTATAATTTACATATATTATAAAGTTAGCAATTATATAAAATTTATGTTATAATATTATTATTATAAATAATAATTATATAATACTGTAGAGAATTTTTATTGCGCTTGTAAATGTCTGGTTATATCTAAAGTGAAATTAGACATAACAGTAGTCTAATTGGGCAAAACAGTTGCATAAGCACAAACCATGCATAAACTCTTAAAGTGACGGCAGCCTCATAAACGCCAGTCATTAATGTTAATCAAACTCATTCACTGCTCGACTGAATTTCTTCCATAACGTTATTAAGAATCTGTGTATGTGTAATTTGATATTTAAAAACTCTGGATTACATTCAAGCTGACATGGCATTTTTAATTTGAATTCTTAATACTCGGAAACACTAGTACTTTTCACACGGATTCCTTTCATTTTAAATCTATCTACTTGTCCCCCACTGTGTTCATTCCTGTATGAAACCCAGCCAGTGCATTTAGCACAGCCATGGTTCATTTACTGTGGAGAGATGAAGGCAGAGGAGCAGTCGGAAGAGAAGTGTGTTTGAGAATAGTGTGAAGTGAATCGAGGTCATGGCCCCTGAGGGGGTTCCTTCTACCTCTTAGACTCTCTATTGTACTTCTAAAACACACACACACACACCGTAGCCATGTCTATGGAAGCAGTGGCCTCGTCCATAATCAGAATACTGCTCTTCCGCACAAATGCGCGTGCCAGACAGAACAGCTGACGTTGCCCCTGGCTGAAGTTCTCCCCACCCTCGGTTATTATTGCATCTGAAACGCAAGGAAAGAGTATCATCATCAATTATATATTTAGATTATATTACGATTTTAAAAATAAATCTCAACCTTAAAAAGGCCCGTTCACACCAAGGATGGTAGCTATAACTATATATAAAGTTTTAATAATCGTTCTAATTCTGTAGGGAATAGGGAAGTCCACACCGCAACCATAAAGATAACAAAACAGAGGAAAATTATTGTTAGAATCACTTACAGGACGATTTTTTTTCCAGTTAATGAAGAGTAAAAACATTGAGAGCTAATCAGAATTTAAAAGTCTTCAAAGAGTGAGCATTCAAAGTGGCAGAAGTCAGCACATACTTATAATAAACGGAAGATTATTGTGCGTTGATGTGGACGCAAATATACACTCACCTAAAGGATTATTAGGAACACCATAGTAATACTGTGTTTGACCACTTTCACCTTCAAAACTGCCTTAATTCTACGTGGCATCTGATTCAACAAGATCCTGAAAGCATTCTTTAGAAATGTTGGCCCATATTGATAGGATAGCATCTTGCAGTTGATGGAGATTTGTGGGATGCACATCCAGGACACGAAGCTCCCGTTCCACCACATCCCAAAGATGCTCTATTGGGTTGAGATCTGGTGACTGTGGGCCATTTTAGTACAGTGAACTCAGTCTAAGCTTTGTGACATGGTGCATTATCCTGCTGGAAGTAGCCATCAGAGGATGAGGTACATGGTGGCCATAAAGGGATGGACATGGTCAGAAACAATGCTCAGGTAGGCCGTGGCATTTAAACGATGTACAATTGGCACTAAGGGGCCTAAAGTGTGCCAAGAAAACATCCCCCACACCATTACACCACCACCAGCAGCCTGCACAGTGGTAACAAGGCATGATGGATCCACATGATGTTCTCATTCTGTTTACGCCAAATTGTGAGTCTGCAATTCTAAATGTCTCAACAGAAATTGAGACTCATCAGACCAGGAAACATTTTTCCAGTCTTCAGCTGTCTAATGTTGGTGAGCTCTTGCAAATCGTAGCCTCTTTTTCCTATTTGTAGTGGAGATGAGTGGTACCCGGTGGGGTCTTCTGCTGTTGTAGCCCATCCGCCTCAAGGCTGCGCGTGTTGTGGCTTCACAAATGCTTTGCTGCATACCTCGGTTGTAACGAGTGGTTATTTCAGTCAAAGTTGCTCTTCTATCAGCTTGAATCAGTCGGCCCATTCTCCTCTGACCTCTAACATCAACAAGCCATTTTCGCCCACAGGACTGCCTCATACTGGATGTTTTTCTCTTTCACACCATTCTTTGTAAACCCTAGAAATGGTTGTGCGTGAAAATCCCAGTAACTGAGCAGATTGTGAAATACTCAGACTGGCCCATCTGGCACCAACGACCATGCCACTCTCAAAATTGCTTAAATCACCTTTCTTTCCCAATCTGACATTCAGTTTGGAGTTCAGGAGATTGTCTTGACCAGGACCACACCCCTAAATGCATTGAAGCAACTGCAATGTGATTGGTTGATTAGATAATTGCATTAATGAGAAATTGAACAGGTGTTCCTAATTATCCTTTAGGTGAGTGTAGTTATTGTTCTTGGTGTGAACATGCCTTAAAGCCTACTGTATCCACGGCCGCATTAACCATAGGGCTAGGCGGGGCTAAAGCCCCAGGGCCCGAGCAAGGAGGGGGCCCGTGATTGGCTGTGGAGCAGATACTGCAAGCCATCTGATTACCAAAGCCTTACCATGCAATGCCTCCCACAAATTAGCCCTGTTATTTAGTGGCACTTTGCCTTATATTCCATGCATTATCATGGAATCATTATCATTAATAGAGACGTTCGCAAAGACCCGCCTTTTTTAGGTACTATGTGACGAGCCATGAGCCAGGCGGCTCTCACGAGTCACGCACATCATGTTCTCATGCACTCACGTAGTGAAAAATACATCGCGGGGCAAAGACTAACGTTACACCGAGTGATTACAAGAGAGAGATCAGAGCAGCTTACTGTTGATATGAAACAAAGTCTCAACTTTCAAATATTGTCATTTAAGTAATTTAAACAATACCGTTTTCAAGTTCAAGTCCACCGACGTTAATCTACTGACAGCTTTGTTGTCGGACAAAGTTGCTTATTCTGCGTTATAATTGACCAGGCCACCTGTCAATCAAACCCACGTGGGCAGCAGGGCATGGTAAATTGAAACGTCAGGTTTTAATTTGATATGACAAATACATTTATTCTATATTTAACTTATGAACGATCGACCTGCTGCTGCACATTGGCCTATAGATGGCTGCCTGCGCCTTATTAGAATATGCATCAACCAATAAATCGCCTTTACTCTTCACTTCATTCTAATCTAGTCTATTCTTAAAACACAGCATCATCATCGACCCCACAAACTTTCGGTAAGTTTGAATATTAACTTGATGGATGTATAATTTTGCTTTTTGTGTTTGATTAAACTCTATATTCGCCTAAAGGGCTGGCGATAATATATCCGTAGAAATATTAAAATTTTGCTGCGCCATCATGATGTAAGTTTATCATTTAAACGCGTTTTTAAACATTGTGGTTTGGATACAAATTATTTCAAGCTGCTCAGGCACAGTGAGCAGCGGGAGAGAATTCATTTTGTAAATATTCGTTTTGAGACCATGTGAACTTGAAGCGGTTTTGCACAGTGCACTTGAATCCGACTCTGAGGTCTCAAAGTGACAGACGCTGCTAATAAAGCTGCTGTCGCCATGTGTGTCAATAATGTTAATCAAACATAAGAAAGAAAGTAATTTACTGCATTTGACTGAATTACTTTTGCAAAATTAACAAGAATGAATGTTAAATTTATAGTGAAAACCATGTATTGTATATTTGATTACTTATAAATTGATTACTTAATATAATATTATTCAGTGCTTTAAGTTTTTCATAGGTCGATTTATTGTGCCTTTGTTCTATTTTAATTTGTGACTCTTGTCATCAGTAAGCTTGAGATTATTTTCTTAAGCTACTATTATTTTTTGTGATATTGAAATTGGTCACAATAATTATAAAATTTTAGTGGCAATACATTTTGATATGATAAATAAAATTGTGTTAAAAGTAACATAACTTAACTGTGAATTATATCATAGATGGATAAAATGATTCGTATAATAATATATAATTTAGCTCATGTAGTTGGTGACCTAAAGTGGTGGGGGGGCCCTGCAGTTACTCATAGCCCCGGGCCCAGTGAGCTCTTAATACAGCCCTGACTGTATCGTATTTGACACACAATTTTAAGGCCTCTAAATGACCAACATGATCAAAACCCAGTATTGGGGAAGCTACTCTGAAACTGTAAAATGTAGTCAACCCACTTCTGTACGTCAGTGAACCGTTAGCCGCAAGATGCGTGATAAAACAACAGGTGGCGGTAATGACAAAAAAATGAGTTTGTAATCTAACAAGAAGAAGAATATCCTTGCATTGTGCTGATTCGCCAGGCTTGACAATGTAGCAATGTAGCTTTTGCTCGCGCTACACCGCTACTTGCTGCAAAAAGTAGTTAGCTACTGGAAAAGCTACACTGTTTAAAAAGCAACTGAGCTACTGCCAAGCTACTGAAAAATGTAGTTAAGCTATTAGCGTCGCAACTTGTAGTTAACTACTCCCCAACACTGTCAAAACCTTTATTCTTCTGTTGTACACAAGGTCTTTTAAAGTATTATTCTAAAAACGCCCCCTTCAGGTCATCATTCACATGTCTTTTGCTTCGAAAACTTTTATAATAAAGGAAATATTACTAACAATATAAAAGTGGTTTTTAGATTTAAAGGCGAACACTCACTGGGCTGACTTCCATACTTGATTATCCATGTGTATACATATTTATTTTTTATAGAGAAAATCATGTTAACTTGAGTCTCAAATATGATACATCAGGCTTTTGAGGAACGTTTATTTGTACATGTCAATCATCATTGTATTGCATTGCACAAAAACTACAGAGCTTTGATCATAAAAAAAAACATTTAAATCATAATATTAAGACATTATTGGGAGATATAGTGTGATAACTGATATTTATGCACTTTATGGAAATACTACTTTTAAAAATCTCATTGATTTACATTACAAGCTATCAGAATGTATTACTTTTTGACAGTATAAATATCAGAAACATCTCTGAATTGCAAATTGTTCAAAATTCTCCAACTATTTTTTTCCTCAGTGAAAATATGGAGCTCATACTTAAGATCATACTATAGGAAACAAAACCCTGATGCATCAAATATGATACTCAAAAAAGGTGGCATATGTTTTTGTCAAGTTTTGTCTAAACATTCAATAAACTAATCCATTAAAAAATATATTTCCGGGTTAAAGTTGTCATTTACTTGCCATTATATCATTCTAAACCTGTACGAACACTGATCCCGATATAAACTTTCATTATAGTGACAATGTAGTGACATTTTTCATATATTTCAAATATCATCTTGTCTATCATCTATGTTCCACTTCCACAGAAGGAAAAAAATTATTGTGTAGGTTCGGAATGATATGAGAGTGATTCAGTTATGACTGGTTTTTCATTTTAGGCCGAACTATCCCTTTAACATGATTTATCAGTCTCTAATGATGTTTTATCATGTCTAAGGTGTCTTACCAAGTCCTCCAGGCAGAGTTTTAACCACTGGTTTGAGTTGTGCTATTTCTAATGCCTCCCACAACATGCAGTCAGTGGCCTTCATCTCTGGATCTAGATTAAAACTGAACACAAGAAAATGACATAGTATAGAACTTATCTTTATCATTTCAGTTTTGTCCATAAATCCTTCATCTCTACAGCTTATTTCAGGGCTTTAAAAACACTGAAATGGTACAAAAGCTATGGTAGACTCAGAGAGAAAACGGCAATGATTAATAATTGAATGCTCATTCATGCTTGTATGTCATCCATTCATAATGTAAATATAGGGAAGTTTGGCCTGTGAAATCACATTTAATTCTCAAATTCAAACTGATAATATTGATCAGAAGTATATTCGTTTGTAAATGAATAAATGTCTGGGATATTGGGACAATTGTATTCACTCATGCAGTATTCGGTTTCAAGAGACGCACCGGATGGTTCCGCTGAATAAGAAGGGATCTTGTAGAATAATAGAGAAGCGGGACCTCAGCGTCTGAAGAGGCATCTTTGCTATATCGATGCCATCGATGATTATTCGCCCTGTTGGAGTATAGGGACTTATTATACTGTGTAAATTAAATGAAATTAGCTTGGCCATGATAAAAAAATACGAATCACCTTCAAACGTGTCCACCATCCGGAAAAAGGCCAATGAGAAAGATGACTTGCCACTTCCTGTTCTACCACAGATTCCAAGCTGTAACAGATCAACACAAAGTAAAGGGTTTATGGGTAACCTTTAACAATATGTAAATCAAAATAACTGTCTGTGTAAGGGTATGCATTGACGTCACTTTCCCACCAGGGCGTGCCCCCTCAGTCAGACTGAGTGGCAACATAACTGGCTTTAATAGGAGAAAGTATGTAGTCAAAGGAGCTGTATGCAAGACATTTATATCAATTATTCATACATTTTCCCTGATATGTCACTAGACATTAAGAAATCATGTTCATTTCAAATACTTATATCACTAGCCATGTTTCCATCTACTTGTCAATCGAATTATCTGAAGTTTGGTTAAAAAACACATGCGAATAAAGCTGGTGAAAGTGTGTTTCCATCAAACGGCTTTAAAGCGAATAAAAACCTGTACGTAATGACGTCACATGCTGTTTTGCGATCAAATTGGTATATTGAATTGATTTGAGACATTTTAAGGTGTTTCCATTCATTTTCGCACTAAATCGAACAACATTCAAGCAAACTTTTGCGAACAAAGATTTGTTAGACAAAACGGATCATGCTATCTACCAACAAATGATCAAGTATTTCACAAGTTGAAGCCTAATAATGCTTACCGGTATGTGCCAGCTGATAGCGACATATGTATGGGATAATGTATGCGAGGCGGTTGTTAGCCTGAAGGGGTTGTATTCGCTATAACAACCGCCTCACTATATATTATCCTGCTTATTACATATAAATCAACCAAATAAATAAATACATCAATAATTTGACAAAATATTGACTTAAAAACGAGTTTATTGATTTAAAAACGAGTATTGCTTCTGCTAAAGAAAATAGTCTGTTCCGTCTCTGAACTGCGTCCATGGCAACGGTGTGTAGCAGCGCCGCAGTCTGTTAACCAGAAATAACAGACCACATTATACATTAGAACTCAACCAAGCCACGTAAAAACAAACAAAACTAACCTAAGAAAACAACGACGCTATAAACATTGCTATGTTGATGCCGATGCACGTAAATGCCCGATGACAGCGGAGGTGAATGTGGTGTGGGAACGACAGCACTCCATCAGTTCTGGGAGATCGTGGTTCATAACCCTTTGGTTGAAGCATTTTTTATTTTGTATTGCTTTGTCCACTTACATCTGTCTTTGTTGACATCCGCCATGTGTGCGCAAACAGACTGGCCGGAAATGAACTCGTCTTCTGACGTGTTGCAACCATAAAAGGTCATAAAACTTAATCGCAATTCATTATTTATTCGGTAAATAACGTTTCCATCAGCTTTTATCGCATTAGCCGTATATCGATCAAGAGAAAATCCGATGAGACAGATCGTATTTCATTTAAGTCGATTTTCATGAAATTTCATCGAATTTTACTGTTTCCATAAGGCATTTTTCATTCGATATCACTTAATTCGGATAAAAACGTGTCGATGGAAACATGGCTACTGACAACAGCAGTCTGGTCAATTAAAAAGTGAAGTTGCAGCCCTCGACTGATGTTGATGTTGTCATGTTATGTTTTGTTCTGATGCGTCACCTTCCACCGATCTACCAATCACGGAGTCCAGAGGCGCTGCAATAGGGCAGGCAAGGCAGGCAATTGCCTGGGGCCCCGCATTCTGAGGGGGCCCCCGACGGCCGATCATTTAACAATCAAAAATGTTCGTATTAATATAACACGCAGTGACACCGCAACACCTCGGCATCCCCCTTAGTGGGGCCCCTCTCTCGCGACTCGCGACGCGAGGCTGCTTATGCTTTCGCCGCCTCTAGTGGCATTTTTCAAACTACCGCAGCGCTTACTCGCGTTTCTGTAACCGAAAATCATATCCGAAAATGCATGAATTCATGTATTAAACATGAAGAGGACATATCCATCTGGCAGCCAGAAGCGGAAAAAAAGCAAGATGAAGTGGAGAAGAGAAAACAGGACTGTGGTAAGTGATGGAGAATGAGATGATGATGATTGATTGACTTAGCTAATTAATGACAAACAAATCGTTGTTCAGTTCACATCTATTTTTCACAGTAGTAACTAGGGCGGACTTCTAATAGTCGAGGATTTGACGATTCGATTCGGAGAGGTCTGATTCGACTATGAACGTTATAGTCGAATAGTACACGGCCAGTTCAACCTCGTATAAATCAGGTTATGTGTGTCTCCCGCTCACTCTTAACAGACACACGAACAGACACGCTGCGTGCGCATCATAGAATGTCCATCAAGTGCTCCCCGTTCACAGTAACCGGGTCGTCTCGTTCAAAACAGCCAGCCGTTGCGGTCAGCGGCCGCCGCACATGAATACTCATATGAGTCAAGCCCCGTTCACACCGCCAGCGACACGCAGCGACAAAGCGACAAGATCCCATTCATTTCAATGGAGCGCTGGCGACATCCGGCGACACGAGCGGCAGTGACCATTGGCGACAGAATGTGGGCGTGTTAAGCGACAAGAGACAAGCGACAAAAGTTGAGAATTTTCAACTATATGCAAATCAGAAGCGATTTCTAAGCGACAACCAATAGGAAAGAAGACCTAAGAAGACCTTCAGTGGAGCTCACGTCACCTTCTCAAGTGCAGGCAAGACAGAAAGAAAGAGTTTGAGGACGATTTCACTGTTTAATATGATTTGACTGTAACCACATAAAGTTACACGGATAATAAAATGATGCATGGAAACTGTTGACAGTCTCAGTGAGTTTAATTCATACATTTTAACGTTATAGTTCGAGTGTTTTAATTTTATGATGCACGTTAGCACTGCAGTTGACTATTAGGCACAAGAAAATGTATTATTTGTCAAATTTGAATGACGTTTTTATAATTTGTGCCAGTATGAGTGAGTTTAATTTGTTCATTGATCGATCGTTGATCTAGTAAATGATTTAATCCACTGAACACTGCTGTGTTAATATAAAAACACTCTCCCAACAGTATACAGTTTCTTTTTAGCCTTAAAAGTCATGTATTCCCAAAATTATATAGTTGTATATATCACTTGTGATGTTCTTTTGTATAGATATGACCAGACGTGCAGTATCTACCAATAACATCAGAGCGACAGCACTACAAACGCCACAGAGCGACATCACTGTACAGAGCCTAGCGACACACAGCGACAAAATCGCTGGCGGTGTGAACGGGGCTTCAGGCTGCGAATGTAAGTTACGTGTCCGCCCAGCGCGCTCACACTAGCCTAATAAACGCCTCACCTCCGGCGCCGCGCACTCGCTACATTCCCAGCACATCTAGTGGAGGCATAAGCATTCATGCGTGACAAAAATCTTTAAGTTTTAGGAGGCAAAATATATTTTTTGTAATTATGTGAATTACACTGCTCAAATCAGATGAGGAAGGGTTGGCTCTCCACAAAACTTAAAATATTATTTTTCGGTTCACAGGAGGAAAAAACAATGTTACAGACGTGACAGTTCTCCGATGGACACGAGCGCTCTCAGAGCAGCACTTAAAGACTGCTTTAAAACTTTCACAGACCTCAAACAGAAAAGCACAAAGCCTTTCTTTAAAGTGAATTTAGTTTTTTTATAATTTTTTTCTTGATTTTAATTAATGTTTTATCAACCAATTGTCTTGATTTAATCAATAAGAAGGAAAAGCAGATTATTAGGCTACTGATAATCAAAGGCACGGAGGTCATCCGAAGCTTCGCCTCATAAATATAACTACTGCAACTCAGTCGTATATGTATAGTCTACTCCACAGACCTAAAACATATATCTATATTGAAATGTCTACTTGTGAATAGAACGCATTCAAAACGAAAGAAAACTTAATGCTCTCTGCTTACGTAAATTAACTGTGCGTTTCTCTCTGGCGCATGCACCTGCAAAGAGTCGCGCAACATCGTCAACTTCATCTTTATTAATAAAAAATTTAAATGTCTCCTTGCTAAATATTCTTTGTGACAGCTTTTCATTTTCGGCAGCGCCGCTGCTACCCTTAGGCTAAAGCTGTTAAATTACACAGTTACAGCCTTTATCGCATCAAAAACATGATTGCGTGATAAAAACATGAAAAATACTAGGCTACCTAAACATAGCCTAACTGTTTAGAAAAAAGAACACAGAATCGCAATAGCCTAATGCGCATACGTCCATCTCTTTTGTTTGAAGTGGAAAAAATATAGCTGCTACTGGCCCTATCTAAAAAAAAAAAAGGTTCGACTATCAGTCGACAGACGAGAATATTGCGAATCAGATATCGACTATGAAAATCCTTGCAGTCGAAAACAGCCCTGAGTAGTAACATTACATATCGGTTTTAAAGCATCTTTACAGAAAATATATGTAGCATAGGCTACATTTATTTTCTGTAAAGATGTTTTAAACAGATATCGTTACTACTGTGACCAAACAGATGTGAACAGAACAACGATTGATTTATCTATCTTAGATAATATGAGTGTATCAGAGGTGACTGTTGAGTAATGGATTTCAGAAATGTACAAAAAAGTCCAATAACATTGTTATAATTTCAGTTTAGTTCCACTTCATTTTTGCAAGATTAATTACTAGTAGCCTAACATTGATATGGTTACGTAAAAACTGTGTTTAGTTAGGGGGCTTGCACTTAGCAAACAGACATGTAACGTTAGCTGCTAAAGTGTTGATGTTGGACTGGTATTAATGTAGGCTGGAATAGAAGAGATACCATTGGTAGCCTACAGCAGGGAATAATGTGCACATCAGTGTGACATCGCTTGGAAAATGTCTGTTCTGCATTGTAAAACAAATGTAAAAAAGTAAATTAGTTATAATTAGCTGATAAACTAACATAATAATAATAATAATGATTCAATTAAGATCCTTACAATAGGCTATATATTTCTATGTAGGAGGCTGCCATTCAAATTGAATTGTTGATATGAGAGAATTTATTTTTACTAGTAGAAATATCATTTTTGATATCAATAATTACATTGTCACTAGTTAAATGTCTATTCTTGATGTCAACAATTTCAATTGTTACTAGAAAAAATTATTATTTTATATTTAAAATAATTTCTATATAAATATTAGCAAATACTAATGAGGAAGTAACACTTGCT